>JARHVA010000614.1:305000-897500 GCA_037957365.1 Torreya grandis | reverse complement strand
GTCTAATCTTAATTGAGTTATTTCTTCTCATATTACCATTAACCTTTCATGTAATTATGTAACTTTTAAACTTACTCATATGCCTTAATCCTTCACATGAGGTCTTAAACCTATAAAATTTGATTACATAATCCTCTAAGAATTGTGAGTTTGAAATCTAAACCATGTTAATAGGTGAAAATGGTCTGATGAGGTCACTACATAATGTATATCTTTTGAGAGGGCTTATGTGGATTATTATCCCTCATTTAAGACCATATATTAAGACCCTATACAACCCTATCTATGTACTCAATACATTAAATCACTTAAAGTTGGTTAATCAGGCATCTTCAAGGAGAAACTAAAAACCTAAGATTTCACAAAAACCTTAAACAATGCTAATAAACCCTAAACCCTGTTAAAAGGCCTATGAAAGCATTGGGACCTAGTTCATGGTTTTTTTGGCCTTGAGATCCATAATAAGGCTTGTTCCTTCTAAGAAAGGGGCTCTTCCACATGTGTGTAACACCTTTGTAGCTTAAATAAGACACCATTCACATGTTCTTTAACTTGAAGATACACTTCCATGAGGGTAAATAGATCATTTTTAGAACCTTATTTCTCTCTTTGACATGGAAAATTTTGAAGAGATTGAATGAATGTATTCTGACTAAATGGTAACCAAGTGAGGTATGTGAGGAATTTGGAGGAAGACATGGAAGCTTGCACTAATCATTTTCATGCCTTTATCCTTTATGACAACATAGGAAACTTGCACATGACTACAATATATCAACTAATGGGAACCATGTATTGTTATAACCCTACAAGTACTATGATGACATGCTTAGAGGGATCTAAAACATTCACCATTCCTTAATATACATTTATACATGCTCATACTATCAAAATGAACTCAAAATTTTGATGAATTTGACTGTAGATGAGCTTATGGGGTTTTCAAGGGGCTTAATACCACGTATAGGTTTTATTGATTATTTATAAATCTTAGGGCCTTGATCTATAAGCCAATACCATTAATTTCAATCCCACTATGGACCTCTCCTTTGGATAAGATCTTGAGCTCTAACTCCTCCTGTATGGACCATACCATCCATCTCAAACTAACACTTATGAGCTTTCCAAGGGATCGATGGATATATTTCTACCACTTCTACCTTTTCCTACACATTTGAAATATTAATCCTTATTTGAGGTACCTTCAGAGACCCCTCATGAAGTGCCTAACTTTATTTTAACCCTGACCATATTGTATGGGTTCATACAACTTGCATTTTCTTAGGTTTTGGAACTATAAATATTATTGGTGGGCAAGAGGAGGGAAATTACGAGCCAAAAATGCTTTAAAAATAGTGAGTATGGGTGGAGGGAAGGTGAAAAGTCATTTTTCACATGTCTGGGCACCTTTGTGGTGGATGGAAAGTGTTTGACCCCTATAATAGCCACCTTTTGCATATGAAACTACTCTATAATGGCATTATGATGGTAATGAGACCCTTTGAATGCATTTTACCTTTTATAATTATTTAATGGTGTCCTAGGGGCCACAATAATACTATTCATATGGTATGAGTACCCTTTATAGTCAATATGGATGATCTCAATTTAAAGTTATGTTAACATTTTCTAAATGACCTTAAAACATGCTAAGTATTTAAATAAGGTTATCAAATTCTCTTCATACCAACTCTATTCCTCTAATTTTGCCATATTTTATAGGTTATCAACATGCTTATATGGATTCCCAACTAGCCATGGTCTATAACATTTGAGTAATATTCAATACAAGTGATTTTAAATCATAAGGACCACATCAAGACTTGTTATGAGCTCTTATACATAGTTAGCACAAAATGAACACTTGACACAAGCTAAAACAAGGTGATAAGATGACCACCATGGTATTCCTTGACATAATTACACCACTTGAGCATGTTGCCTTTGACCTAAGGGCAATATACCTCCTCTAGCTATCAAGACACTTTAAAAGACACAAGAAGGTGACCAAGGCTGATCTTAGTTGTTTATTGGGCATATGTTGACCCTTTTTAAGCCCAAAAAAGAATTCAACACAACCTAAGAGATATATTTTCCAATTTATAAGTTAGGTTACTTTTGTACTTACTTATCACACATTACATGATTCACACATAAGCCAACATGTAAGAGATAATTACATAAGTATGATTCCCTCTTTAGATTATTGGCTATGTAGGAAGTGTTCATTGATATAGGGGTCTTTGGGACAGCTTGACACTATGTGCCCACTAACCCATTTTTCCCATAATCAATATGAATATAAATAATTAAGGTTTTAATCATTTAACAAGGAGTGATAGTGCATGACCCATATTTAAATTCACTAAAATTAAGGAAATAATAAACCTAAAATCATCCAAGTAGTCACATCTTTTTTAGTAGTTATTATATACTAAACACTTAAATCTAATCTATATACTAGCATCAATACAATTATATAAGTATGGCACAAGTGTTCATGGATATAAAGGAACAAAATCCAAAATTTAATGACTATTCCGTAAAACTCTTCTAATCTACTTCTTGCCTATTCCATATCTAGATTTGTATTAACATTAGAATTAGATATGTATATTATTTTTGTCATTATTAATATCTAGCATAGTTTTACTTTCTATTTTTATCATATATTAGTGTAATAAATTTAGTATATGTTTTATCTAAGTTTTATAACTAATTGGCCTACTATAGACCTAGTTATCACCCATGTACTTATTCATTTATATATTCTTTACCCTATCTACCCATATAAGGATCCACATTCCATTTTAGGGTTAAATAATATATCAATAATTCTTCTTAGTTGGTTATAATTTTTAGCATAGCTATGCATAATTAATAAATATGGTTAACAAGGTGAAGGTGGAAACTACTTTGGTTTTGGACCCCAATAAAAGACCCAAGGCAAACTCACCTATTTATCTTTGTTATTAATAAGAGTAATCCATGCATAATATACTAACATGGAGTTCAAAATTTAATTTTATTTGATTTGTTTTAATGATATGGTTACATGAAATCTCTAATCAAAATATAATCTAACATTTTAAGCAAGTAATGTTATCTTTCTTGTCAAATACATGATACTTTAAGTTTATTATAATTATAAATAACCTCTAACTAAGGATTCTAATGGATAATGCAAGAATTATGTTTCCTAACTTCATTACCTTATGAGACAATGTGATAATATTGGTTACATAGTAATATTAAAATTTATTATTTAGATAAATAGTAAAACATCTAAAAATGAATGTCACAATTTCACTATTAGCTTGAAAGTGATTAATAGTATCATTTAAGGGTTGAAAAAAATATTTTAATTTTGCCTTGTCATAAAAGAATGCTCATAATAGTATGGTATACACTTTTAACCAATTTTATTGGAATATGTGTACATACACTCATACTCATAATATTTTGTATTCATTAATACCTATTAACAAGTTATCTCTAATCAATGTTCCTAGTTGACTAACTTATTGTCATAATTTAGACTTCATAACCATGAAATTAAAGTTTTTTTACTATCTTGATTTTTGGGTATTATGACACTACATTTAAATAAATAGTTCAAAATTATCATAATAGGGAATGATAAAAATTCTTGCATGTTATACTATTTTTCAAATTCAAAAGGCATGATACAAATTCATGCCAAGTTTCAATATTACTTGTAATCTTTGGACATGCTAGGAGCATGGATGTTTTCCATTATATTTTGATCATGTATTAAGTAATTAAGGAATAAAGTGACAATTAAATATACAAATCATATGTAGTGGTTGACTTATTTAAATTGAATAATTCATAACTTATAGGTTCAGTTACCTTTAACATTATTACATGCAAACCTATTATGTAATCCAACCAATTTCACATCTTGGGGTTACAAATACTAGCAACACAAATTGAGGTTTATGCATCCCTCATTATAATTTATTTTTTATACAAATTCAATTAAAATTGGGGCTTGATCACATTTAATTCTTCTTTAGTTTAGCTAAGGAACCAATATCTCTGAGTGCTTCATGGGAAGCATCAATTCTCTAATGCATTAAGGAAGCATCATCTCCAATAAAAGTTACAAGAGAAACATTAGTTTCATATAAATAGTGGTACTCCTTTCTTATTATTTTAAATCTTTTCAAATTCAAGTTACATTTCAATTTTTAATTTCAAATATGAGTAGTAACTACTTTTACATCATTACAAGATTTTCCATGGAACACCTTGCATGATTAAAAATTTTCCATGGAACACTATATGTGGGAGAACTACATGGACATGTTTTACCTCTTTGGAATATTCGATACATATATAGTGATCAAGTAGAATGGAGGTGATTAGGGTTAGCTCATTCTATTACACTCCCCCTTTTTCTTATTTATAATTTCTCATCTATTGTAAACCCTAATAGGTTTACAACTTTGAATAAGTTATTTATGGGTATTTGCGTGCATCTAAAAGTCAATTTTTTTCACACATGTGTGTTTTAAGAAACTAAAAATGGTTGTGCCTTAATTTACATGTTTTATGATAGAGGACATAATTGACCAATAGAGGATAATAATGTCATTTGATCTTGTCCCCTTTTAGATGTTACTATTAATCACCATTTTAGGATACAATTCATGTGCAACTTACAAAATCAGTCTCAGTTGTCAGTCATTTTCAAATAGTTAGATCAAAGGCAATAAAAAAGTAAGTCTTTTGTTTTTTTTTTATTTAGTCTTATTTAATTTAATTGTTCTTTATCAATTTCAATATTTTTCTTTCATTATGTTTGTGATAAATTATTTTATATTATTTTTTTCAAATAAGTTTATCTTAATTATGATTAATACACTTATTAATTCAAAAATATGATAGAACACTATGGAATTTCATCTAGAACCTTTGACATTAATTAATTTTAAGAGAGTATTTTATTTACATTTACTAAAATGCATTAGCTTTGATATGATTTGGCATATATGCAATATCATATCAATTTCTAAAAATTTACACTAATGAAACTTCTAATAAATTTAGCTTTTGTTTTATTTTTTTATAAAAATATATTTATTTTTAATTAAAACATAAATATAAGAATTTCCTTAATAAATTTATCTTATTTTATCATTGTATGTTTATTTCCTTATTCATTGCACATCTCTTTCTTTATAATTTATAGAACTTGGAAAAACCCCATTCATTTCTTTAATGATATTTCATGTTGTGGCAATGATTCATAAGTATAGAGAGCTAGGTAACTCCCATAGTGACTGACTTAAGTATTTATACCTTGATTTCATATCCTTTATGGTTTAGATATATCATGGGGTTGATTCATGTTGGTATATGAGAGTCTCCTCATTACTTTGTCTCATTGACTTTAATATTGACATGTCACCACTGTATAGTTTCTCAATGGATTACATTAATCTACATAAGAGAGAGAAACAATGGCAGTTGTACTAATATTTATAAATCCTCCTCAAATATAATTCATATGGGCAGAGCCTAAAAAATCACTCATGTCAACAAATAAACACTACTCAAACTTATATATTCATTTTAGTGACAAGTTCATCCACCTTCCATGGTACACAAAACTATGGTTAACTCATAGTTTTAGGTTACCCTTTTTTAGCTTAGAGTTTTCTCCATTAGTTATGCATTGAGATAGACTACCATATCCATAAAAAACATCATATTTGTTAGATTTTTCCTTTAGAGTTTTAGATTGAGGACAATTTTCTTTTTAGATGATCTCCTTATTAAGAGATAAGGGAATAGTTATTTTATGTCTTTAGATATTATCTTGGCTCTCTCTAGACATTCATCGCTTATGAAGACCAAAAATTCTTAGCCATCTTCCTCCTAGAGAAGTTTGACATTCACCAATGGATTTTCATACATAAGTCCTAAGGGATGGCATTGCACCAAGATATTTACATCCCAATTCTATAGGTATCACATCATAAATAAGAAGAGGCCTCGTATTTATCTTCCAAACTTTTATGGTAGACTAGTGATACATCACAAACTCAATTATTGATATGGATTCACACTCATCATACTTATTCACTACTTTTAGTATCTGAAGTGTTTCTCCATAACAACAAAGTTCATCTCACTATGCAAGACTCTTCTCTTTTTGATTTTCTTCCTAATATATTATTATATTTTACTATTACTTTCCATTTACTTATTCTATTTTTTTTTTGTTTATATTTTTTGGGTTGCACACTCCTACGATATTTACATCCCACTTCTAGAGGTATCACATCATCAATAAGAAGAGGCCTCATATTCATCTTCCAAACTTTTATGATAGACTAGTGATACATCACAAACTCAATGATTTATATGGATTCACACTCATCATACTTATTCACCACTTTCATTATATGAAGTGTTTCTCCATATCAACAAAGTTCATCTCACTATGCAAGACCCTTCTCTTTTTTAATTCTTCCTGATATATTATTATATTTTACTATTACTTTCCATTTACTTATTCTAAATTTATTTTTTTCATTTGTATTATTTTGGGTGTACACTCCTAATATTTAGTTTAATAAACATATTAATAAAATTAAATGTGAATTTTTTTTTACTATTTTTTAAATAACATCATAAATGTTTTTAAGATAATAATTCTATAAAAATGTAGTGAAATTTATTAATGCTATTTATATATTTTTACCTCCCCTTTAGATATTATATTTTCTTCTATTTTTTTAAAATTATCATTATTTTTTAATATGGCCTTAATAATAAAATATGGTATAAGATTTATCTTATTTCATTATTATATGTCTATTTATCTAAATTTTTTGGCTTGCTATTTATAAATGGTAATGGAATTGTTTTTAATACATAACATAAATAAACACCAAAAATAATTGTTAATTATGTAAATAATTAATTTTTTTCACCATATCAATGTATGTTTAAAATAATGTCTTCCCTTCATATCCATCAAATATTCCTTAATTTTTTAAAAATCCTCTATTAGTAAGCAATCCAGTAAAACTAGTGGTTAATCAAACATGGAAGAATTATAAAACTCTTAACTAAATTATATAGTATCTATCTAATAAAAATGGAATATGCATCGATGCCAAATGGATGAAGGCAATGTTATATTACATGAACTTTCAATTATATAGAATAATTCTTAGTCTAAGAACCTAAATGAAAAATCCAAACACTTTAACCTAGGAAGATACATACTTTGATTTTTTCCAACAATTTACCCTTGGGATAATACACACTTGGATTTTATAAAGTTAATATAGATAATAAAAGATAGTTCAACACGATATTTGATATTTTAGGAATTGATGTTTTAAAGGGGTGAGTTGGATTTAAATAATCTATTGTTGCCACTTATATTATACATCAAGCCCTTCATAATTCACTTGTAAATTTTGGAATGAAATAAAAGTAGATACTATTTGTTATACCTAAATAAATAGTAAAGGATAAATTTATAATGAATACAATATCACTAATTATAAAGGTGCGAAAGATAAATATTAAGAATCAAGGCCCCCTCCCTCTTTCTAAGATTAAATATTATTTTATTACTTAATAAAAATATTAACATGTTAATTAAAATATTTACACTATTTTAAAAATTATAGGTGTAAAATAATCATATCTTTAAAGTATAGTATATTAGGTTATATTACTTATGATAAATAAAAATATCCAAAGTAAAAAGTGATATATATAATTAATTATTAAATCATTTAAACAATATAAAATTAACGATAAATTATTTTGTAATAAAAATTATTCTAGTGCTACGTGTATCACAATCATCTAGTTTTTAAGCCTTTGAAATAAAAAAGGTTATAACACTAAAGTATAGATTCCCAACTAGTGTTTACATTATGTTTTTATTTAATAATCTTTGTTTCATTGGGGTTATCAGGGCACTAACCATATAAAAGACTTGTGGGAGGGGAAATAACTAACACCATACAGAGTAATTTATCATATCTAGTTATCAGATCATAAACCTGATGTCAAATGCCCATGCATTAGTATTAACCGACTAACATGGTTGAGAGATCTAATGTAAGAGAAACTATAACAATATCCCCGATGAAGTTTGATCCCTTGGTATAAAAGTTATCATAACTCATGCAACATTGAATGTTGTCTTTCCCTAATGATTTAGCAAGGTTTAGAGATGGGCCACTTCTAAATCTACTTTGTTTACTTGTACTTGAGTATGAACATAAACACATTTGATATAATCATAGATTTTTTATAATTACAAAACCTAACTGTTATCTATAAGATTATAAAAATAACAAAGTTCATTTCTTTCCAAATAATAAAGAGAATTTCCACTAATAAAGTATGACAATTTTATGTATTTTACAAGAATCCTAAGCTAGTTACCAGAAGAATAATTTACCATATGATTATATAAATGGTCATGAGGGTAATAAATACTCATGAATCTAAGATTGGGTCCATTGAGAGATTTAGTGTAGATATAGAATAAATGCCTAAAATATTTAGCTTGACCGTAAAAAAGACAAATGATATAGATGAAAAATGCCTAAATGTGCTAGGGGATTCCCCAATAGTTAACCTTCATAGAGAATAAATTGATAAAATTGGGAAATAGTTGGATCAAGAATGAAATTCTAAATAGTGTGTAACAACTTGCATTAGTAAATCATTAAAGATTCCTTCTCTTTTTAAGATTTTAAAACATAGGTAATCAAGGAAAAATCTATTTATATCTTTTATTATCAGTGTAATTGAGAAATAGGGTTTCAACATACCACTTTCAATCTCTCCATAAATGTTAGAGTGATTTCACAATAATTTCATGTAAAAGATCTATAGGGACAATGCCCACAACATCTTAGAAGGACACTAGGTCTTCACTTTGAAGATTATACTTGGCTTTTTCCTCAATCCAATGAAGTTGAGAGTGAATGGATATGGAAAATGTCCCAAGTGAAATAAATACCTCATTCAAAAAACTTGAGGATGCACACACTTAGAAATGGGAGTGTCATGGAAGTTAATAATTAGATACCACAATAAGGAATGTTTTTTAATAAATATATCATCACTAAGTATGTTTCCATTCCACTAAATCCAAGGTCTAATGGATTTCCAAGCCTTAAAAATATTATAGGAAACAAAATTCCCCGTGATCTTGATTAGAAAATGAATAATTTAAGAGGTTTGAATACCAGTGTCATTTCACATATCCACTCATATGGATCATACCTAACAAGATACAACTCCTTAGGAGTATTTTCCAAGCCTTGTTTCCTTCCATGGCATAAATAGTCCATTTATCACATAAAGTTGTACCTTGTTGGTGGACATCAAGTAAACCGAGCCCTATAACCTCTTTAACTAAGTATAAATACTCCTAGAGAACCTAGTCAAACCCCTTCCCATAATCAAAATTGGCCCACATTTAAAATATTTTGAAAAGTTTCTCTAGTTTATGATCTAGTAAGATTTAGAAGGAACCCAATAATAATATTAGTAAACTAGATTGATAATTATATTTTTTCAACAAATTTGAAACTTATCTGCTAGGGAAAGTGATGCAGTAATCTGATAGGAAATATTATTTTCTACCATATCCATGATATATCTCTATTTTAGTTAGGAAGGAGTAGATTCACATGTAAATAAAATACCAAGAAATTAAAAAATCTCACCAAGATAAAATTATTTTCAAGAAAAAGTCTAAATCCACAAAATAAAAGGATTAAAATATTTTCTATAGTATTGTGAAGTTTTCTCTATAGAATACTAGAGCCTAATTACATATATAAAGTATCACGGAAAAAGATTGTTATCTAGTCAAAATTATTGTCCTAAGACACTTATGAGATTAGGTGTTCAAGATGAAATTTGGTACAATAAGGAAATTTCATCCTCTATTTTAGGATGGAATCTAGTTCAATATAGGGCATGACTACAAGTATTAGGATCCATGATGTAGCCTACTTGAAATAAGTCTTTGAGATATGTAGTGTTACCACCAAAGGTTTGATACTAGTTTGAGATAGTGATTACAACCCTTACCTTGAATAAATTCTAATCAAAATTAATGTTAGGTTTCATTTTACCAAATTATAAATGAAAGGGATGGACTTGTTTATATTCACATACTAAACCTAAAAATTTAATCAATGTAAGGCAGAAAATAATGTTTTTAGGCTATAAAAGGTACTAATTATTCAATAATTGAGTTGTATGCACAACCATAGTTAGACCACTATGTGCCAAGTTTCACTAGGGGCTCAAAATCATCATCACACAAGGATGATAGTCTAAGGATAACATAATTAAATGCTTAATTAATAAATTCTCTGCTAAAGGTATATGTATGGAATGGCCTATAGTAAGTTACACATAGAGTCTTTGAATATAATATGTAGTTTTAGGTACACATATTACAAGTGTTAAAAATAAAATGAGAAAAAATCATGAATGAGTTAAAATAGTAAATTACATTTTAGATAATGTATTAATTCTTAATGAAAAAACACACAATTAATTATTTGACATCAATATTCATTTATAACATAAAATGATGGACTACATTCATAGATAAACAAAACTTAGTCCAACCAAAACTATGAAGTTTACATTCAAATTTAATAGAGTTTCTTTAAATATAAAATAATAACCACTACAAGGGATTACAATTTACAATATAGAGAGGATAGATCTCACCTCCAAATAACATGATATTATTATCTTTAGCCATTATTTCCTCTCAAATTTGTTATAACTACAAAGATATAAAATAAATAGAATATTCTAAACTTCACCCAAAAGATTTCAAGAGAATTCCCACTCAATTGATGTGCTAATGAGTTAGATTAGAATTGTATCCCAACTTCTTAATTTTTACATTCTTGGTGGATAGTGTGGCTAGCACTAAATCAAACTCTCTATCTAGCTTGGACAGGTTCATGGGAGGATCACAAAAGATTACCTCTAATTGGGTCAAAATCCTCTTATGCACTTAGAGTGGGGCCTCAAGGAAAAATTTCACTACTGAAACCTAGCTGATACCAGCATGGATTGGGTTGAGAGCACCAAAATTTCCTTAGACCTATCCTTATTATCCTTGGCCACTCTCCTCCTCATGACTTGGTCAAAGTGACCTAGGTATATCTCAAACTCACCTTTGTCTAGAATTTTTCCATCCATATGGAATATGACATAGATGTTTGACTTCCTTAAAGTAATTCAACATATTTTCCATGCCTTCTTCTAGAGGTTCCATCGACATCTTCACCATTACTAAGTATTCCTCAATTGAAGATATTGTGCTTCCAGCATAAGTATATTACAAGCTAAGGTCAGAGAGAGGCATTAACTTTAGTTATAGGAACATACCTTTATTAATAACCATAAAAATATTTTTACACTTTTTATCTATGTAATATATCATCTCCAAATTTGCCTAGGCTCACTAGAGGTATTCCCTACTCGTATTCAATGTTTTTACTACTTCCTCTAAAGATATGAAGAGTTGTATGAGGGCCTCTTAGACTCGTATAATTAGTTATGTTGGGAAGGTTTTCATCAACTACACCTCAAGCACTCAAACTTAATCCTTCATGTCTCCTATAAGATTTTTAGACATGTCATGAGTGGCCTATAACACAAACACTGGATCCTTAGCATCCCTCTTCGCTCTACTAGATGATCTCACTTTTGTGAGAGGAGGTCTTGATTGGTATACTAGACTAATAAGTCTCCACCTTGAGTAAAGTTTTGAGTGAATATCCTCTTCATGTTTCTTGATTTATTATCTAACTCTCACTAAACTTCTAGATCACCCTATAGAACCATCTTAGGCTCCTAAAATCCTATGGTATAAGGGGGTAAAGGTGGGGTGGTAGATACAAAGGTGGAAGGTGAAGGCATGGCAAGTGGAGGAATAGATGAAGTAGAGGTAAGTAAGATAAAAATAGAAGAGGTATAGGAATGGGGGTGAAAGGGGGAAAAACAAATGTGGAAGCCCATGAGAACATCTAGACATGCCACTAGATTTGGGTCAAATTGGTCAACCTTGGGATAATGGTACTAGGGAGAGGACTATTCAGAAGGAAAGATAAAATTGGTTGGTTAAATCCAAATTCTTTAGCATCTAATATAATCAAAAAAATGAGACCTAAGAGCCATATGAGGAAAAATAGGAGTTTGAGGAGTAGGAGTTACCTTTTACTTATTATTGGGTCTTTTATTTATATCAAATTGCACTATAGCAATATAAGAAGTGGTGGTGGAAGTGGTGGTTGAGGATAATTAGGGAGCCTATATAGTGACTGTAAGTACCACTATAGAAATATAAGGAGTGGTGGTGGAAGTGGTGGTTGAGGTTGATTTGGAACTTATATATTGACTTTAGGTACCACTAAAGTAGTTAGAATTGATGGAATTATTCACATGAGTACACTTGTCACTAGGGGTACCATCAAATATGTCAAAGTGAGAGTAATGAGAGGTAGTTAAAGTTGTGAAAGGACCAATGTAGGTGTTAATGTTTAGGAAATTATATCTCCTAAAGGCCTAAGGTGAGCCATAGAGATCCCTATTGGTAGAATGGGTTGGGTGGATGGAAATTGGAATGTGAGGATGTTGTACATGGATATATCCATAAGTACCTAAGGGAATCATGGGGAATTAATAATGATAACAATGGGAAGCACCACCAGAGTGGGTGTAGTAGGGATAGGGAAACTTGAGGGTGTTTTACTAGGTTATTGAGGGAAAGTGGAAGATGGAGGATGGATCTACACCAATTATTATAAATCATACTTTAGAATCAACTCCTAACTATTGTTGATGTCAAACCATATCACTTTTATGGGATACAATCAATCTTCCTAAACTACATAAGGTGGTGGAGGAGGAGTAGAGACATGAGGAGGTGAATCTCAGATAAGAAAGGGAGTTAGGACCCCTTAAAGGATCTTCCTTGAGATCTTGAGTGTCATTTTGAGGTTATTCTAAGTGAATGGTTTGGTATATGCCTACTTTCCCTTTTTATTCTTAGCCTCGATTCTAACCAACACCTATTTATCATCTAAAATATTGAGGTGGATTTTATCCTTATCATTAGGCTCATGGTCATTATTTATATTAAAAAGGGATTAATATTTTACCACATGGACCCTGATGACACATTTCATCCCATTATTTGTTCTCTACTTTACTCAGGGCATAATAATCCATACCTAGCACCATTTTCTACAACAAAGGCATAATATTGTATATGTTAGTAGATGGTGATACGAAAGGCTAGGCAAGACTTTTTTTGGAAGCTAAGGCAATGGTCAAAGATGCCCTCTATCGATTGATAGGTACAACATTATTTGTCCAACCAATCTAGAACCTGGTAGGTCAAGTAGAGATGGTCCTTATTAATACCTTCCACATAGATGATGGTATATCCATGTAGTACCAATAGTCAGCAATAAGGGAAAGAGATTTCTTGATTTCATTAGAAAGTCAGGATATGACAACTTTATTGATAGCCATATAAACCACATGGTATAAATACTTAGATTTATTAGATTTGATTCTAATAATGGTGGCCATATAGTTTATAAAAAACCACATTGACTACTGTACCCTCAAGAGTCTAAGGTGGAAAATCATAGGGCTTGAACATGATAGTACCATAGATAGTATACACAAGATATCTCATCAAATATAAATTATAGACATTCTAAGCCTCCATGACATAGTGTACCAGTTACAATTTTTTGATGATCTTGAGTTCTCATATCTTCTCACCTTTGAGGATGATGGCAAGTAGGGGCATGTAGAAAATTTTAATGTGAAGAAAGTGACTTACCCCAAATCATTGATCAAGAAAGATCATCTATACATGGACATACTCCTTAAAGGTGTAAACCATGTAGGAATCAATTTATTCTTTGTTAACCCACTTGGCATTAGAGTTTTCTACCCAATGCTAAAAAACCTCATAAAAATGATAAATTTTAGCCCATGTGTTGACCATGGCTATGTCATAAGTGACTATGAACTCTTGAAGATTGTAGTATGTCTTGAAATCAATTCTTTAGATGTATGTAATTTTGTGTCAAGAACCTGTAGAGCACACAACATCTTTGGCACCATCATAAACTCACTTAGATTTGAGGAACATATTACCAAAGAGGTCAGTGTACACAAAAAATCTATTTTGGCCATAGATTTATGAAACCCACATATTACATATGACCTGAGGCATCTTGGAAATCAGCCTTGTCTTTATCCTCACTATAGATAGGCTTGGAAATAAATTAATTGATTTACATATTTCATTATAATGTTTGAAGCGAGTTAAGTTCTATGTGATAGTGGATTCTTTATATTCAATCTTGACCTTGTCATTAGAGGATGAAGCAACCATCATAGAAAGGGGGAAACCTTGATAAAAGCTAACTCTAAGAAATGAGGGCATGAAAGGCACACGAATGAGATGAAGACAAAACTCTAGGTAATCAACAATGAATAAAAGTAAATCATCTTGCCTTGGGGAACTTATAGGGACACACATATCTCCTAAATTATTGGAATTTTGAGCTCACCCCGTGTGAATTCAAATTTGATTTGGTGGAAATATCCACCTATTCATTTCTTGATATAGAATTAGCTCAAGAAAATTAAATCTGTCACCTACTAGATTTTGTGATTATGACAAGACATTTTAAATCATCCAATCAAAGTCTAGTTACCCATTTAATTAATGTAAGGAGTGTGTTAAGAATAATCTACTTGACCATCATAGAATCCTAGTGTGCTTCATCTCATGACAAGTATCTATCTCTAATTGGTCCTGCTTGTGACTAGTACCACCTAAACATGGTTGACATTACACTTTGCCTATTTGAGAGCTATAATGGGCCACTTTAAATATCAGAGTGATGCATGGCATAATCTAATTAGTTTGAATACATAACTATAATTAATCATAACCATCTCAAGTATTATATGCCTTTTCTATTAATTTATAAGGAAGTGTCATGTGGTATGATATGATAGGACAAGTTCTCCAATGCTCTAATATCTTTAATCTAATAGTGAACTGTAAGGTGTTCATTCATTTAATTGATATCTCCTAGGCTTTGATATCTCTAATAGTTTTGAGAGACTAATGGCTCTGATAGTGGGTTGTGTGGTGCATCCTAATTTGGTGGGGCTTTCCTAGTCTCTAACATCTCTAATAAATCTAATAGACTGATATCTTTGATAGTGGGCCACATGGAACTTCCTCATTCGGTGGGGATCTCATGGAATTTAACATCTCTAATATGTCTTGGAGACTAAAAATATTGATATTGGGTTACATGTGATTCTTCATTTATTTAAGCTCTCTTAGGATCTAACCTCTTTAAAAAGTCTAAAAGATTAACAACTTTTTTATCAAGCTGCATGGCACTTCCTCATTTTTCAATATTTCCTATGGGATTTTACAAAATTGATTAAGTTAAAATAAATTCATTTAAATAATTAAAATCTTACATGCCTACCAATGAAGTTTTGAGAAGTGTTGAGTAGGACTCCAAGAGAGTGACAACTCTAAGAAAACCAAACATTAGTTGAAATCTATAGAAAACATAGCTAGTGTAATAGAATGTTTCTAAGTATGAAAAATCATATACATTTTATAACTATGGAAGGACTCAATTGTGTTTAAACATCATAAAACAACATGGATCCTTAGAAGGTACCAAATCTTCAAAACAAAATTTATTAACTATTTGGCAAACCAAGGTGAAATAAGAGATTGATAAAGTTAAAGGTCTAAGGCTAATACAAAAGGAATTGAAACTTTATGAATCCTTAATAATTTTTAGATGTTTCCCCCAATTTTTAAACTAAGGGGGTGTGTTAACCACAATAAATGGTGAATTTATAGGGAAAATGGTGTTCCAACATTTAGAACCTAGACTCTGATCAACCAATATTAAACATATAGATAATTACACTAAAATCTACTTAATACACATTGAGTATGAAAAGTACTTAAGTATATTTTATTAACATATTGAGTTGTAACTCCTTTCAAGGCCATTTTATGCATGAGTGAGGGATTTATTTTATTTGATGGATTTCTTTAGTGAGCTTAAGTACATCTAGGATATCAAAAGATTTCTAAAGGGTATGTATTTCAAAAAAAAATAGCTAAGGGGGGATGGATTGAGCATTGCTCTGATGCCATACAAGCATCTATATCCTCAACATAGATGCTTTTTGTATCAGTATAGCCTTGCTCCATTACTAGTTAGGTCAAAAATCTTGTAACTAATATTTCTAAAATCACCTTTTCTGAGGAAGACATATAACATATGTTTTTAAAATTTAGACTTCCTTTGATCTGATATTTGATGTTTGATCTATGAGAGTTGGAGACTAGTGTAGCCAGGGTTGATAGTAGCCTTAATAGGATTCCAATATCTATATGACCTTTCAATTATTTAGTTATTCATAGTATCCAGACTCTTTTCTTTTAAAGATCTTGTAATGGCCTTGGCTAGAGTAGAGATTTTCTAAATTTACTTACTCAGTGTTGAATAAGTGTCTTTTAATTTTATCAATGTTTCTTGGAGGGTTACCTTTATTATCATTGTGTTCAATACTAGAGGCTCACCTTTTGTTTCCCAATTATAGGACTAGTTTTCACTACTCAGTCATCCCTTAGAACATTCATAACTTTCTCTAGATTTAGATAATTTTCTTTAATCATTTTAGGTGAGGAAATCATCTCATGAGGGGAAACCTCAAAGTAAAACTATAGGAAGGTTGGCAAAAAACACAAAAAATAAATAACTAAAGATAGCACAAAATAAAAGTAAACTAATATATACCTCATCTAATATATACGTTACCACCCTTGCTGAAGTTATTTATAGATTGAATTTGAAGTGATAAATAAAGAGTAGTGCTTTAGTAATTATTAATTCATAATTAGTGAGAGGTCATTTCCTTCAAGGTCTTTGAGGTAGAATGCACTTTTTCCAAGTAGCCTAGAGATTTGATACAAGCCAATCTATAATGCGATAAACTTGAAGTGTTGGCCTTTATTTTGATGGGATTTATCTCATAGTAGTACCAAATTAGAGATCTTTAAGGACTTCACTTTTTCCCTCATGTCAAACCACCTTTTGACTAAACCCTGATGTGATCCAAAACTTAGAAGTTTTGGTTGATAAATATCACAATAACATAGAAATAACACAGTAACAATGAATTCTCTGAGAAGAGATGTAGTATTACTCAAAATCGCAATACAAATATATGCTTATCTCTGGGAAGAGATGTCTGTCTTCACATTTTGGGTTACCTCTTATTTTATACACAATTTGAAAGCATGGGGAGGATGTGTAAGGTCACCAATATTGAGGGAGATGAAGTGGTATGACTTCCAATATTTAAAACAATACATAATTTGAGGAATTACTATTTTTAGAAACTTACTATTTTTAGACAGCACTATTAAAATTGAAATTTGAGGCACTTCCGTTGGGTTTTCAGGGGTCAAACTTCATTGAGCAGATCTCATTCTATTTCAAGACATTCCCCTCGTTCTTAGCTTTCCAATGGTTTAAATGGAGAGTCAATTGGAGCTATGGTGCAAAAGTTATGGCTCCCGGAAGTTCCATCATTAATTGGGGTGGAACTGTCACCCGAATTGTCGCCTAAATTGATGCCTGGATCATGATGCTTACTAAAATTTTATAGCACCTCTTCTCAAACACTTCTAATTGGATGATGTTTAATAGCCTTGAGTCTATAATTTCATTACCTTATATGTATTTATTTCATAAATCTATAGGTAGGTAACCTGAGGGTGATTAAGAATATAATATTATAGAAAATTTGGTGTCTTAGGTTATAGGCCTTATCAAGAACTCATCTATCTATCCAAGCCTGATCTAGACTTGCTATAGTGTGGCACAATCCTTGATTAATCCTATAGTGCCTAACATTTATCACTCAGCCATGCTAACATCACTTCACATAAGGTGAAAGCCTTATGCACTCACCCAAATCATAATAGAGAAAGGAATAGGGCCTGTATTGGGATAGTTATGATATGGCATAACTCTATCCTCTAGGGACTTTGGTTAGTCCAGAAACAATGGTACATTCATGAGTTCAAGCTATTCTAAGGAGGATCCAATTGTCTATTAGTTACAAGCCTATGTGATGTATTTTTAGAGCTTCGTGGGTGTAAGATTTTGGTCTCCTTAACTTAGCACCATTTAGGCACTTGGAGGATTCAAAGGGGTACTTAGATGAAGGACTTAGGCTTGGACTCATGCTTTGGCACATATATCATTATGAGGCATGGGGTCTTTCCTATACTTAAAAAACATTCTATATAGGGTGACGATGTTATCATGAGATAAAGTAATGCCATAAATGGGATAGGTCAAAAAATCACTAGAACTTAGTATTCATAAAATAACATTAAACCTTTAAAATTTTGTAAACTTTATACAAAGCCTTTCATCATTAAATAGAATTCAAATACATAGTATCTATATATATATATATATATATATATATATATATATATATATATATATTAATATAACTAAGAAAATGCTCATCTTAAAGCTGATAAAGGCTTAGAGGCTCATAGGTGAGATTTTGTGTTATAATGGGGAGCCTCAAAGGAATCCCAAACTAAAATCTAAGCTCTAATATCCAACCTATCATCTAGAATCAATCATGCAAGGCTTCACTACTCTAATCTCCCCTCCTTCGTTAACTATATTTAGCTCCACTTTATATTATTTTGGTGAATATTAAGGCCATGGTGAATGAAGCATGTCAGTTGTTGAGTTGTCACTGGATGTGATCATTTTGATGGCTCCACTACCCAACTTCTATTGAGTCATGATTATCCTATGTTCCCACTTCCTAATGATGATTGATTTAAAAGGGAGTTAGTTAACTGCCTACCAGCTATTACCATAAGACGACAAAACAAAAATAATAGTAATTAATTGCCTCATACCCAAGTGTCTAATTTAAGTCCCAACATTACCCCATAAAAAAACATTAGTCTACCCTCAGACTAGTCTTCTAGTGTTTGTGGCATGCAAAACATGGGCATGCACTCCTTTAGTTCTACTCTAAAGTCTTCAAAGCCTTGGATTTTGAGCTTGATTTCTTTTGTGACACTATCTATTTCTATGGAGGTGGCACTAAGAGAGAGAATGTTAGTTTTATTTAACTCTTTCCTAAAGGCTTGTATCCTTTCCTTTTCCTTTGTTATGCCTCCATTTAGGATCGCTCCTTGTTTATAGGCCTTTATTTACAAGGAATGAAAGAGTTCTTTTAGGTCCTACTCTTGGGTCTTGATTTAGGCACTCAAAGTATTAACTTATGATATTATTTGTGTGTACTCGAGCCTCCTCATAGTGTATGTTTGTGCCATCAATATGTCCTTTCCCCCTTTTTAATTTTTGAGCCACACATAAATGATTGATGCTTCAGTGGAAAAGTTACAAAAGATTACATCATCCATTACTACACCCTCTTCAAGCTTCATAAAAAGATATTCCACCTATTTGAACTTTGTGGAAAGATCTTATTTTATGGTAGTACAATGGTCCTCCTCTTCTTATGGTGTTGACTCCACCTTCAATCTTGGGAGCATCTACTCTACTCTTTCACATAACTTATCAACCTCCAAAAAACTTAAAGTGTCGATGCCATCCAAGAGAGATGGCTTAGCTTCCTCTATGCACTCGACCAGTTGCTAAAACTTAAATTTCATGGCCATTATCTCTTCCTCTACCTCCATAATGATATTATTCCAAATTGAGGCTCTAACATCATTAATGATACTCTTTCATGCTACATTAGAGGCCATTCATATGAGGGTGTTGGCTGACCTTACTAGATTAATTTCATAGGGGTTGATAAGAAGGGGGTCATGCCCTTACTTTAGTTGATATATGATTAGGTTTGCCTTGTATGGTACTTTAAAATTAGGCTCATACATATAACTATTGAATGAAAAGGATAGTTACTAGCACGTCCTTATTATGGTAGTTCTAAAGGGAATGCATTTTATCATATAGTAATCCTCATCAATAAATCCTTCATATGCTTCCTCTTGTAAGCTTGGCCTAATGCCCTCTTCTTTATTTATGGTGAGCTCCATCTATTCTTCTTCTTTGGCACTAGTTCCTTCTCTAGTGCCTTTGTCTGAGATCTCTCTTCCTTGCTCTTGTAGGGGTTCTTTAAACTTTGTCCCCTTCATCTAATTTTTATTCTTAATTGGTGCTAGATTCACCCTCTCATGTCTATTGGGTCTCTACTACACCCTATATTTTTTCCTTTAAGGCACCATTATTAACTTCCTTATCTCTAGGCACCCCTTCACTATTTGGGTATGCTTATGGTGTATATTCTTCCATTGTGTTGTTGGGGGTGCTAGGCACCTCTACTACTTTTTCCTTTACAGGTTCCAAACATTTGACAACCCTATTTTCTTCCTATTATTTCTTGGAATTTTCTTTTATGGCCTTATTTATCTCTAACTTCCTCATATTCACTTTTTTATCTATCTTTTCCTCCTTGACCCTTATCTCCTTGTCCTCTAATTGAATAATTTTCTTTGATGTCACGTCCTTGGCCTTCATAGCCTCTATTTTCTAATCTAGTTCTAGTCCCACTTATGTATGGTCCTTACTGAGGCCCATTTCCATATATCAACACCTCTTTTCCTCTTTAATTTATGGAAGCTACATCACAAGTTATGTGGGTGGGGTTTTTGATGGCTTTCCTACTTCCCCAAGTGTGGTAGTAGTGATACCTTAGAGAGCCTCATGATTTCTATAGTGATAAGATTTCCTCTATTTCTTCATCTTATATGATACATACCTTCATCCCTTCATCTTATTCCTCTTCCATCTCTTCATTTACCCCTTGTATTTTTGCTTATTTGTATGTTTCTTGCACCTCCATCCCTACCAAGCTTATCTTAGGCATTGCCATTGGACCCTTAGACTTCTTTTTCTTCTATGTAGGCTTGGGAAAATAAATCCCTAGCATGAAGACCACACACTTATTCTTAGGTATAGAGGGATTGGCTTCATCATTATAGGTTATCTTAAATGAAATTCACTCTTGTATTTCTTTTAGGGTTTCTCCCCACTTCTTCTGTGGGGGTTTTCTCTATACCACTGGCACCAACTCTCCTTCTTCATCAACCTGAAGGGGGAGGTCATCATATTTTTCCATGTGTGAACCCTTATTCTTTATTTTCATCTCATAAAAGAGCCTATGAATCTACCCAAGGATGACTTCTCTTTTGAGGGGATAGATATCAATGCCATCTAAGTCATCCTCCTTATCTTTGGCTTCTTTGCCTAGTGGGTGTACGTGTTGGCACCTCAACATATGTATCTATGCATCCATGGCCTTTATTAGGATGTCCACCTAATATTCATTAAGAATTATTATTATCACATATATGAAGTACTTGGCTAAAACACAAGGAAGTTTTAGCTAGTTGGAGTGATTACCATTTATGAGTGCCAATTTTACTACACATAAGTGTTTCATAATGGTAAAAGTCACCATTCCAATCAAGCTCTAGGGGAGATTATCAGGGATGCACCATTCCTCTCCAAATTATTTGATATACCATACACACCATCCCATTACTTGGGTTTTATACTTCAAGGTGAAGGAAGGGGGGAAAGTATAATTATAGTATTTCAACACTTGGGAGTCATTGTGTGCTAAGAAGACCCATAGGTTGTCCTCATCACCATCAAGCATACCAATCTCCTCCATCACAATCAATATTAACATGGACCTCCACTAAAATGTCTCTCATGTTGTATGACATTTAAGCATGTTATTTATTATGTCTTCTACAAGGAACTTGGTGATATTAAATTTAACCCTTTGTATCATGTGGTAGGTGATGCATAGGTAGGCTTTTATAATATATAACCACCAACCATTGGGAAATAGTTTTGAGATTATGAGGCATGAATCTAGCCTCATTCCTATTTCTTAGATATCCTTGATTAGGAATTAAAACCCTTCCTTTTAGTATTAGAGGATTTTTGTGACCCTTTCAACCTTGGCATCATCCATCATCTTCTGGAAGATGTCACCATTAGATTTTAGGAGTCCATTGATTTTGATAATAAAGATTTTATATAGCCTCATGAACCTCCTTGTGAAGTATAATTGGTCCCTATGGGTGCATGATAGGACAAATTTCACAAGTTATTCTATCATTCCAAAACTTATCAACTCATAGAGTTGAGTTGCACTAGTGGTTGCCTGTTTCTCCTAAATTGAGACAACAAATAATGTTGCACCTTTTGCTATCTATAACCCTATGTCTACCACCTATTTTTTGATAGGTATTTTACATTACTTGAATTACGATTGTTATACTATTTTAGTTAGTAGTTATCGATGGATGATGCCTAGTTTTATCCCATCAAGACCTCTTTGAGAAACTACATGTCCTGATATGACATCTTCTCATGTGCCTCTAAATCAACTTTGGTGACACTTACACCCTCTACTAGTGGTGTTGTTATTTTTATGGTAGTGGATTCTACTAATACTTGTGATTTCTTGGATTATTTATGTGCCTACTATGGACCCAAACTCATCCATTTTTTCCCCATCCTAAATTAGCTAGTGTTAAGACACGATCTGTTTATCTTGCTAAAGCCTTCAATTTTTGTTGGCACTTCTCATAGTCATGAGGTTTGTGATTATGTATTCAAATTTTAATATTTTTTGGATACAAATGGTGGCTTTGGAATGACTCTAAATTTTATCCTATCTAATTAATTCATAATTTATTCCTTTTGTTTATCTAGTTCTACTCCAATTTTACAAAGAGGGCAATTCGATTCTTGATTTAGCCATTCACTTTTGGCATCTATGGGTGCTCAAAGTATCACTATAGTAGCATTTCCTTGATTAGGCTCTCTATTTTTTTGTTTTCACTCTAGTTTTCTATTCTAAATTTAAATCATAAAAAGGTTTCTAAATAAAAATTGTCAGCGTTTCACTATTTTATAGCTCTATTCTCATCTACTACATTAATTGCATTTAATTAATGGCATGATGACACCTATATTCATTAGGATTCAGTATGACCCATAAAATCCATGAAAATTGTTGTCATTTGTCCATTCAATGTAGATATTTTTGCCTCCACCATCACCTCATTAAATTCTTCTAACACCATTTTAGTGAAGTGACATATATTTCAAATGGCCACTTCCCACCTCACTTTGGGTGGATGTCAACTTGTCTTGATGATCTTCTCTTGTGCTCTATTCATTTGGCATGACCTTCACCTCTAATATGGTAACCTAGGAGAAACACTTTAGATGCACATGATTCATCCTCCTTTATCCCATTTCATCTTCCTATTATGCTTCTATTTCAAGTGTTTTTATCTGTGTTAGTCAATTTCACTACACTTTTCACTTCTTGATTTGACCTATCCTACCCCATAAAAATCCCTTGCACTGACCCTCCAATGTAGCACTCTCACCTAATCTCTTATGCATAATCATGTTTTGCATATTCATTCTATTTTTTTCATAATTTTATCTTGTACGCCTCTCTTGGTTCACATATTATCTAAGTCTGATGAGTTTTATGTGCCTGGAAACTTAGGTGTCTAACTGTAGGTGCTTATAAAGTAACTTTTCTTGACTCACCTAATTGGTATTATGTTTGGAAGTGATGAACTAGCCCTTATATGGGCCTAACAATGCCTCACTTCTTGAATCTTATGCATGAAGATTTGGTACACCTTGTGTTAGAATATGGTAAACTTTACATGCCCATAACATAGGTGTCTATCCTCAGGCACTTATAAAGTGTCTATGCTCAACTCACATGGCTGGAATTATGTGTGAAATTGCCATAAAATTTTTACTAGTGGCCTCAATGCACCACTTATTTACTTACCACATCAAAAATACAAAATAACACAAATATAAGGAACTTATTTGGCTTGTGCCAAAATTTATTCTGATCAACACAACACAACTAACTCATGACCAAGAAGTTAGTGTTTAATGGTGAAAGTGCCATGCTATTACTAATATAGATTCAGTCAGTTGTTATTTAAATGTTGAGAGAACATTTCACTTGATAATATGTGTATCTTGTATGATCTAGTATCTAATATGTTATGGATGACATATGGATCCATCCACCTTATATTCAAATTTTTTAGGTATTTGATATACTTGGAGTCACATATTAAAACTAATGCCCCTTTAGTTATCACCTTATGCTTTATATGCTTGTCATTCTAGAGCTTATGGCATACCTTCTCTATCTACTAGCTCCACCTTACTTTGGTGCATACATCATCTAAGCATTTCAAATCCTCCAATATTAAATTCAATTATTCTTGGTCATCTAATTGACCAATTCACATAATGTGAAATGATGGCACCAAGAACTCAATCAGTAGAATTACCTCAGTGTCAAACACCAGTTGAAATAATATAACCTTGTTTAAGCACTTATAGGTAATGTGATATGCCCATCATCTTGCCAATACTCAATCATCCCAATATTTATGACCAACATCACATTATTTGTGAGGCATGTCCTTAAGATCTTGTTGAATGCCTTAATTCTACCATTCACTTGGAGATGATAAGGTGTTATCTTATGGTGTGCCACTATGTATTCGGTCAAAAGGATCCACACAATTTCATTAATGAAGTGTGTGACCTTGTTTATATTCAAGCTAAGTCAGAACCCATAGTAGCTTATGATGTTATCCCATATTAAACTTGAGGCTATGTCATTTATGAAATTTTTGGTTGACACGACCTCAACCCACTTATGAAATAGTCAATGGTCAATGGTCATTAGAATGTATCACATGCCTATGCATCAGGTTATGGGAGTAATTGTTTCAACAAAGTTAATGTCATATTTCTTAAATGGTTCCTAGGTAAGAATTGGGATGAGAGGTATCTCATCCTAATGGTTGGGTTTTCATATATATTGGTATATGTCACATGCCTTGGCATAATATTTTGCATCCTAAAATAGACTTGGTCACCACAAGACTAATTGCAATACTATACATGTTATTGCATCTCCTACGCAGTGGCATATTACTACCCCTCATGTGCCTCATTTAATATGGAGTTACTTTCATGTTCCAAGACACATCGATGTAAGACTTCATCTCAAACTAGTTTGTGTATTTCCCTGCTAATGAGTTGAAAAGGAGAAACACATATAGTGAGTAATTTCTTTTCTTTGATGATCTTTATTTGGGGTGCATATTTATATGTTATAAAAAAAATTATCTCCACCCAGTCCTTAAGGGTCAATTATATTATATAAAGTTTTGTATCTAGCATATCATCCTCAATAGGCATTATTGCATTACTAGAGTCTGTACGATGGTTTGGGCCCAAGTTCTATTTTATAGTCTTGATGACAACTAAGAATTGAAATTATTAAAATAAATTGATCCATCTACAAATTCACCCATGGATAATGGGATTATTTATGAGGTACATAAGCACCTTTTGGTCTATGAAGAAGATGAATGGGGTTACCAACAAGTATTTTCAAAAATAATTTAGGGCATAGACCATAGTGAGTGCCTCACACTTGGTTATGGTATATTTTATCTCTTCCTTCATCAATTTTCTATTAATGAAGGAGATGGGGTGATCCATTTCACCTTAACTAAGCTACACCAAGATTGTGACAATCATTTAATCAGATGCATCAACATGGACATAGAATTATAAAATAGGTGTGCTATCTAACTTGAGATTAAAAGTATCAACCTCTTTCACTTTATACAAATAAAATGGGCCATCCTTACATAAGATATATTCTAGTGCTGCCAAAATCTTCACATAGCTCCTTATGAACTTTCTATAATACCCATAATAGCTAATAAAGTTGTGAACATATTTCTATGTTAAAGGAATCTGGAGTTGAATGATTATTAAAATATTTATAGGATCAATGAGTAGACCTTATATACAGATGATGTGATCAAGCAGGGTTCCAAATGGTGTTGTGATTATACTCTTCTTCAAGTTCAAGGATATCTTAATCTACCTACACCTCTCAAATATTAGGCATAGGTTATCACAATGGTATTTCATGAGGCCATACACCATCCAATCATCTAGGTAAACCTAGAAGAACTTGTGAGTGAAGTATTTAAATTTAGTGATCACCACTGTAGAAAACATGGCTAGCACATTATTGAGTCTGAAGGGCATCATGTTATAAGAAAAATAGCCCCATTTAGTCACAAATGTTGTTTTAGGCTTCTTTTATTGATCTTGACTTGATGATATCCATGGAACTCATTATTAAAAGTGTAAATTTTATAGACTGCAACATCATTTAGGACTTCATTGATGAATAGAGTGGGAAAGGGTTTAATTATGTAGGTGGAATTTAACATTCTATAATTGATGCAAATGTGAATACACCCATCCTTCTTGATGATTTTCACCATTGTGCTTACTCACTCAAACTCCTATATAGGGAAAATAACCCTTGTATCTAGCATTGCATTGATTTTTATATTAACCTTGGTGTTGAGGTTGGGATTCATCTTGTATAGGTGTTTTTTAGCTAGTCTTGCACCATTGATTATATTTATGCTTATCTTTCCAAGGGATGGGTGGGTGACCTTCATATATTGATAATTCCCTGGGAACAAATTTTCAAATTCCTTTAGGATATCCACAATGTGTGTTAGTTCTACATTAGACCAATAGGTGCCTAGAGTAGCTATATTTGGTTCCCCTTCTATGATGTTTTCCACCTTGATGGTCTTTAATGGTGTGTGGTAGGGATCATTCTTTTCTTGGTATGAATCCTTCACTTTTTGAGTTTTCTTAGTTGTCTCTATGTGAAGATGATCTAGGTCTTCTCTATCGAGAGTTTTATTATATATTTGGCATATAAGCTTTCTTTTATCAGTCATAGTTTTTTGATGGAGTTCATTCCAACTTTCATCATCTTCTTCACTCAAGACATTATTGAGTATTTTTTATTCAATTAAATTTGGGAGTGCTAGCCCTTTCTCTGTGAACATGTCTTTTAGCATCTCCTTTAGGATCATGGTGTTCTCAAACACTAACCTATGAATTACTTGCAATGGCTCAATAAACCCCAATTTATATGAATAAAAACAAAAAGTGTGCACAAAATTATCCTTAAGGGCATCCCAATTGGTTATTTCATAGTATGTTTCATTAACCACATACCATGTTCATGCCCATGTCTTCATAGTTCAATAGAAGGTGTGCACCTATAAGTTCTTTGGGATAGTTGTTCTATAATTAGTCCATGTCTCTTTGCATAGGTGCACATGTGCTATGGGATCAAAATCACTAGAATATGTTGATACATCCAAGTCTTCATTATTTATCCTAAATCTAGTGCAAATGGTTTCACATATTACTAAGTTGGCAAGTTAGACTTTTGCATTATCTATCAATGAGAAATAGTGCTTCTAAATGTATACATTAATGCACCCATTTTGTCAATTTTTGTGGGGATATATGATTCAAGATCATGGATATAATTTTCCATTAGTTTGCTTCCTTCAAATTTTTGGACCACCATAAGTTTACTTTTGCTCAGGTAGAGTACTTTCTTTCCTTTCTTCTAAGCGTAAGGGACCTATTATTTTGGAATGTGATAAATCTAAACCTAGCTAGTCCTCACAAGATTTGTCACCTTTATGCACACTAGGTAGCATCTCTGACTAATGGACTCATAATCCTCTTTAACCCATCAACCATAAGCAACATATATAGTGCCTAAGGCTGACTACCCATCTTCCCAAGAGATAAATCCTTGATCAGTGGGGTTGAGATTCTTGACATTGTGTGTCATGATGTTATAGCTATAGTTTATTTCATCCTCAAGATCAATTCTCTCAACATATGGGGGTCCTTGGTCACTTAAAAGGGGAATCACTACCCTTTCCTTACCATTATCAAAGGTCATATATTACTTTTTGAAGCACATATCATAAACTTTTTGCATAAAACCATTCCCTTCCTAGAAGTTCTAGATAATTATCTTATTTATCCAACTTGACAACCTGGAAGTTAGTGTGGAATTTAGCACTCATAATAACTACAATGGCACCCTTAAATTTTTTGATGAGTCGTGCTCGAGTCTTTTTAACCATAAATATTACATGGGGGAAGGATTTAGGGCTAGCCTACCCATCTTCTGCCATGAATTCTTGGTCAAGATATTGACCTCAGTACCTATGTTGATAAGGACCTCATATATGGACCATCCATCGATGGTGGCATTAACTAAGCGTTATTAGTCATACTCTACATTTTGGGTATGACTGACCTCTCATGCCCTTTCCATGCATGTCATGGCAAATTCAACTAACTATTACCCTTCATGTTCTAAAATAAAATTCTTTAATAGGGGAAACATCCTTTTTGTTTGTTTTAGACACAAGACCTCTATTAGTTCTTGCACTTCAGCCTCATGACCATCCTATTACTTGTAAGAGGTGACAGCTTATGCCTTAAGGTCTCATGCTAGTTGAATTTCTCCTTGTAGGTTATAGATCACACTCATAGCCTATTGTAACGCATATTTTTGGAACATAGAGTCTGAATAAGGCACAAATTTAGTTTTAATTTGTGTTATGATCTTAATACATCTTTGTTCTCCATATTCCAAGCATAATTCTTATACAAGCATAACCATAAATTGAGTGGTAAGCCCACTCTGAGTAGTTATTTGCACTTTGATTGGATATATGTATACTGGATGGTCCTTTGGAGTCTATTTTTTCACCTTAGGCTCATGCCTGATCATCCTTCTAAACTTATTTATGTTGGACCTACCTTGGGTCAATTTTTTGTATAAGTCAGGGCATTATTCTACCTTGTGTGTTCCTAGACAATACTCACACATTAGATGTATGGGCTGGTTATACTAATAGTGCTTAATCAAACCAAATTTGTAAAATGATCATGATGGGAACCTTTCTCCACCACCTCAACCTCATGTGCCTCTTTGCATCCCATAAATTACATTCTAATGGCTATAGCCCTCATTTCCTTTGGTTGCCTTCCCTCTTACTACTACCATTTTCTACTATGAGCCTCTCCCCATCTTCTCACACATCTCATCAATTACATGGTAATCAACCATGATATGAGTATAGGAATTATATAACTAATAATAGGTGGTTTTAATAACTTGACTAGTACATTCCAATAAGGGGTAGTTATGAACATCATGTGCCTCATGACAAAATTCATAACTGAGAAGTAATGTATGCATATTCCTTCGAGGGAAGTTATTCCTAGTATGGCCTTCCATCTCACATTCGATGAACCATAACCTATTTTGAGTGTCTTATGATGAGATAACAACCAAATTTTATAGTTAGAAGGCCATATATTCAATATGTACCTCCATGAAAGGGATAATTCCTATGTTATCACTCCCAACTACCTTGGCTATAAGTGCAACTTCAAGTGCTTCTTAAGGGGCTATAAATCTTTTCATGGACAATACCCTTATTAAAGGTACTAAAAATCCCCCAATGAACCATTACACATATTTGGAGGGGTGAATATCATAAGGGAGCTTAGAAAGAAGAATCTCGAATCTAGCATCATATAAGTGCATGCTCTCTAATAACCCCTAGTTAATCTCCTTGAATGTAGTGATGCTCTACTAATAAAACTTAGGTATATCAAATCCTTTCAAGAAGGATTCCTTTAAGATATCATAATTAACAATCCTAGTTAGGACCAAGCTTCCTATACCAATTACAGGTGTGATCAAGAAATGTGATCATGAACTAGGTTACCTTTCACTCAGATTAGGTTATACCTTGAGCACACCATTATTGTTCATACTTAACCACATGTTTTGTGGCATTATCTATGCCTCAGAACTTGATTATATGCATGGAAATTTCATAATAAATATAGGTTTGGGGAGTAGCTAGTATCTAAGGTATTTATCCCCTTAGTACTTATACTAGTATTAGTCTTCTAATGCCTCTAGCCATTGGGCTAGGCTTTGGCCCCATTGTTATCATTGGTGACATAAAAGATGATGGTTTTGTACTATTTACTAGTGGTGTGGGGATACTTATTTTGGATTGTTGCCTAGGATGCATATGTAACATTTTCTAAACTAGAATGCTTATGCTCACATTCTATATGATTAGGCTAGTATCCCAAGTTTTAGAGGTATCCTCACTTAGCTCCTTATAAGCAACAACTTGATTAATCAAAAAATTATGGTCTAAGTCTAAAAATGGTCAAAGTCTAGTTTGAAAATAAGGTTAGTTATCAGTCTTATATCTCCCTATGAGGTATCTAGTACATGAGCTCATTCCATAGGTCCAAAGGGGGTAGGTACATTTAGTGCATCTCCAATGGTCAAATTCTATAGGGACCCTAAGTATTTTTCACCTTTCAACTATGGATCTTATTTTATGGCTTCAAGGTTTCCTTCTTTTGGGTGTTTCTATCATTAAATATATCCTTCCCCATGCCATTCCCACCTAATATGGGTCTTCTCAACACTTCTAGGTTTTAGATATTCCATTAGTTTGTGCCTCTTCTTATTATAAGCCTATTTCTTGAGCTCTTAGGTGTCAAACTACTCAACCCCTTCTATTTTACCTCACCTACACATCCCTTTCTTCCTCATTATGTTACTCATATGTGAGAGGACTTTAGCCTTCCATCCTCATGGTTTTAAATCTATTATCCACCGTCAGCTTCTTTAGTTTGGTGCCAAACTCTCTTAAAAACATACCTCTAGGTTCATATAAGAACATATATTTTACTTATTTAGGGTAGGAGTATATTGATACTATGAATTCAAGCACATAGTTGATCAGTGCCCTTTGTCGCCATTTGTCTATAGATATAATCCAAGTGGCATCTAAGTTTTCAAGTCTTTGTAGGTACTCTTTTATCCACTCAAGGTGATATATATAGCTTAAACTTCTATGGGTTGCATAATCAGCCAACCATTGGTACACCTAGTCTAGTAGTTCACAAAATAAACCTTGTATAGATAATCATTTAGGTGGGTCTAGACCCAATTATTTAGTTTCTATCCTCTACAAGTTATATGCCTCAATACAAAGCTATCTTTTACTCATTTTAGCTAGTTATCAATGTTCTCAAGGAAGAGTTAGAAAATCATTCTGGTGCACCATTATAGTAATAAAATTCAACATTTCATAGCAATGGAGCCAAAATATTGTACAAAATTTAGGGCTTTATGTTATAGGTGTTATCAAGTGCATATCTAGTTGTCTAATTTAGATCTAGACTTATTAAAATATGGCATAATCCTTGACTAATCCTGTAGCACTCAACAATTATCACTCAGCCATGATAACATCACTTCACATAAGGCACAAGCCTTATGCATTCACCCAAAGCACAATAGATAAAGGATTGGGGCCTATGTTGGCTAGTTGTACCATGACACAACTCTATCCTCTAGGGACTTTTGTTAGTGCAACATTGGTGGTACATTTATGGGCACAAGTTGTTCTAGGGATGATCTAACTATCTATTAGGTACAAGCCTATATCATGCAATTTTAGAGATTTATCGGTGCAATCATTTGGTTTCCTTAATTTAGTGCCATTTAGGCATTTGGAGGTTTCAAAGGGGTACTTAGATGAAGGACTTAGGCTTGGGTTCACACTTTAGCATAAATATCATTTTGAGGCATGGGGTAATTCCTATACTTAGAGCATTTTCTATATAGGGTGTTGATATCATCATGAGCTATAGGAATTCCATGAATGAGATAGGTCAAAATATATTAGAACTTAGTATTCATAAAATAACATTAAACTTTACAACTATTTAAAACCTTTCCCAAATCCATTCATCATTAAATATAGTTAAAATACATAGTATATATATTAATATAACTAAGTAATTGCTTATCATGAAGCTGTTAAAGGCACAAAGGATCATAAGTGAGCTTGGGCATTATAATGGTGAGCCTCAATAGCATTTGAAACTAAATTCTAATCTTTAATGGCCATCCTATCATCTAGAATCAATCTTACAAGTATTTGTTTCTCTAATATCCCATCATTTCCTAACTAGATTTAGTTTTACTTTATAGTGTTTTTAGGCATCTTAGGGCCATGGTGAATGGAGCACACTAGTTTTTAAGTTAGCACTGGATTTGATTTCCTTGATATCCACTACCCTACTTATATATATATATATATATATATATGATTATCTCATGTTCCTATTTCTAGATGATGATTGATCTACAAGGGAGTTAGTTAGCTGCCTTCTAGCTAGTGTCATAGGATGACAAAACAAAAATTATACCAAGTGATTTATTCATACATAAGTGTATGTTATATTGGCATAAATAATATAATTATATGGTTTCAAGGCCTAATAGATAGGATATAAATAATACCCTAGTATAAATGATAAAAATTTGAGGGCTTATCTATACTGGGTGTGATCAACATAAAGGGTGTGTATCTTAATAGTAAGTACCATTCTCAGGGCTTCTTCTCTATAGATTTCTTGATCACATAAACTAAGTTATTAGTTTTAGATTCTACTAAACCATTTTCCTATGGATAGTATTTGTATGATAATCTTAAATTGAATCCATGCTCATAATCCCATTTAGTAAAATTTGTATACTAGAATGTAGGTTTATTACAATAGATATGGTATTAGCAACCTTACTCTACCTTGTGTTGTAATTAGTAGATATAAGCATGAATTTTTTATTGGCTAAGGAGTTTGTAATGATAATTCCTATGAAATCTATCCCCCACTATGCAAATGTTTTTCTGTCAATAATGGGCTACAATGGCATTGTAACATGAACTTCACATTTGGTGAAATTTTGTCAGTGGTGACCTAATTACACATGGGAATGCACATCCTTAAATATAATAGGCTAATGATAACATGTTCATATGATCTAATGTTCTATTACATTCTTAGAGGGGTGGCCACTACCCAATTTCTTATGGAAACTAGCCATAACATCCTTTGCCTCTTCTTCAGATAAGCATATAATATAGATGCCTTTGTAACTATTTCTATAAAGGACCTAATTTTTTAGCATGTAATGAGTTGATTTTAATTTTAAGTCCATTTTTTAAATATATTTTATTCTAGGGGTGGACTCTTAAAGATATGATATTGGGTGACTAGAGCATACCAATCCTAAAGAAGCATTTATGCTTGGTCCACATGATATAGCATAATCTAGGGATAAATTTATGTGACCAATTGAATGAGACTCTAACCTCAAATGAGATTTATAGGTTTAATATCTATATCATACTCTTATAGTTTGGTGATACACTGACCTCTACACTCTCACAATTCATTATGCTCAAGCATGAGCTTTATTGTCCAGTCTGAGATAATGACATGCACTTTATTCCAAAGAATGTATTTTATGAATTTATTCACCACCTTGACTAAGAAATAGGCATGTTTTTCTAGGCTAGAATAATTGAGATATACATCCTTCAAATTAATGCTCATGAAATTAATAAGATATTCTTCCTCATTCTACTTATAAGTGAGGATTGTAACAATGGTGTGATTACAAGCAAAAAATTATAGATATAAGTCTTTTGTGTAGTTAAGGCTTATCAAAATAAGTGTCTCATTGATGACCTCTTTGATGTATTGAAAATCCTTCTTATATATATTGTTCTAATCTACCTTTCTTCCTATTTTAGAATATCATTCATAGAATTAATAATAACAACAAATATAGAAATAAATTTGCATATAAAATTTATTTTCCCAAATAAATATTTTAATTCTATTTTATTATTTTGGAGAGGTGTCTTAGAAATAATGTCATCACATTTAAGGTCAATAATGATACCTTCCTTCATGATAATGTGACCAAAAATCTTACCTTTAGTAATACCAAACACACTTTTATTTAAGTTTTAATAAATACCATACCTCCTACACCTATCAAATATATTCCTTAATTGATGAATGTGATTTGACCTACATTTGAAAAAAAAATTCAAATCATCCATGTATATAACAATGCACTTTCTTATTAGTCTTGAAATACAAAATCAATGACTCTTTTAAAAGTGGTTCTAGTATTTGATCAAGCCAAATGACATTTTTTTGTAGGTAAAATTCCTCATTTTTTTTGTGAATGTAGTCTTGGCTCTATGTTCTAGGTTGATAAGAACCTGGTTGTATCTCGAGAATCCATCTAAAAAAGACTTTATTCAGGATCCACTCACCATATGAATTATCTCATTTAAGGAAGGTAATGGGTAATTATCTTTATCAAAGGCTTGATTTATTGGAGAATTTTCAATGATTTCATGGTGATGTCATGTAAGTGTCCAAGTGAGTGGATAAAGTTCCTTAATATTCTAAGTGACAATGATAAAGAGTGAAATGTACTTGTCCTAGTATGCTTAAATTTAGCTTAGTTGATCTTAAGTTTTGGCATGGTTTGAGCTGATTAGGGATGAGTCTAAAGTATTGATCATGTTAAATGGGTCCTATCAGTGGTTAAGGATGATTAAAGAGCTTATGTGCATGAGTTGAATTCACTTGGTTCATCATTGTTTTCATCTAGAAATTTTGGGTCTAGTGGTAGAAAATCTAAGTAGGTAGTTTGATGACATCATAATTACCACATGTGGATGAGTCAGGGTGAGTTGGTCATATGGCTATGATAAAATTAGTCCCTAGTTTCTATATGTTATGTCTCAAGTCATCCAACAAAGATCAGTCAAAAATATTTGGGTGTAAATTTGGGCTTCTAGGTAATCTGATAGTGTTTTCCCATACTTATCCAAATTTGCATGTCGTAAGAAAAGCTAAGTAGGCATTTTGATGTAGTCATATTTCACATGTGTGGTAGTTTTATGATAATTTGATCATATGGGTTTATTTATTTTTGTTCTTAATTAATAAGCACTAACTTTTAGGCCACGTGATGAAGTGTATCAAAATATATGGATGTGCAAAGTTGGCATTTCTAGATATTTTTTGACATAGCTGGCTATGTGGGATAAAACTCTAAGTGAGAAGATTAATGGAGTTATATCTTACATATGAAAAGGGTTCAAGAGATTCTTAATATATGGTTGGATTATTATTTTAAAGGAGAACATATGGTCCAAATTTGAAAACATGTGAGTGACCTAGGTAAAAGATATGACTATGTAAAGTTAGCCTTCCAGGCAAATAGCAATGGTCCCCATACTTAGTATATTTTTCATGAGTTAAAGAACATGACCAAATGAAGATCTAATGGTTCATAGGAAATTATATATTTTTGATCTAATGGTTCATTTTGAGATAGATGGTAATAAATTCATGATGTTTAACATTAAAAGTGCTCAAAAGGCATGTGAGGGTATGAAGTGTCATGATCACGGGGGTTCTGAGCAAGATCAAACAATAAGCACTATAATATAAAGACTTGACTGATACACAGATATCAAGTGTGCATGTTGAGTAAATATTTCAATATTTCAAGAGATGAGGTCAAATTTTTGAGGTTTAACTATGACTATTTGAATTTGAATATTTGAATTTTACAAAGGGAAAAACTAGTGCTCTATATTTTATCCATAAATTTTTATCCATGATAATTTCAAAGGTTCTATAAAAATCAAAGTTGAAGAGGACTTCATGGTTCATCAAATGAACCTATTTATAATTTTTTTGTATATGTGTAGACAAATATATTGAGCTCCAAATTTGAGTATGTGTTCATTCATACTCTGCAAGTAACTTGAAAAGGGTAATTAAGTTGTTTATGATGGTATTTCCATGCTTCGAGATGCGCTAACTTTTGGAGATTTTTTTATACTCCATGAGAACCATCTATATGGATTTTTTAAGGTTTACCAATCCATAATTATTATGAAAAAATTCTTATAAGGTGAGTGTGTGTTCTTTCATGGTGATTATGTACACAAAATGTTGTTTGAGTAAAGTGTGCTTTAGTAGAAGAGTGTTTTGGTGATTATGAGAACTTGAAAATGTCTAAGGGGACATAAGGAGTGGACCCATTTATTTTAAAGTGGTTTTTTGTTCTTTTTTTTTTATTAAGATGTGTATTCATATGAAAGATGCCTTAAGGATCAAGGTATGTTTAATTTCCAACCAAGATGTTAATATTAATGAATTTTCTATATATACTAAAACTAAATGTGTTGGTTTCTAGACTTAAGAGAGACTTATATGAGGTGTGTGGCTATGAGATTTGTGGAGCGAAGGAGAGGTAGAGTGCCTATTAGGTGAGTTGATGAGAAAATTATATTAAGGATTATGTGTATGACCTATAGGTTATGTTTTTGATGTCATAATAATTATCTTATAGGTTGAGGATGAGTGAAGAAGTCTAGGGTGATCCAAAGGGTGGCTTTGGATGCATTGAGTATGTAGAGTTGAAGAGAGAGATGATATACTTTGTATCTCCATTAGATTGGTAGGAAATTAGTGTTTAGTAGATGTTATACTCATAGGCATTATTATTATAGCTCAACATATAGGGGATTATAGCCTCCTTACAAGGTGAAACTTGTTAAAGGTCTAGTTATTATGGCAGCTCAGCTACATAAGTGTAGTAGCTTCTTATGGGATTATAGTCACACTAAAATAAGGGATGGGATTTCCTTGATCAATTGAAACTAGTCTAAATTAGTTATTATTATTATAGGATAATATTCTAATTATAAGTTCTAGTTAGTTTTCTCCCCTAAGAGGGTTTCCCACATATATCATGTGTTATGTGCTTGATATTTCATTATATATATTGTTAATTATTATGAATGATGCGTATACTTCATTAATGCTTGTGTAGATTTATTCAGAGTTTTTAAAATTTTGAAATTCAATTTGGATTATCTGTGCTCATTGATTCACCCCTCTCTTATTTATTATACCTTTAACAATTGGTATCAGAGTAGGTCCTTTGGTAAAGGCTTGATAGCTTAAAGGTGATCCAAGGTACAATATGGGTAGTCATCAATGAGGTTTATCTATTAAGAAAGGACTGATGTTCAATTAATCCAATTATGCTTTTTAGAGTGTAAGGATGAGGGCATACATTATGTCCCTAGGGTTTGATGAATGGAAATCTATTGTGGATGGTTATGTTGCTCCTACTACTCTTCCATCTAGTGTTATAGACAATAAGTTGTTTGAGAATAATTCTAAGGAAATTAATGTCATTACTTGTGATCTTATGGAGACTAAGTTCACCAAGGTAATTCATTGTAAATATAATAAAGAAACATGTGACAAATTATATATCATTCATGAATGATATTTAAAGTTCAATCTTTCTAAGTTGTAGACTCAAAGAAAGAAATTTAAAAGTCTCAAGATGAAGGAAGAAGATTTTGTGGCATCCTTTCTATAGAGAGTTGATGAGATTATGCACATCATCAAAGGTCTTGCAGAGAACCTTAAAGAGGCTATTGTAGTTCAAAAAGTATTAAGGTCTCTACCCCTCAAGTTTGATCCAAAATTATCTTCTATAGAAGAAAGTCATGATCTTACTAAATTGAAGATGGATCAATTGCATGACACTTTTACTACCTATGAGATGAGGAAGAATGATGATGTACCACCAAAGAAGGAAGAAACATTCAAGACAAAGATGAAGCCTAAGAAGAATTTCCAAGGTAGAAAACCCAAGGAGGATGACATTTCTGATATAAATGAGGATAAAATGATTTCTTTACATACAAGGAAATTTAAAACAAGTTTAGGTGAGTATAAGGGTAAACTACCCTTCAAATGATTCAATTATGGAGAGATGGGACATTTTTCTCATAAGTACCCTAATAAGCATGATAAGAATGATGATGAAGATCACAGTGAAGGCCAAGATGAAGAAAAGAAGACATACAGGAATAAAATATTTAGAAAGTATAATAAGAAAAAGAAGTCCTTCAAGAACAAGAAGAGTCTCTACACCAATGAAGATTGAATATCATCAAATGAGAGTGAAGATAGTGACTCAGAGTTTGATCATGAAGATGACGGTCCTATTTGAAGATAAATCCCTATTCATGGCTAAGGAAATAAGTTTCTCACATCAAAATGAGACTACTTAGAGTGATTTAGATGATGATCAATATGAGGTGGACTATGAGATTGCATTGAAAAATTATCTTGAAGAACTAAATATTGACAAGAATATGAAGTCTCAACTCAAAGACTATGAGAAGTAATTTAGTGTATATGAGGTTAGAATGAATGAAGACACCCAAGATCATGAAGATATGGTAAAAAATCTTAGTTTTCAATTGTAAATCATGTCTAAAATCTTGAAATCCAAAGAAGATGAATTTTTAAGGTATGTAATTAAAAATGAGTCATTTAAATATGATTTATATAAGACATATAGTAAGGTAAAAACATTTGTGAGATTTGAAAAGATCTCAAATGATCTAGACAATATTATGAGTGGTCAAAAGCATGCTAGTGATATAAATTTTCTTAGATATGAAGAAGAACAAAATAATCTATCTCAAGACAAGATGAAGATAAGGTGAACAAAGACAATCATACTTTGAAGATAAATCATTAGACAAGGAATGAAGGTGTTGGTAGCATGAAGACAAATAAGATCAAATAACCAAATGCCATGAGGTATTCAAGTTTCAATGGTTACTATTTCACATATAATAAAATTGAGAATAAATCTATAGAATGAAAACAACCTATTAGAAATGAGTTTGCATGGAACTATGATGGGGGTCATCATTCAAAAGGTGTGAAAAATGTTAAGTACTTCAATTGTCTTATTGCGGGACACTTTTCAAACCATTATCCACATAAGGTTAGACAAAGTGATTCCTCTTCAAAAAGAGGAGGTTGTTTAATTTGTCATGACATAGGACACATTACAAGTTTTTATCCAAACAAGGTAAGACAAGCTATGTTTCCATCAAGGAGAATGGTGTTTTATAATTATGAACAGAGAGGTCACATTGCTAGATTCTATAATCAATGGTCTATAAGTTAGAATAAGTTTTATCAGGCTCCTAGAGTTAAAGCAAAAAGGCAAGTCAACTCATGGAAGCTAAAGGTGGTAAGTATGAGTCATGATGAGACTATAGGTCCAAGTAATCTATTTTCTCTGGTGGAGAATGCTTCAAATGTTGAAGAGTGCTAAGGGCTCTCAGTGTCTACTCATGTTGTGAATGAAGATACCAAGTTCAAAAAGAAGACCATGGTACTAGTTGAGGCTAGTTTTGAGATATGTATGGATTGAAGTGAACATCATACCATTACTAAGCATGTATCATGAAAAAAATATCAATTTTTAGTGCCTAGTGATGAGGTTCCTAATTATAAGGTGGATTCTTTAGATGAAAATTTATGTCATGAATCTATGTTGTCTCCATGTATTGTCAATCTAATCTTAGAAGAGAAGGAGAGTGATTCAGAAAAGGAACTAATTGTCATAGTTTAGACTAAGAAGGAGTACAAAAATAATAAATATTATAGCTATAAGAGGATTCTAGTGGTTACTAAGGAGATGTGGGCCACTCCTGGTTTCACTTTGTTTTAGAGAATTATGGTGAAAAGGATGTCTCTGTCTATGATTCTTAAGAGCCTACATTAAATGGAGAATAAAGAGTTGTTATGGTGTTATTAAAATGGTCCTAGAAGGCTAGAGATGAGTGTTTTCAATTGGAATAGGTATGTCCAAGTGGATATCATCTGGTGATGTCATAGTTGTATATGGTCAGTCTACAGGGTTATATTAAAGATTTTCCAAGTGGTAAAAGAGGATTTGTGATTTTATAATATTATATTTTTTCACAAAAAGTTCTATTGAATTTATTCTAGCATGTTCCAAGTGTTTTTATGGTCTGAATGTATGTTGAAGTGAAATTAGAGATTTTTGTTTGCTCTCAAGTTTCCCATTTTGTGTTTATGACTACGCAAGTCCTAAAATGGGTTATAGGATGTATGGGTTCCCAAAGATGTGTAAGTTCAAATTTTGGTCCAAAAGTGTGTAATGGTTGTCTCTAAGTGTACAAATGTTTTACTGGTAGATGTTGATCAGAAGGGGGTTTGTTGACTCTATTTGTTTTGAGATTATAGGGTTTTGGGCTTTACTAAAAATATATTTTGCCTTGTGATTTGAGGTCTAATGATTTTTAATATATTTAATGGGCCAAATGGGTTGTCAAATAAAGCTTTATAAATATTTTAATGTTTATGGTTTTCAAATTATTCATGTATTTGTCAAGATAGAGGCTTAATTGGCAAGTTAGTTTGTGAAGGAAGAATGTTATAGAGGTTGAGATATTTGTTTATTTCAAATTTTTTTGATTGATGGAATATGATATTTCTCTAGATATGAATTTTTAGGTCTTTAATGTGTGTCTACCGAAATTTATGGGCTCTGTAAGTTCCAAGTAGGGCTACAAGGAGACTAGACATGCCTAGTATGAAGATTTTGATTTTCTTTCTTAGTGTTTCCAAAAGAGAAAGGTATGTATGTTTCAAGGAGCCTTGTCAAATTATTTTATAACATGTTTCTTTTTTGGTGAGTGGTATGAAGTTTTGTTGGTGGTCCTTGAGGTTATTTGAGAGAGAAGGCTAGTAATCCTACATGGTGGTTCTTTATTATGTGTAGAGATTTGAAGATGCTCAAGACATCAAATTGCTCAAAAATATTAGGGGGATACCCCTTAATATGTTTCTTGGTGAGTTCCATCGTATTTTAGTATTTTTGTGTGTTCTTTCTTCATTAGTTTTAGTTCTTGGTTGAAGAGAGTGTTGGCATGAAACAATAAGAAGTTTTCAAGGCAAGAAAAGGTAGGCTGAAGGTAAGGTGGAGTTATTGTCATATTTATAAGGTGGTCCTCTCATATTGATGGTATTTTCATGTCATAAATATCATTTGGTTCCCACTTTTTAATTATGTCAAATGGGGAGAAAGTTCTTATTATGAGAGTGCTTGAAGAGAGAGGAGGAAGGTGAGCTAAATGATGTGTGTTGACATTAATCAAAAAGGTGAAGATTATTGGATAAATTTAAATGATGTCATGGTGATTTCATGTAATTTTACAAGTGAGTTTATTAAGTTCCTTGATAATCTAAGTGATAATGACAAAGTGTGCAATGTACTTGTCCTAGTATGTTTGAAGTTAGGTTAGTAGATCTTTAGTTTTAGCATAATTTGAGTTGAGTAAGGATGATATTAAAGTATTTATAATGTTAAATGGGTGTTATAAATGTTAAATTATGATTGGATAGCTTGTTTTTATGAGTTTAATTCACCTAGTTCATCATTGTTTTCATCTAGACATTTTGGGTCTAGTGGCATAAAATCTAAGTAGGCAGTTTGATGATGTCATAATTACCATGTATGGATGAGTCAGGGGTAGTTGGTCATCTGGTTATGATTATATTAGTCTATATATTTTATTTTTCAAATATAAATTAATTAAATTAAGTGCATTCAAATATATTTTGGTACAAAGTAGGGCTCCCAAGTAGTTTGACAGTTTTTTCTCATACTTAGCCAAATTTACATGTGCCAAGGAAAGCTGAGTAGGCATTTGAATGTAGTAATATTTTACACTTTTATAAATTTAAAGAAATTTTTGATCACATTGATTTATTTATTCTTGTGCATAGTTGATAATCACTAAATTTTAGGTCATGCAATGAAGTGCATCAAAAGATATGCATGTGCAAAGTTAGCCTTTGTAGAGAATTCTTGACATAGTTGGATCTATGGGTGAAAAATATGAGTGAGAAGATTAATGGAGTTATAAATTAAAAATTTGAAGGTGTTAGGATCTAATTAATATGTTTTTTATTCCTATTTTAAATAATAACATATGGTCCAAATTTGAGAACATGCGACTGAGCGAGCTAAAAGATAGGGTTGTGCAAAGTTGGCCTTCTAGGAAGATAGCAATGGTCCCCATACTTAGTCTATTTTTTATGAGTTAAAGATTAGGAAAAAATGAATATATAATGGTTCATGATCAATAACAATTTTTTTATTTAATATTGCATGATGTTTAATGTTAAAAGTGCTTAAAAGGCACACAAGGGTGTCAAGTGTTATGATCATGAGGGTTCTGAGCAAGATCAAATGGTGACCACAATAATATAAAGACATGACTGATCCAAAAAGATATAAAATGTGTGTTTATTAAATATTTTAATATTTCATGAGAATATGTCAATTGTTCAAGGTTTAAATATCACCATTTGAATTTGAATATTTGAATTTTGCAAAGGGAAAAACTAGTGATCTGTATTTTATTCCTAACTTTTGACCCAGGTTGAATTCAAAGGTACTATAAAAATAAAATTTTAAGAAGACTACATGATGCATCTAATTAACCTAGTGATAAGGTTTTTATATATTTTCAATCAAATATATAGAGATCTAAGGTTGACTATGTGTTCATTCATGCTTTGCAAGTAACCCGAGAAGGGTAATTAAGTTGTTCACGATGTTTCAATATGAGATAACCTTTGAATATTGTTGTATACTCCATGAGGACAATTTATATGTATTTTTTAAGTTTTATCAATCCCTAATAAATATGAAAAATTTATTCAAAGGTGATTGTGTGCTCATTCATGGTGATTGTGTGCATAGAATGTTGTTTGAGCAAATTGTGCTTTAGCAAAAGAGTGTTTTGGTGACTATGAGCACTTGAGGATGTCTAAAGGGAAATAAGGAGTGGAACCTTGTATTTTAAAGAGGTATTGTATTATTTTTTTGTTTTATTAAATTCTAAATGGGTGAATAGATCTCCATAAGACCTATAGAAGCTACAAAGGCCTAATTAAAAAGGTGTAGCTACATAAGGGTGACCCATAGATGCTATGGTTGACCTATGAAGATTGTATTGAGTTATGTATTCATATGATATATGTATACACATAATATTTTCAAACTTTTATTGATTACTAACTCTTTGTCTCTTACAAGAACCTATCAAGTCCCAATCTTTCTAAGTCTATGCCTTAAGGGGTACATCAAGAAAGGGGTGGGTAGACCATCAGTGATTCATAAGATTATTTTCCCTTTAACCACTTTCTATATACACACTTGTCTCCTAAAAACATTAAACCTAAGATTTTTATTCTCAGTCCTACCTATTCTAGTCTTTTCCTCTTTCCATTCCTCCTTTCATCACCTTTACACCCTTTTGGATAGTCAATTGTATAGGGTCGACTAGGTCGACCCAGTATAGGTTAGGGGTATTATTTACTTTCTTATCTTGTTATCCCTTTGGCCAATCTAGTTTAGACCTAGTAAATTATCCTTGAAAACACACTAGGTGAATTGCGTTGACCCCATATAGCCAACATTCTCAAGATTATTTAGGCCAAGATCCTCTTCTATGTACAAGTTCATTTACCACCATTTCATAAAGATAAGAATTAATAGCTAAGAAGTGTGAGTAAACATCTTCTTATTGATCATTCTACCTGAGGAATAGATATTAGGGTTCCATAATATCTCTAGAGATATAGATCTTGTCTTATGAAGAAGTATTTTTATTTATTATATAGGTTGTGTATCTTAGAGTTGATTTATCCTAGTTATCCTTACATACCAAGACAATATCTTATGAAGAACCTTGGCCAAAGGAGAGATTGAGGCTCAGAAGGATCATCTTTAAAGGTAAGTATACCTAACTTTATTTCTCATTTATAAGAGTACATAGATAATGTATTTGTATTCTTCTCCTATGTATTAGGATTACGTATACATTGACATGAGTATATGTCTTCTAATACATCTTTAGTTTAGTTTGTTTTATTGTTTCTAACCCCCACTTTGTGCCACAAGCTTTGATGTTCACTAGATTAGATTTACTTTATTGTTATTAGAATAGAGTGAATGCTTTAAACCTTAAGACTCTATTAGGTTTGTTTTGCATTTGTGTTAGATTGTAGGATTTGGAACCCTTCCTAGCATGATATGTTATGAGAAGTGATCCCCTAATTAGGTCTATTAGATCCACATATTGGTCATGATCCTACTTAACAAGGGTATCCCCAATCTAAAGTGTAGGTGTGCTCTATTTTCTCTAATACAAGATTGATTTATAGACATGATGTATTTCTAATTTCATATAATATAGGCCTTAAGAGTTAAGGCATGCCTAATGGGAAACCAAGATGTTGATATTCATTAATACTTTGTATATAGTGAAATCAAATATGTTGGTTTATATACTTAAGAAAGACTTATATGAGGTATGTGCTTGTGAGATTTGTGGAGTGGAGAAGAGGTAGAGTGACTAGTAGATGAGTTGATGATTAGAGTGTATTACGGACTATGTTTATGACCTATAGGTCATATTTTTGATGATATAATAGTGTTCTTGTAGGTTGAGGATGAACGAAGAGGTTTAGGTTTATCCAAAATGTGGATTTCGATACATTGAGTGTGCAGAGTTGAAGAGAGAGTTGTTACACTTTATATCTCCATTAGTTTGGAAATCAATCAGTTTTCAAGAGATGTTATGTTCATAGGTGTTGTCGTGGCAGCTCAAAATCTAGGGGGTTGTAGCCTCTTTGCAAGGTGAAATTTGCTAAAGGTCTATTTATTGTGGTAGTTCAACTAGCTAGGTATAGTATCTCATTATGGTATTGCAGTCTCATTAAAATAAGGGATGGTATTTCCTTGATCAATTACAATTAATCTAAATTGGTTCTTGTTATTATAAGATAGTATTCTAATTGAAGGTTCTAGTGGGTTTTCTCCCCCAAGAGGGTTTCCCACATATGTCATGTGTTATGTGATTGATATTTAATTATCTATCTTATTAATTTCTATGAATGATATGTGTTTTTCATGAATGCTTGTGGTAATAGATTAAGATTTTGAAAGGTTTGAAATTTAAGTTGGATTATCTATGCTCACTGATTCACCCACCAATGATTGTACTTATAACATGATTTAGATTACACAAGTCCATGAAAAGATGAATATCTCTATTTTTATTATTAATAGGTACCAAATTGACTATGTAGGTGGAATTGTGAATTTGAAAATTGATTCCCACTAACAAGATTTTATGAACCTCTTTATGTATAATTGATTTTAGAATCAAGTTCATTGGTCTCTACCTTTGTTTAAAAGGCTTTTGGTCTAGTTTGAGGAGAATGGTATGATTTATCACATTCAATTCAAATATATTAAGATCTCCATAGGCTCATGTGATTACATTATAATATCTCATCAATAAACTTTTGAGTTTTTCAACTTCCTTGGATGTACACATTTAATCATGGAACAAGAGGTTGATAGTTATGAACTTTATTTCTTGGTACCTCATCTTCTCATGTGGGTGTTTAGACTTATCAATTTAAAACACTTTTTCTTAATATATCATACCCTTTAAGACTTAATTATTTTTATAGATTATAACACCATCTTGGTCATAGTCAACATCTTATGGGTCATCCCTTTATTTCTCATCAATGATGTGGGCTTCAAATATCCCTATGTTGTTGAGAAATTATAGAATATGATGGTCATCATCAAAGACTTGGAAGTTTTTGGCATTATCTATGATATATGGGCAAGGGATAAACTTGATAGAGAAATTTTATAATTTCATGTCTTCTAGAGGTGTCATATTTACAATAAAAGTTGCCAGTGAATTGACCACTTAGTTTTCCACTCAAGGAATGGGATTACCAATGAGGGTAATAAACATATCTACTGAATCCCATGCCATGTATTTTTAATTATTTAAGTAGGAAAATATGCATTATAATTTACTTATGACTTGTTTTATGACCCAATCAAAGTCACCAAACACTTTGATCTCTTTGACCTTATGTTTTAGGGCTAGTTACAACCCAAGGAGTAAGGCCTCATATTTGACCAAATTGTTAGTACATGGGAATTGAATTATATAATTTTATAGGTGTCAATTTATTTATAGATAAAACATAACTATTCATAAAATATAACCTTGTTTTTAATGAACACCATCAAATAATAGGGACTACAAACTTGGCATCTTAGTATTATTATCGATTTTACACTATGCAAGTTTCATAGACATGGTTTAGAATCCTAGGTCTAAAGATAATAAGTTCATCTTTTCATTCATGGTATTGTACTCCATGATCATATAATTCATCATAGGTTACCTATCTACTCTTATATAATGATCTATGACTCTCTAGGGCAACCATATATGACAAAATTTGATATTTGTGTACTCATCTAAGGATTTAGACCAATCCCTACTGATAAGTATCTCATAGGCTTTAAGAATTTCCCCTACCTATATGTCTATGAACTATTAGATCTTAGGCTCAAATTTTAGTTACATATGGACATTAAGGAGCTCACCAAAAACCTTAAATTTTGATTTATCTAATTAGACCACCACCTTGTTATATTATAAGGACTAATCGTAAATTCTCACAAATGAAAAAATGTATCACATTAGTTGAATTTCCCAAGTCTACCAAGAAATTATGTAGATATTCACAAACTATCTGATAGTTAGAAGGAAAGGAGGAACTTTATATTTATTTTTTTAGATGAGAATATTTTTGTGGGTAGCCTTTTGTCTTGGTTGGGTTGGCTTTTATGTAAGTGGCTTCATTAAAAGGTCCCTTTGCTTAGTGATATGGGTGAGTTCATGAAGTATGATGTTGGATTTTATTTTCTTCATGTCCTCAACTATGTTATATCCTACCTTTCTCTGAATTAGTTGGGTCTCTATAGGATCCTTTAAATAATTGGGCCTCAAAGGTGGTGGTTCATTACAGGCTTCATGATCAAGAGGGATGGCACCATTATTTTGGGGAGTAGAGGTGGTGAGGATTTTTTGAGGCACCCTATTCCTAAGGGCATAATTTCTCCTTTAGAACTATTTAAATTCATGGATCACACTCGTACTCTCCTCTAACCCATTTTATTTTTAGCTAGAGAATTCCATAGTATCTAAAACATTTTGGTGCTTCTAGGTCAAGTATTGTTAGAGGCCTCCAAGTGGTTCATGACCACAGTTATTTTTTTATTTCTATATAGAATATGTTGAAGGCACTACCAAACTCTATATATTCAAGTTCCTCATGTTGGGTTGTGTTGTGTTAATGACACTAATTTAGGATGGATATTTCATAGATATTAATAACATACAACTTATTAGATTATGGATCTAGGTGATTATTGGGTGGTTAAATGTTCTATTTTGCCTTTGATAGGTAAAGTTTCTATTATATCTTTCACCACCAATGTTTTCCATTTTATAGAGGTCTAATAAGTCATTGCTCAACCTTTACAAAATACATTAGATAACATACAACTCATTTTTGGTAGACTCTTGGGGTATGCTTTAAACATTACTAGTAGCTACCAACATTGTTTGGTGTTAAAAGTAGAGAAATACCTCACTTTTTATCATATGAAGAAAACATAGGTGTTGATTTGGCATAATGTGCCTTAGTAGAATCTAGTTAGTTATGGGTAGTAGTTGGGATAGAGGTAAGTTTTGATTTATGTTGGGAATGAGTTTTAATACTAATATGTTGGGTAAAACATTCAAAATGGGATCCATCATTTGACCCTAAGGGTTGAGTTGTCTATCAACTTTTATAGCTTCAATATATGATAAGGGTATATCTATTATCAAGGGATTTTATCTCAAAAATATGGTCATATAGGGGTATATGGAGTTATTTTACATTAAAATAACTAGCTCTACATTAGGTTGATAAAATACGGTGACCCTAATATACATCTTCTATAACATAGCATTAAAATCCCTTATGGACTAATTTAGTTCTTCTTGATACATGAAAATTGTTGGTATAAGGTACTAGGGTCAATATCTTACCCAAATAAATATATAAATGTGTTTCTAAATTTATCCCACCCTATGATGGAGTTTTTTGGGAGATTTAAGAACCAGTCAAAGACTGAATCAATCAAAGTGAATGGGAATAACCTGTAATCTATGTCCTCATGTTCAACATTTAGGAATCTTAGGGTGGTTTTATAAGAAGTTACATTATCCTCACTATTTTAACCTATACCAGGTGTGAAATTGGGAATTTACCTTTTTGGGTTCTTGGGAAAGTCATGGACAACTCTGATAAATTTATAATTGACCCAATTAACTAATCCACTAGGGTAGCCAGTGGAGGTGGTCTTTTTGGGGTAGACTAGGAGGATGAACTAGTGGAAACAACTATAGATATAAGTATCTTTCAACCAAATTAGACTATCATATGGAATTCTAAGGTTGAAATGATTAGTCTACCATGGTGGGATCTAGATCTAGTGATCCAAGGAGTAGGATATAGATACTAAAAAGTATACTAGTGGGTTAGGGTTTATTTAGGCCTTAATTATGGTTTGCTAGTTATTGTGTGTGTTTGAATCACATAAAAAGGAGAAAATGTAAATGAATATCATCAAGAAGAATTTAATAAATTTTAATTTCAAGGTCAGGATTATTACTAGTAATGTATCTCATGGCCCTCCTTCTAGTACTAGTTATTGTCTATCCTCAAATCTTGTCCTGAGACACTTATGAGATTAAGTGTTGAAGATGAACTTTGGGATAATAAGAAACATTTATCCTTCATTTTAGGATTGAAGATAGTTAAATCTTGGGAATGTCTATAGGTATTAGTCTCTATGAAGTAGCTTACTTGAAATAAGTATCTAAGACACACAATGTTACCATTACAAGTTTGATACTAGTTTGAGATAGTGATTACAACCCTTACCTTGAATCAATTTCAATCATGAACACTACTATGTTTCACTTTACCAATTTATAAATTAAGGGGATGGAATTGTTTACAATCATATAATAAACACAAAAGGGGAGGTAGGGTAAGGTATAAAAAGATGTTTCCAAGCTCCAAAGGGTTTTAATGCTTCAAGAATTGAGTTGTATGCCCAACCACAGTTAGACCATAGTGTGTAACGTTTTACCATGGGATATAACTCATCATCACACAAGGGAAATATTATAAGGACAAAAAAATGAATTCTTGATTCATGTATTCTCTACTAAAATTAAACATAGGGAATGTCCTATAGTAAGTTACACATAGGGTCTTCAAATATAATCTATAAATTTTAGTACACATTACAAGTTTTTCAAATAAAATGAGAAGAATTCATAAACTAGTTAAAACAACAAAGAATATTTAAACTAATACATTAATTCTTAATAAACAAACACACCATTAATTCTTTAACATCAATATTCCTTTAAAACTAAAAATGATGGACTACATTCATAGGTAAATAAAAGTTAGTATAATAAAAGGCATGAAGTTAGTGTAACAAAGTTTATTTACATATGAAATATCAACCTTACAAAGTATTATAGTTTACAAGATATAGAGGATAGGGATCACCTCTAAATAGCATGAGATTCCTATCCTTTTCCATTATGGCCTCTCAAATTTGTTACAACTACAAAGATTTAAAAGAAATAGAATGTTCTCAAATTTACCCAAAAGATGCCTAGGGAGGGCCCATTTAGTTGATGTGCTAATGATTTGGAGAAAAAATGTCTCCCAATTGCTTAAGTTGTGCATCCTTGTAGTCATCATGGTTTCTACTAAATCAAACTCCCTATCTAACTTGTCTAGGTTCATGGGAGGCTTGTTAAATAGTAACTCTAATTGTGTTAGAAGACTCTAATGCACCTAGAATGAGGCCTCAAGGAAAACTTTCACTTCTGATAGTTGGTTGATACTAAGTGTGGATTGGGTTAATAACTTAAAAATTTCCTTATCTCCAACCTTATTGGACTTAGCCACTCTTATCCTCATGACTTGGTCAAAGATACCTAGGTATACCTCAAAATCACCTCTGACAAGTAGTGTGCCATCTAGAAGGAAAACATAGGGATGTTGACTTCCTTGAATTAAGTCAACATGTTTTCCCTACCTTTTTCTATAGGTTTCATGACCATCTACACCATTACTAAGTATTATTCAATTTAATATCTCATTCTTCCAACATAGATTTGGTATAAGTTAAGGTTGGACAGAGGAATGAGCTTCATCTCTAGGAGCATGCCTTTATTAATAACCATAATATTTTTACACTTGTTATCTACACAACTAATCCTCTTTAAATATGCCTAAGATCGATAGAGGTGATCTTTGATCACATTCAAGGTTATAACTACTTCCACTAAATTTGTGAATAGGTGTCAAAGAACCTCTTTATCCCAACCAATTAGTTATGTAGGAAAGGTACTCTTCACCTACACATCAATCACCCAGACTTGCTCCTTCATGTCTTCCATAAACTTTTCAAGCATGTCATGAGTGGCTTAGATTAAAAATATAGGAACCTTAGAAACCCTCTCCTCTCCATTTGGCATTCTTAATTTTATGAGAGAGAAGAGGTTGTGCTTCATTTGATAGACTATTAAGAATACTAAAGGAGTAAATTTTTGAGTGAGTATTATTGTGGCCAATTTACCCCCTTTTTATTAAAAATGGGGAACCCCTCTAAATATCCCATGAACTAGAGCTTCAAGACCCTTTCCTCTATTCTCATCATTGATGCTTGATCAAATATTTATAATATACACTACCTTAATTTCTGTAAGTAGTGACAAGCCTCTTCTTTTATCTTTAAGACTAATGAGTGTTTTCCTTTTTATAAATCATGGTGCTCATGTTGAAAGTTAATTTTCACTTTAATCTCTTAGAGTATAGTTCCCATCCTAGAACAATAGACCCATTTCCCTCTGTCAAAAATTGAGATCTCTATATATATAAAGTAATTTTTAATGTATCACATTCTTTTTTATATTTCTCACTTAGTCATTTTTTGAATTTCACATATCTCATCTGAATGGGAAGGTGTCACATTATTTAATGTGAAAATGGCTAGTTCCCTAAACCTATAAGATATGTTAGATCCTGGGAGAGCCTGGCCAAATGGGAAGGTTCCATATCACTAAATGTAAAAGCATCTAGTCCATTAAACATGTTAGATATGTCAAAGCCCAAGAGATCTTGACCAAATGAGAAGGTTTCATGTTTCCATGAGTCAAAGTGGCTACTACCTTAAACCTATTAGATATGTTAGATATTGGGATAACATGTTTGAATGGGAAGGCACCACATCACCATGTGTTAGAGTTGTCATTCCCCTAAAACTATTAGAGATTTGGAGATCCTATCAAATGGGAAAGTTCTATATCACCATAGGTCAAAGTGGCTAGTCCCTTAGACTTATTAGAAATGTTAGAGCCTAAGAGAACCTAGGTGAATAGGAATGCACCATGTTGCCTAGTATACAGATGAATTATTTTTCATGTAAGGCTTCAAAAAGCTTAGAATGAAGTACATTAAAACTAAAAATTTAATCAGGATGTGCCACATATCTATAGGTGACACATCACCTCACCTTAAAAATGACTTAGAATAGAGAGCCATGCCTAGGTGCTAACCATTATGAATAAGGCCAATGAGTAGATAACACATGTCATAAAGTAAGAGTTAGTTGATAATCCTCTAAGATATGTGACTGTGTGCCTACCACATGTTGGACATTAACATAATGGGAAGCTAAACTGATTGGATAGTTTTAAAACATAACATCACTATTTTTATATCCTACTAGAAGTGAAGGATCATGTGCTCATAATTCAATTCTAGATTTATGAATAAAAGGAGAAAATCTAGCCACCAACTCAATTTTAAATTCATAGCAAGTGAGATGAAAATTTCCCTTAATATAGGGGGATGTATGCTTGTGCTTATAAATCCTATGAGGAGCCTATTAATAAGTACCATTGTTTCCTTCAAAAAAATCTCTAACTCTTTAATTTCAAAATTTTATAGAGCCCCTATAACCCATGCCTTCTACACTCAAATTTTCCTCAATTTACCCTTTATCCTACTCTAATTTCTACTTCATTCTCAAACCCAAATGTTGTACCTAAGTATCTAGATGACACCTTCCTAACTCACATGACTAAGTACAAGTACTAAAATGATATATTCAAATCAATTGAGCATGTCCCCAAGGATTCTACCAAATATTAATACCAACAAGCTGAGTATGGGGATGCCTTAAGATCATACAAGAAGTGTGGACTCCATAGAGTTGAAGCCAAACTAGAGGCATTTATATATGATAACCTCTTGGGTGACATCCTCCATAAGGCCATATGCATACAATATGGGGTAAATCACTAGGTGTGCTCACCCAACTCTTAGCACTAGATTATCAAAATGTATAGTAGTGCCTTGAAGGCATATATACTACTCCCTTAGAGACTTTTTTCTCTCCTATAACATAGAGGTAGTGTTGTTATGAATGAGTACCTATCAAATATATGATGTACTATATGACTAGGCTGAAAAACTTGACTCCAAATGGGTTAACAAAGATAATATCAATGTTTACACATTTTTCACCTTTTGGGAGTATGTCCAAGTATGCATGATCCTACTAAACCATATGTTTGGGGACCAAGACTAGAAAAACATCAATGAGATTTGGGTGTCTCTCTTTCACATGATCTTGACATGCTTAGATGTCCCAGACATGGGGGGGTTGATTAACTTCAAGTTATTTTGTGCCATTATAGATACATAAACTAGATTCAACTTATACATGATGAGATACTCATTATATGAAATCTATAGGATGCTCTTGTTCAATCCTTCAACCTTTTCTAAGTGGGTTACTAAGGGCCCAGTGGACCACTTGGTCTTATATTAGTTATATGGCCACTAATTCCTATTGATAATTTGGCCTCCTAGGCTAAATATTAACTCCTATAGCTCAAAAAATTCTACTAAGGCCCTCCAATCTTGTGTATGCCTACCTTATATCTCGTTATAGTATTCAAAATGGTTTTTTTGAGGTCTTTTAGCATGGTTTAATGTTTTTTTTGATAATATTAAGTAAATGCCATTTTTTGATTATGTTGTCTAATCACCTTATGGCATCGTCAAGTGGGTTCAATAGTGTTAACAGGTATAGGGGTGTAATTTGTGTCATTTATAATATTTCAAAGTCATTTTACTCTTCCTCTAGTTTGTATAAGTACCAAAAAGGGTGGAAATATTCATTTCTTACATTACACCCCCATTTTCAAAGCTTTATTATCAATTTTATAACATTCAAAGAAATTTTTGAAATATAATAACAATTTTATGGTAAAATGAATATATGGAAACATCAATACATGTCTATACAAGCATTTATAAAATTCATAAGCACTTGACATATCATCTCCACCATTTTTTAAGCAAAATGGATAGTTTTCATAGAAGAAAGACAAGGTTTTCAGATAGTTCATACAATTTTCTTAGATAAAGATAATTTTTATGTACATACATGGCTTAATTTATACCCCTAGGCTTGGATCCATGCTTTGGATGTATTTTCAAGTCAAAATAAGTCAAAATTGATCCTTTCTCTCCATCATTCTACTTGGTAGCTCAAAAAACCTAGTCAGGTTCTTTCTCAGCATAGATAACAGAGATAAAATGGTGACCTAAGATATTTTCCAAAGGAGATGATTCTCATGAAATTAAAATCATTATAATTAGTTTCCATATTTATGCCCCATACTTTATGAACAAATGCTAAGAACCCAAGTAGTCAGATTTGTCTTTTGTATCTACACAAGGTAAATCTTTGAATGGTTTTAATGCACTTTTAAATTGGTTGATGATAATAGTGGTTTTACATGTATTATATTATTATTCATAATATTTTCATCTTTCTCTTCATCATTATCTTACATGTGTGGGCCATCAGGAGACAAGGAATCTTCCATTTGGTCAATCTAGAGGTTGGTGATAGTGGGTTTTTTTATGAATTGAAGGTTCATATTACTATAGTCATTATTCCATGTTTTTTAATAGATAAAATTAATCATGTAAATCTCCACTCTCATTTATATATCTTACACTTTCATCCAATAATTAGGATGGTTTCTCAAATCAACTCATGATGGCATGTTCATAGTGTGAGATGGTGACAATCATAAATGTAAACATGGTTTTTCTTGTCCAAATGCATGAGATAATTCAAAAATACAAATGAAAAATTAGGTAGACCTTCATAGGCTTATGCCACTCCTACACATAATTATTCATCCCACTTGATATGAATGAACATTCAAAAGATAGGAAACTCCTATTAGAATAAGTTACAGGTTAAGGGAAACATAATTTTTGAGGTATTGATGTTCTCAATAGTTGATAACATGATTATTTAAAACTTCAAACTCCCTCCATAGTATTATAATTATATATTATCCAATTTAAGATCTATTCACTAAACACTAATCCTTATAGGGGAAACACCATCACTAGACCTCTTTAAATAATACAAGTCTAAAAAATTGATCATTTACAATGATGTGTATGTCCACTCAGAGGATACAAGTCTCTTAGCTACTAGAGTATGGAGTTAAGATAAGGTTAAAATTTATAACCTACCCCACTAATATTAGGATACTCCTCATGTGGATGAGAGTTTACCAAATAATAAACCAACCTAAGGAGTCCATTTGTAGAATTTATAGTCTTGAGGCCAAGAGAAATTATATGCTTATGGCAGAGTTGAATAAGTCCTTAAATAGGTCTAAGGTTTCATGATATTAATACTGATATTCATTTAACCTATAGTGTTTCTATAGATATGTGTGGCTGACTTATGTCTTACACATCTTCATATTAGCTTGTTGCATTTCTCAACGTTCTTAATATGGTCAGCTTATGGAATAACCATGGCTCAGTGGAGTATAAATAGGAGGTAGTGGTTAGTATTTTAATATTATATTGTGACTAATATTCTTATTGAATTGTTGTTTAGGTTTCTCCCTTGAATTGGTCTAGTCATAATATTGTAGTATTTTTCTTTTTCACCAATTGTTGTTATGGATCTAATTATTCTGCTCTTAATTATGCCATATATTATTCTATTGTTGTGAATCAAATAAGTAATTTATTTATAGAGACACATTAATTTAACTCTGAATGATAACAAACCCTCACAAATTTTTACTAAAGATACTAAAGACAACCTAAGGGTAGAAGGTCTAACTAGGCCTAGTAGGCCTAAATAGATAATCACAAGCATGTTGGTGAATATGTGAAAAGGTTAGAGTTTTCATGATTAAAAAATAAAATGAGGGATATATAGAGACATTTTAGGAAATTTCCAATGGGTTTTAATGTCATAAAACTACCAAAGGCTCCAATTGAATAAGGAATTCACCTTTTACGCTCACAGTCAAGAACCCAAAGTTGCCATATATAGGCCAATCATAAGGAAGCAAAGTGGCTAAGTGGAATATCAATTAGATAAGAGATTGAAAGGATATGTACAAATATGGTGGTCCTATACATCATTTTATACTATTAAAATAAACCTCAAACTGATAACAAATGAAAAAAGTCCATATTCATAGTCTAGGCAGACATACTAGTTTCCTGCAGGAAAAGTAAAGGAGATGTGTTAGACTATGCATGGAGGAGAAGATAAGGTATGAAAATATACCTAGTAATTTATAATCTAAAGTTTATAATTCCTTAATTTTATGTTTTATTCCTTTGAGTGAAGAGAAAGCCTTGATAGCCTAATTAGGCCTAAATAGGCATGCACATGCATATACATGGAATTTGAGGACAATTACACATATAGAGATTATTTTTGGAGACTAGAAGCTTCAAAAATATGAGTGAGAACATTTAAGATGAGATCATGAAGTTTTACGACTTAGGTAAATAAAATAAATCTCAATTTACAAACCTCTAAGTTCAAACTGGCCTAATAGCTCATGGACCTTAAACATGATCTAATGGCATTGTAGATGATCTATAGAGGAAAGATGGAAAATAGAAACATTGGAATAGGTCATGTGGGTTATGATAGATCCATAGGAGGTGTTTGAAGTCAAAACCAAACATATTTTTCTCTTTTGCACCCTTTCCCTCTCCCTTAACCTCATAATTATAAGGTTTTGAGCTTGAGAGACACTTTATTCACATGGGAACACCAAAGAGTAGATGAATATGGCTTTAAGGTGTTAGGGGAAGTTGGTTCTATACTGATGATCATTGGAATTGGTTTTAAGATTTTAACCCTTAACTCTATGAATTATTCTTTAGAATCTAGGTCCTTCTAAACCCTATCAAAACCTAGCTAGTGACCTAATAAAGGAATTTTTGTGCTTAAGTGCCTTGAAATGAGATAGTTGAGTCTTGAAATGGTTTTTATGGTCTTCTCAAGTCTCATTGGAACCTCAATGAGCCATTGGTTGGCACATGTAGAGTGTATGGTGTATGGATTAGGCCTAGAGAGGATTTCTATAGGCCTATGTCTAGTAAATTAGAGAAATTATGCATTTTTGCATGAGTTTGAAGAGTAAAAGATATTAAAAGGTTAAAAAGATTGAACAATGACCACCTACATGGGTCTCCACATCTGATTTTCATCTACAACCATGCCTAAATGTCTAGTTAGTTGACTATGTACATTATGAAGGAAGAAGCAAGTGGTTTAACCAAGCTAACACAAGTGATTTAAGGAATAGAGGGGGTAGGTTACATACTATTAGAGGTGTCCAAGTGCTTATATAACTCCATTTGAGGTAAAAACATAGAAACACTATCATTAGGTCTACTAGCATAATACCATTTTTAAAGCATTACAACTTGGAGACTAAAGTTAGAGGATAAAAAAGGGTTGAATAAGACCCAACACCAATATGTAAGTATATCTAAGGGAGCTGTAGATGTGCTATAAACATTGGGTTGTAGAGGAGAGCTTAAAATAATCACCCTAGGAGCACCTTATTGTGCATATAACTAAATGGAGGATTTGCATGGAGTTTTAAGCATGTACGAAAGGTTGTGGGGCCTTGTTTACTATAATTTAGTACCATTAGTTCATAGGTTGAAGACCTAACCTTTATGAACTATTATTAGGAGTATAAACCTCACTAAACCTATCTATAACCCTAATAGAATCTTGATGGGAAAGATATTGATAAATTTTCACTCAAATGCATTGAATTGGTCTGAAATACAAATGAAACACATTATTCACTCTAATAAGTTCCTACTCATGGCATTGGTTTGTATGGATAACTTTATGGATACACCAAGAGCCTTGTTTTTACAAGTTTTAATGATGAATCCAAGGTATCTAGCCAGATGAAAAATTATAGACTATTAAATAGGATGGTGTGACATGTATTCCACCTTATTATGCAACAAAATATCCTTAATTATTCTTTGAAATGCTTTTATAGGCTTGGATTAAAGAGCCAGTCTAGAAGTGCTAGTGATCACATAAATGAGCTAGAATTGTAGGTGTGAACTATTTTAAGGGCATAATTCATGGTGTAATATGATTTTTTAAACCTAAAACATGATCAATTTCCCATTATTAAGGATATATTCAAGTCTCATGTCCATCCAAGTAACTAGCATCGACTGACTAGGACTAGTTGCTTAGTAGGCCTATTTGGTCAACTAAGGGAGATGTTTATTGACATAGAGGGCTGATAAGAAAGTAAATGAAAGGACATAAACATCCTTTTAGCTAATTCATGGTGGTGATTAGGCATATTTCATGTCCATTATGGAGGATTGGGAGGTTTTAGGCCTAGTCAACATGCAAAAGAGAGAAGTAGGTTACTTAATGCTTCATGGAGGATAATTGGACCATAATGCAACCATTGTAAATGCCAAGATAGGAAGTGGTTGAATAGGTTTGGATTTTCATTCTTTTAATGATGTCAACCAAAATTGAAAGACCCTCCACTAGATCATTTCTTATGTCATACTCTCATTAAATGCCATTATGCAACCAAGGTAGTGCATGGGAGAGGTCAAGGAGTTGTTATTGATCCTTATGCATGTTTGTAACTAATTAATTAGTGAATGAGGGTCACTATGTACTATTATCCATACTTCCATAGTATATTATTCTTCTCTCCACTTCTCTTATTCTATAAATTAAGGCTTAAAAGGCCATTATAGTCATCCCTCAGCTAGGTATGAAGAAACTTTTCCCAGGTTGTACCTTGTAAACCTTCAAATCAATATAAGGACTACTTTAGATTAGATATTATATCTTAGTGTGTTTCATACTTGTTAATTTTCATAAGTTTTTATCTTTATCTTCTTTTACATGTGCTTGTTCTCACCTAGTTTCTAGGAGATTATCTAAATAGGTCATATGATCTGTAAAAGTGTTCATGATTGTGCTTGGATTAGAATATAATTGGTAGTGTCATGAATAGACCTAACATTCATCATCCTCAAGTTGTAGCTATCTAACATTGTTATACCCAATACCCCACTTTTCCCATAAGGAAATGGGTCCCCTTTTTTTTTAAGAATATTGTCTTAATTTTAAGACCCTTCTTCTATGTGTTTATGAAAAATTCTAGAAAAGATCATGATTTGGCCTTTCATGTTTTGGAAAGATGGAATTGGTATTTTGTTTCCATAGACTAAATTTTTTTATATCAATTTTTCTATTTTTATTGAATTCTTTCTAACTTACATTTTTATGGACTACCTTTGCTATCTGTAGACACCTAAATCTAGCCACCAATAACCCCCAGTTAGGCTTTTACCCAATTTCTATCCAAAATACACAATTTGGCCTAAAAATACTGAAACACACTAAATTATGTGAAACTAAAATATTCAAGTGCCAATTTTGGCTAATGTATCCCTAAATGGGGCACTGTAATTTATGGGTTAACTTACTTTGATCACATCATTATAAGTCAAAATGCCAATTTTGCATCTAGGTGCTTTGGATTTCTCCTTCCTATCAAATATTACACACAAGATGCATGCCTTTGTTATTGACTATTGGTAACATCCTAAATGGGATAATAGATCCAATGTATCTAATAGTGACTTCCAATTCCAATCCAGTCAAATTTTGGACTAATAACAAGGCATTTTAATCAATTTGAGTGATTTGTGCATAATGTGCTTAATCATGATTAAGATATAATTAACCCAAATAAAGGCCTAATCAAAAATTCCATGGAAACTTATTGAATACTTATTTTTGGAAATGAATATTGATAACTGCATCATCAGGTGACCTCATTTCTTGGGAAGACATCCCTAAGCCATAAATGCCATAAATATTAATATTCATGCCCTCCATGCCTCATTAGTGCCTTCCATGATGCCCTCCATGCCTCTTAATTTCCCCTTATTCTAATTTCATGATGAGGATAATAATAAAATTAATTCCAAAAATTTAATTAATTCTCAACCACACATCTCAATTTCAGGATACATAGTTCATAGACATTCTCAAAAATCTATAAATAGAGAGTCCATGGACATCATTTATAAGACATGATTATGCAAAGTTATAATGCATAATTGATTACAAAGGGTAAATTAGTTTTACCATGACAAATTGATTCTAAGCCAAACCAAGCCACAAACCAAAGGTGCCAAGGAGAGATGGAGGTAACCAAGCTTCTATTGCCAAGGACTTCATGAGTACAAAACCAAGAAAGCCACTACTACAAAGGTATTTGGAGCATCCAAGGAAGGTGAAGTAATTCTTGTGTTTTATTCCTTACTTTTCAATTGAGTTTATCATTTTTTTTGTTAACTAAGCTCTCCCTAGTGTCTAGGCCTAGAGATATTACGCTAGTTAGTGTGCTCCTTTCATTTTGTTTTCATTTTGAAACTAACATGATACTAACCATCCTCTCTTAAGTCAAATTACTAGATCCACATATGGCACACCCGATGGGATTAGATGCATCTCACACCTGAAGAAGATCATTTTTCAACTCTAAAATATTTATTTGAACATTTAAAACTCTTGAAATTTGATTTTCTAACTTTATTTTGCCATTTTTGTTTGCCATGGTTTTACACAGTAACCAACATCAGTTACATGGATCAAATGACATCAGTTAGAAAAATTGACATTAGTTAGATTTTGGTTAGCCAAGGTAACTGTCATCAGTGGCATAAAAATGATGTCAGTCACTATGATTTTTCCAAAAACATAGACCCAAGAGCTATTTTTTTAAAGTTTAATGTTTCAAAATAAAAAGAGATTCAAAACTAAAGGACATGCTAACATTTATGTTATAGGACCAAGCTTTATATTTTCTCAAAACATGTTTAAATAACCTTTGCATGATTAAAAATCAATTAGGAATCTTGTTTTGGGTATTTAACAAAGAATTTAGATGTTTTTGGTGAATGTTTTAAAAGATTTAAACTAAGACCAAAGGGTCAAATGAACACACCAAATCTTTCATTTTGGGCTTAAAATTGAACACATTTGTCAATTCTTATTTTCAATAGTTATTTAATCAAATTTTTGTTTGGTAAAAAGAGTGATGTTATGTGTATGCTCTTTTGTATGTCCCTTATAGGGAACCCTTGGAATCAAAAGCACCATTCCTATTGCAAGTAGCCTAGTCCGAAGCTTAGAAATAAAATAATCTAAATCACTCCCAAAAAACTCATCAAAATTTGGGTGACCTTAAAAACAACCCTAAAGTCTGTATACTTTCATGATTTCTTTATTTTTATGCAAACTTGGCTTACGAGGGGGACTTCATCACCTCTCGCAAGTTCTTTAGAGAAGCTTTGACCTAGGGTTTCATCTTCTAACATTGACTTCATTTGGTCCTTTGGAGTTGCACACGGGATGTAGTGGCACTTTAGACATCACACTACACTAAGTGAATATCAATATATAGTGGTTGCAAAAAGGGCTAGACATTTTTTCAACAAACCAAGTGATATGGACCCAAAATCTATGCTTTTATTTTGCATTGTTTGACATGAATGTCATTATACAATTCATTCCCCTAGATCATTCAGAAACTTTTTAGATCTTAGAAAAATTCCCACTTTTCGTATAACTATTATTGGTGTAAGGTGCACCTCAAGGTCCATGTCATAGTATTATCATTTGAGAGAGGGGGGGTGTAAGAAAACCTACTATATAATGTGCATTTACTTTTTGATGAACACTTAAAATCCTATCAAATGATGTGTATTGATGGATTCCAACAATACCAAGTAACCTTGTCACTTCAAGATCTAAGAATGATTAATTATTTGGTATTGTCCTAGTTTAAAGTCTTGTTGAGAGTCAAAACTTGGTGTAAACAAACAATCAAAACCAACACATAGTTTAAATTTTCCTTTGAACAAAGAGGCATTATGTTGTCTGTGTGAGATCATCAATTGGCCTTGTTCAAACTTCATCAAAAGATTGAGATTCATATCATCCACTTCAACATAGTTATGTTTCCCAATTGAGTCTAGACCTTTACTAAAGTTTTTTAATACCTTTACTTATAATATAAATTTAGAATTGCACCTTTACAAGTTTATAGGGTTGATGTGTTAAGTGTCTTCATAATTTACACTAAACTTGAGGGAACTTAGGTTTTATTTCCAATTTAGGTCGAAGACCATTTAAGACTCATAATCATTATCATTATTTGATATAATTAATCCATTTTGTGCTAAACACTTGGAATTTAAGTCTATGCACCATAACATTTTGAATCAATAAAAGTAGTGTTATGCTATCAAAATTGTAGAAACATCTTTCCCTTAGAAAGTTTTTTTAAATAAATCATTTTGTCACACCCTTTTAGGTAGTGTAGTGTCATTACACCACCCAAATCATTTCAAATATTATTTCATAGACCCTCTTGCATAGAGTTTCAATTTTTTTCATATGTTTTCAGCCCAATCCAAGTGTACTTTTGTAATCTTTTATCTAAAATAGTTATACTATTCACTTTTGTCTAGCTTGTGTGTCAAAAGAACCAAGTTTTATACCACTTTTGTGATAAAATAAACTACTGCTAAAGTGCCTTTTATTTCATACCTTATACCTAGTTCATTAATTTATGACCAAGAATCAATTGCCTAATGTTTATTAGAAGTTTTTCAAATCTGTTAGATTAAAACTTTCATCTATTTTAATGTCTATATTTTGATGTTGTTTGGCCAAGAGTCCTAGTGCATGCCTTGTTTGAGCTTAGCTTTTGAAACTGTGTTTGATCGAAAGACCTAACAAATTTTAAATTTCTAGATTAGACTAATTTGAAACACTTCAACCTTAGAGTTTAGAATTTCAATTTTTGGTCCATTTACTTGCTTACCTTTGTGTGAACATTGAAACGTTAGATACTTTATGCTAGCTTGTTTCTTTACAAAACTTTGCATAAACCTATTTGATCCTTTTGAAAAATCTAGACTAAGTTGAAACATCATCCATTTTAGACATTATCCTTTTTAGATTTTATATAACTCTTTTACCTCTTATCGTAAAGCATTGACTATGGATCCTAACATGTACTCCTACACTCATAGTGGACTCATGTACAATCCGGGGATTAGTAATGTGGCATCATAAGAAGAGATGGTGCAAGACCCCTATGTAGATAATATTTCATATGAGATGGATTCTTATCCCTCATATGATACTCAATCAAGGGCACAAAGATGATATCTATTGGCTAACTATCTAGTTAATATACCACCTTATTTAGAACAAGACCAAGAGAAAACCATGCAATACCTAGATACAATACCTATAGTGGATGAGCCACTACTTTAATAGTCATATTCTACTAATATGGCTTCCACATATGATTCATTTTTTTTTGAGAAACATTTGTTAGAGAACAATGATGAGATTTTGGTTAGATCCATAGAGGTAGTGGCAAATTTTCCAATAGACTACCCCAATAAAAATTTACCAAGTCTAGTAAGAGTGCCCCATAATATCATTTATGATCAACAAGATTCTTCCATCAATCCAATGGCTCTAGTCCAAACAATATATCAAGATCTTAATATAACTAATCAAGGGAAAAACATCATCGAAGATCACTTTAACCAAATACAAAAGCATATCAAACCTACCTAAATCTAGCATGTGATTTCAAGTAGATGAACATGGTAAGTAAGCCTCTTATTAACCTAGTTCCTTCAATAAGAGTGTTGATATATTTAATTGGATAAGAGAATCCAAAATTTGACCCATTTGTGCAAACTACTCTGATAGATAACTTGATACATATGCCCCTTATTGAAGAAGTCTCTTCACCCTATACACATAATAGTGAGCCAAACATAGTAGATAATGTGAAAACAACATCCATTCTGATTAAAATGGTACTAATGCATAAACAAATAGCCAAAAACATGTACCTATAGTTCATCCTATGAATAGATCATCATACTAGGGAATAGGAATTTCTATACCCCAACCTCAACCGATTGCTTCATCAAGTGTACAACCTATGGGATTAGGTAATCAAACAATGGTTAATGTTATACCTCAATGAAAAAATGTGACAAACCCTATTCCTTCTCAATAGGCAACAAGTAGTATTCCATAACAACAGACACAATCTAGTGTATCAATGCAATAGAGGAAAAATACATTTCCACCTCAATTAGGGGCAACTTATTTTCCATGTTGTGAGGTAATGATGAACATACATCTTTAGTCTTAGACTAATATGTCAATAATCAAGTAATGACTATTTAACAACATGAAAATATTGGTCAATGATAGATGTCAAATCTTCAACCTATTTTCACTTCCTAATAGGGATTCATGCAACAAGGAGGTCCCCGTGTTTCTCAAGTACTTACTAAATAACCATTGGTTCAAAATGGGCTATAAATCCAGAGACAAGGTCTTGAACCACAAGTTCCCACTTAATATCAAGGTTTGATTAGTTGAAATCATGTCCCTTCTCAACCATATTATAGTTATATCCCTCTACCCCACTGATAAAATCCTCCAAGTCAAACCTTTATCACCAACTTGAACTAGAATATCGTATAACCAAGTGTACAATTTCAAGTGCATCCTAATCCATATATGCATATTCCTAGTCCATTCCCTAACCAAAACAATATACACCAATATATATCTCTATCATACCTTGATCAAAGTGTCCCATTTGTAACCTCCCAACCATTTACCCAAACTAATGTTCTCCCTCAAACCAATATTCCTTCCAGTTTCTTGACCCAAGAATTACAACAGATGAAAGATATAATTGATGCCACTCAAGCTGGTAAACAAACTAAAAATTTCAAATTAGATGACATATGTTCCTATCTATTCATCATGGAGTATTTCTAGATACCATTTCCTCCAAGATACAAACCATTAAAATTTGATAAATACAAAAGGAAAGGTGAACCTAAGGCTCATTAGATCAAATTATTTGTCGCATGTCAACCAATGGCATATAGAGACATATATCTTTTCTATTTTTTCTAAGGAGCTTGGCTGGATAAGCCTTGGAGTTGTTTTTGAAGTTACCCAAAAATATAGTAATGGATTTTGATGATCTTTTTAATAAGTTTGTGTAGCACTTTTCCTATAATCTCAAGTATGAGATCATTAGTGGACTTAATGTAAGCAAAGCAAAAATTTGGTGAGAGTTTTGTAAGTTATTTACAATCATGGAGATCCCCTACAAGCTATTTCACTCACGGTTTACTAGATAAATAATTAGCCATTGTGTTTACCTAAAATTTGCATATGGAGATAGCTTATCATTTGGAAATACAATGTGTGCATACTTTCAAGGAAATCATTGACTAAGGCTTATTAATTGAGTAATAATTCATCAATAAATAATTTATCAAGCTTAATTCAAGTAATCAAAATTAAGTTACCAATTAGGGAAATGACCAAAATCCCATTCAAGTGCTAGCATCAAAACTGGCATAGGCCAATAACCATAAAAGACTAAAGAAATTCAATCGTAATAGGAATGTTGTAGGAAATGGAATAACTAAATCCCATCATGTCCAAATGGTGAAAACATAATTTGCATCACCTTTTTAGCTTAATTCTACTCAACAATCTCTCTAACTAATGCTACAAACACAACAACTAAGACCTGCACAATAAATATAGTAGCCATTACCATTACAAATGCCTCCTCTTAGGAGAACCGTGCCTGCACATCCTGTCTTTAGTGACCTAGGAGAACCTATTGAATCTATATTTTTTTAGCTTTCTACCACTAATCTAATTAGTTGGCCTATACCAAATCATTATCTACAATGCATTTTATATCCTAATTAGTACTGAGAAAATGACTTATGTGACTATCATCAAGTCAACAAGTATAATCTATGAAGATGTGTCCAAATCAATCATTTAATTGAGAATATGTTGGAGAATGGGGAGATAAAATTGGATAATGGTGATTCCACTTCTAATTAAACTCTTCAGATTTATCAAAACCCTTTTCCCCAACATAACAATCAGTAGTATTAAAATAAGTAGCAACAACAATAACAATAGCTAAGGCAACGAAAAAATGAAAATCAAAGGCCAAACCAACAAAATCAACAAAATTAGTAGAAAAACCCATAATGATAAAATAATGGACAAAACCAAGGTCAAAATAGTAACAAATGGAAAACTTATCATGAAGTTTCACATGACTACAATAAGGTTGTAGGTCATATTGCAAGGGGTAGTGTTAATACCATCTCCATTAATCCTAGACCAAACACTAATAAACCTAGACCATTACTAAATAATAATATTCAACCAAATTACATGGATAATCCTTCTTTGGCCTAGGAATTCATAAGGAAAACAAACAAACTAGGACTTCCCCTTTTACACCTTATATCAACAACTCATCCTTTCCATGTGACCACACACGAGTGCAACAATAATCGAGACTTGTCTTATCTAGTCCTGCCATATTCCCAACATTGATTAGAAATAATGGTCCAATATTTAATCCTAATTGTGAAATCATAACTTGATAGTTAAAGATTACTATCCCAAGCCCACAACCATCTACCACTTTGCCTATCATCCAATCAACTATTCAGCCTCAAAATAAACCATTCACTATTGACCAAGATAAGAAGTTTGATATCATGAAATAATTATAGAAGACACCTACACAAATTTCTATTTTAGATTTTTTTCAAATGTCAATAATCCACAAAAACATATTGAATTAGTTTTTTACCCAATCCACTATTACTAGTGACATATCCCTTGATAAATTTTAGTCTTTGGTTGGACACCTATCTCCAACCCAATAAGTCACATTCAACCAAAGCGATATGTCTTCCCTTGGCCCACTTCGTAATAATCCATTATACTTAGAATTTTGTATAAGATAGTATAAAGTGAAATGTGTCCTTATAAATAATGGATCTAGCATCAACATAGTGTCTCTAAAGCTCATCAAGCTTCTTGGGTACACAATGATAGATCTCTAGCTAGAAACAATAACTATCAAAGCCTATGATAATCAAGAAAGAGAATCACAAAGCACCATTAGTTTTCCAATTATCATTAGGTCTTTGACCCATGATACACTTTTACATGTGCTTGATCATGGGTTATCATACAATATACTTCTAGGAAGCCATTGGTTACATGAGATTCATGTAGTCCCATCAATGTTGCACCAATGTATCAAGTTTTTCCGCTTAGGGATGGAAGTGAATATTTCAAGATTTTTACACCCATATGAACACTGCAAACATCTTAAGGCTAAATTTCAATGACATAATTATCAGTACGGTATGAGTCCAAGTTCCAAGAAGGACAAAGGAAAAGCTATACATATCGATCCTTCACCAAATAATAATTGTATAGATCCTAATACCTTAGATTCCCTTTCCCACATGCCACCTCTTAAAGCTTCTAATCATTTCACTATTTTAGATAATGAACCAGGAGAGTATGTGATCCATGGTACATTTCATATTTTCAATCTTCCTCAGAATCCAAAACCCTTTGGGCAACCTAAAGTCATCCCACATATGCATTGGCATAAAAAGAACAAAGATAAGGGATCTGTCACTTTTTTAATAGCATCTAGCCTAGGACTTGGCCCTCTTGAAGGGGATGAATCATGGTTATATAATGATAACTAAGATTATTTTTATAATAATACAAAATATCTTATTCCCAATAGGATCATGAAGCATCACAATTATGAAGGAAGAGGCCTCAAACCAAATCAACAAGGAACTATCAAGCCAATTTCCATGATTAAATATGAAAAACCTTATGGACTTAGATTTAAACTACCTGGGGGTTACCCCACATATCTTATTCAAACACCATCACCAATGACTAGTGATGATGATACTGATAGTGAAGTAGGGTTTGATCATAGCGTCACCTTTTATAACCTAGCTAAAACCAACCTATTGGATAATAATGCCATTTGTACCCTTACCTTGGCCATTCATCATAAGCCTTTGACATTATATTATTCTTAACTGATAGATTGGGACCAATAAGAATATAGTCTACCAATTTATGATCTTTAGAATGATGAGGCATTCTATGATCTCTTAGACCTTAGAGATAATGTTCTATTGGGAGATCACAAATTAGGATTCTCAATCACATTAGAACCTACAACATATTTTGGAGAGAGAGGTAACACCCTTAGCCAAAAACAAATAAGTAAAACATTAAGGTCTCAAAGTGAAAACCTATTTAAAGAACTTTATGACTAGGGAAAAATTAAAGACAAAGGCCAGTCTAGTGGTGAAAACCTATTTTATGCACCATTAGATAGGGGTTTTTATTCTTCTTTGAATTTAGACTAGGAGACCACCAATGATAAACTTGCTTATAGATTCAAGTTCAGATTTGAGAAAAAATAAGTATTTGATCAAATTCTCCAAGAATTTTTTACTATTTTTATTACATGGCCAGATATCCCATTAGGGGACTCAGATACATCATGCCTGGGAGAAGTTGAAGAGCAAGTCCTAAAGGAGGACCCTAACATAATTCAATAGTTCAAGTCACTGCTTACTATCTTAGAAGATGGTTCAACCCTTCTAGTTGAATTGACAATAGAGGTAAATTTAAGAATCTATTAGAATTAAAATGGATAAAATTAAGCATGTCCCTCACTGAGGAGGAATATGACATGTTTATAGCTCTATTAAGAGAATTTGTAGATATCTTTGTATGGGCCTATTCTGACATGCTAGGTTTAGACCCCACCTTGGTTTTGCACCATCTTATGGTTAATCTTGATGCTAAACTATTAAAACAAAAATTACATAAGATGCATCCTTACATTGTTGTATTGGTAAAAAAAAGTTGGAAAAAATCTCGGAAGTAGGATATATCTGATCCATTGACTATTCAGAATAGATCTCTAATGTGGTACCTATTTGTAAAAAGCTTGAAGGGATCAAAATTTTTACTAATTTTTGAGACATGAACAAAGCTTGTCCTAAAGATGATTTTTCTTTTCCTCATATTGAAATGATCATCAACTCCATGGAAGGTTATGAAATTCTTTCATTCATGGATGGCATTTTAGGATACAACTAGATCAGAATAGCACTAAAAGACCAACATAAAATAACATTCACCACTCCATGAGGAATATTTTGTTATCAGATAATGCCATTTGGCCTTAATAATGCTAGAGCTACATATAAAATGGCCATGACTATCATATTTCATGATATGATGCATGATATTATTGAAGACAATGTCGATGACATATTAGGAAAATCCAAAACCAGGGCCAATCATCTAGCAGTGCTGCATAAGATATTGGAAAGATTATGGGAGTAAAAATTTAGACTCAATCTAAATAAATGTATGTTTGGTGTAATTTCAAGTAAATTACTTGGCTTCATTGTGTCTCATAGAGGTATTGAAGTTGATCTGGTTAAAGTCCATGCTATAACCGAGATGCCACCACTAACCAATTTGAAACAACTTCATAGTTTTTAGGGTAAGATTTATTCAATCTAACACTTCATCTCTCAATGAGCAGACAAGTTTCATCCATTTACACACCTTTTTAAGAATAGAGCTATACTTCATTGGGATGGTGACTACTGACAACTTTTCAATAACTCAAATACTATCTTGTTAATCCACTTGTTATATTACCTCCTATGCTAAAAAAAGCCATTTTTGCTATACCTATAAACTAGTGATCATGATCTAGGGGAAATCTTGGCTCAAGATGATGCCAATGAAAAATATCATGCTGTGTACTACTTAATTCATACCTTGGTTACATATGAACATAACTATGTACCTATTAAAAAAGCTTGTCTGGCCATGGTCTTCATAGCTCAAAAACTATACCATTACATGTTGAATACTAAGACCAAGGTCATTTCAAAATTAGATATGCTCAAGTATCTACTATATAAGATAGATTAACAAGGTATAATGGCTAAATGGATCATGCTTCTCAGTGAGTTTGACATAGTGTATGTCAATTAGAAGGTAATTAAGGGACAAGTTCTTGTAGATCAACTTGTTGAAGCACCTCTCACAGACACAACTACTCATGTTTCAATTTTCTAATGAATCCATAATCACCATCAATGACACACACCTTGAGGAGTAGCCCTAGAATCTATATTTTGATGGTTCATTTATTGCACATAGATTTGGGGTAAGCTTATTGTTCATTACACCATAGGGGGATCTAATCCCTAAATCATTCTAAATTATCTTTCCTTATACAAACAACATGGATGAGTATGAAGCACTTGTTTCATGACTTCAACAAGTAGTGCATTGGAATGTATCTCATATCCAAGTTTATAGTGATTATTATCTAATCATCAGCTAGGTCACAGATCATTTTCAAACCAAAGATGATAAGTTGGTTCCATATAAAGCCATGGTCGATGCTCTTAAGCAACAAATTATCAATATTTAGTTTGAAAACATACCAAGGGCTAGTAATAGAACTATAAATACCATGTCTACTATTGCCTCTTTCATTCAAAAAATATATAAAGCTAGAGAGTATCAGTTCCTTATCAAGAATTTATCAGCACCAACTCATGAACCTTCAACCATTGCCATGATTTGTGATATTGTTGGTCCTAATTCTATCTAGTACTCAAACCTTAAAAGATACCTTTATGACCAATTTTTGCCATCTAAGCTATCTTAAAAACAAACCAAAGCATTCATTCATCATTCCACTCATTATACTTTACTAGGATCCACCCTTTACCATCATAGTTATGATGGAACTCTACTTCATTGTTTAACTTTGGTAGAGTCTACACTAGCATTAAGATAAGTTCACAAAGGATTATGTGGATCTAATTCTAGTGTTGGTAGTCTTATCTAAAAAGATTTTGCATACTACTTATTATTGGCCTATAATAGACGTAGATGCCACTGCATATATAAAAAAGTGTGAAAAATGTCAATGACATGCTAACCTAACTCATGCCCTAGCAAAAACTCTAAAATTGATGTTGACACCATGTCCATTTTCTATATGGGGACTTGACCTCATTAGGAAGATTAGCCCCACTTCATTTTATCGATATAAATATATCCTTACTTCCACTGAGTATTTCACTAAGTGGGTTGAAGCTATACCCCTCACTTATGTGACTAGAAAGGAAATTTTTTAATTCATTTTCAACCATCTCATTTACTACTATAGTATCCCTTCTGATAATGGAGGATCATTCAAGAACAAGGATGTACACTAGTTTTGTACTAAATATAATATCACACAAAACATTTCTATAGCATATTACCCTTAAGGTAATGGCTAAGCTAGGGCATCTAATAAAACAATTGTTAACATCTTAAATAATATTGTCAATGATGTTAGTCATGATTGGTACCTCTAGATATTCTCTACCCTTTGGTCATATCATACCAATCATCATACCCCAATAGAAGCCACTCCATACTCACTTGTTTATGGTATTAAATCTATCCTTCCCATTGAGGTTGAATTACCTTCACTATGCATCTCTTTCAAGCATTTCCTAGATGATCATGACTATCGAGTAGCTTGCCTACAAGAGCTAGACCTACTTGATGAGAAATGCATGACTATGCTCATTAATATTCAAGCATATTAGAAATTACTCAAAGGCCACTATAACTAGTGTGTTATGTATAGAACATTTGAGCTTGGTGATCTTTTTCTTAAAGAAAACCAAAATAATACCATAGTTGAGAAGAAGCATAAAGGAAAATTCAAACCAAACTAGATAGGGACTTTCATCATCACTACAGATTATGGCTCAAGAACATATAGGCTTGCCACATCAGATGGAGATGAACTTCCTGAGCCAAAGAATATTATTCATCTCAAGTAGTACTATGATTAAGCACTAAGGTGTAATATCTATAAGGACCATTTTAGTTATGTCATTTAATAACTATTCTTCTTTATACAAATACCATCCTTATCCATCTTCTTCATTGTATCCACTTTCTTCTTCTATTCTATCGACCCAGTGTATTCTAAAGCCTAACCTATTTGACCTTGGTTTTTACTATTCATTACACATTTTTAGCATAAAATTATTTGATCATTTCATCAATTGGTTCAAGTACATCAGATAGAGATCATATTTTGTAATAGTGTGATAGAAGTTTTAATAGTTGCATCCTTCATTTGTTATTCCTTTCTTACCACCGATCTTGATACTAATTATAACCACATTTGGGTAAATTAATACCTTTGATATATGTCATTTTGTCCTATTTATAACCACCTATGGGAGAACTAGGTAAAAAATTAAGCCTTAACGTATGAACATACCACTTCCTATGTCATAGTTTGCTTTTTCCCCAACTATGCCTATTTTGTTCAAATTGACTGCTATACTAGTCAGATTCCTCCACTATAAGGGAAGAACTATAGTGACTTGAGGTCCTACTCTGGGACTATATAGGAAATGCTCAATACTTTTTGAGGTCAGATTAGTCACCCTTTTCACCATGCTCTCACCATATTATGAGAAACCTAAGTCATTCAACCTAAGCCATGCTCTTGCTATTTTATGAGCAACCTAGTCCATACTGTCACCATTTTGTGATCAACCTAAGTTTGAATGATCTTTTTATTTTTTGAGATTAAACCATTTATTTTCTCATCATTCTTAATTGAATTGAGATACTTCAAAATAATTCCAAAAATATTTGAAAAATCATTAGAAAAGAACAAAAATATTGACCACTTCTTTGCCTCAAGGATTCTAGGAACCCTTACTAAGTTACAATCAAATCACTTATCATTTAGTTTCCCCATCCCTTCTAGCATTTTTCTCTCATGTAATTTCCATTTTAAAATACCATTCATATTCTTGTATCACATCCATTCTATTTGTTTTCCTTAATTATCACATTCTTCCCAATCCCTAGGAGAACTACATTTGGCCTAAAGTTTTTTATTGGATATTACATCCATGGAACTATGTAGGTAGCATCCACTTGCCTAGTGAATATGGATACATCTCAACCACCCCCTTACTTTTCTTCTATTCCCCCATTTTATTTTATTTTAAGTTGTCACCTATTTTCTAGGGGTAATGTTCATATGGTTTCGATTACGTTGTTTATTTGTTTAATTTTACTTATTTTTATTTTTTGTCTATTTGTTTGTTTGATTTTAGCACAATTACCTTGATTTAGTTTATATTGTTCATTGGGTGATTCCTTTCCCACACTTACATTTTAATCCATCCATATTCATATTTTTATATTATCATCATGGTTTTTATCATTGGTGCATTATTTTCTTTTAAGTATTAGATTTTGAGAGTCAGTCCTTATGCATATTTCAACCATGTCCTCATGATGCTATACCATGATGCCTAGTGACACATGCTAAAATAAATCTTAGCTTCAAGAAGTCTATTTATCAATAGTGGAATCTCTTCAGCATTGACATCTTGATTTAATCCTAATCATATCATAAATAGAGTAGTTAACCATGAAAGAATTTCAACTTTTATTAGTTTAGATAAGAATCACTTTACTAGTAGGTTGTTATAATTCATCATTAACCTCTATGTTAACTTATCATCATCCTTAGATAAGTTTATCATGTTTGCCATAATTGGGGTCTAATGATTATAACTACCTATAGGCAAATCATTACACACCATCCCACCTATATTTCTCAATAATTATAACTGCCTTTGGGCAAATCATTGTGTTGTCACCACTTTTATTTTTTTTCCCATACAAGGGCATGTTGTTATCTTTTTTGTCTATCTTAACTGGGGTAGCTCCATCTTCTCGATGATCATAACTACCTTTTGGAAAATCATTATGCTATCATACTACATTACCACTATTGGGGTACAATGCTTTAAACTACCTTTGGGGAAACCATTATACACCATCCCAATTGCATTTTCAATGATTTTGAATACTTTTTCAATATCATTGTGTTTTTCCCCCATCACCTTTCCTTTCTTTTGTTTGCTCATTTCACTTCTTTCTTTTCGAGTGACTTTTTGCCAACCTATTTGTGCCAACCATTCCCTTGAGGGGGCACATCATACAATTAGTTTATCATCATTATAGTTTTAGGCATACAATAACTTTTAATTATTTGAGAATATGTCACTCTGCTTATATCCTTTAATCCCTTCACAAATAGGGGTAAACTATAGACACCTAAATCTAGCCACCAATAACCCCCAATTAAGTTCTTGACCAATTTCCACCCAAAATGCATAATTTGGCCTAAAACACTAAAATACACTAAATGATGTGAAACTAACATATTAAAATTTTTATTTTGGATAGGGTATCCCTAAATGGGGCAATGCAGTTTATGGGCTAGCTAACTTTGATTATATCATTTTGAGTCAAAATGCTAATTTTGTACCTGGGTGCTCTGGATTGCTCTTTCTTATCAAATCTTCTACACAAGATGAATGCCTTTGTTATTTTTTGTTGGTAACATCCTAAATGGGATAATGGATCTAATGTATCTGATAGTGACTTTCAATTCTAATCCAATCAAATTTTGGACAAATAATACAGCACTCTGATCAATTTGAGTGATTTGTGCATAAAGTGCTTAATCATGCTTATGAGATAATTAACCCAAATCAAGGCCTCATAAAAAATTCCAAGAAATTTTTTTAAATACTTATTTTTTGAAATGAATATTGAATATCTACATCATCAGGTGACCTCATTTCTTGGGAAGACATCTTTAAGCCATAAATGCCACAAATATCAAGATTCATGCCCTCCATGCCTCATCAATGCCTTCCATGATGTCCTTCATGCCTCTTAATTTCCTCTTCTTCCAATGTCATGATAAGGATAATTATAAACTTAATTACAAAAATTTAATTAATCCTCAACCACACATCTCAATCTTAGGATGGATGGTTCAGGTTGATTTTAGATATTTTCAAAAATCTATAAATAGAGAGGCCATGGACATCATTTCTAAGACATGATTATGAAAATTTATAATGTATAATTGATTACAAATCTTCAATAAATTATTGTTACCATGATAAATTGATTCCAAGCCAACCCACAAGCTAAAGGTGCCAAGGAAAGATGAAGGTAGCCAAGCTTCCATTGTCAAGGACTTCATGAGCATAAAATCAAGAAAGCCACTACTACAAAGGTATTTGAAGAATCCAAGGAAGGTGAAATAATTCTTGTGTTTTACTCATTACTATTTAGTTGAGTTTGTCATTTGTTTTTTTTAACTAAGCTCTCCCTAATGTCTAGGCCTAGAGATGTTATGTTAATTAGTGTGTTCCTTTCATTTTATTTTCATTTTGAAACTAACACAATACTAACCATCCTCTCTTAAGTCAAATTCCTAGATACACACTATCCTCTTGGGACTTATCCTATTTGTCTTTATTGTGTTTTTGGTCATGTATGAATTCTTGCAAACTTATCTTTATCAGAGAAATTGTGTAGATATTTGGTCTAAATTAATTATTCCAATGGAACTGGTCTATGGGCCTATTTTCTATAGGATTTTTTCCTAACATAACTAACATTTTCTTTTGGGCCCTTTAAACCTACCCTTTGGCCCTTTTTGAGATTACCCTTTAGAATTTATAAATTGTACCCTTTGAGACTTTTGTCATAGATAGATTCCCTATGGATTGGACCCTTTAGATTGTTTCCAAACTACCCTTCAGAATTTTGGAATTACCCTTTGAGACTTTTTAAGTGCCCTTTTTTCCATACCAACCTATCCTTTAGGTTTTGTACAAAGTATCCGTCAACCTTTTTGTTGTGGCCTATTTACCTGATAGAATTCCTTTAAGACTTTTGTAACTACCTTTCAACCCCTCCACATATTTCCTTTAGTACTTTTGTCTCACACCTTTGCCTTTTCCTTCAGACATTTTTTTCAAGACACTTTCTTTGATCCAATTGTATTCCTTAAAAAAAATATCAAAATAAATGACCATTTAGGAGAATTGTTGCAGACATTTTATCCATAAAATTTTTCCCATGATGGAATTCCTTTGAAACTTTTGAAAGGACCCCTTGCCTCTGATATAGCCTTTGTAAGTTTTCTTAAAAGCGCATCCCCTTTAGGCTTTTTTAAAATACCCTATGGCATTTTGGAATTTCCCTTTAGAGAGTTTGAAATGCCCTTTTTACCTTGCCAACTTGTTCTCTCATTTTTTGCTTATTTCTATTTAAAGAAGATGTAAGAAACGAGTAATAAGGCTGTGGTAGAAGAACCAATTTGTTTGTGTGTGCATAATATAGATTATTATGTATATCTCATCTTTTTCTTAGGAAGAATTAAGGGTTTGTTATATGGATATCAAGGTAGGTTTTCTAGTGTAAGCTAGATCTAAGAAGTATGAGCTCATTAGGAGGCTATAAATCCACACTATTAAAATAGTTAAGTAGGAAGAAATAAATATAAAGTACTTGCATCAAATAATAAAATAGATTGAAATTAAATATAAGGAGAATTAAATACTTAATAAAGGGAAAATAGACTAATTAAGCAAATAATGGGTCAATAATAATGCTAAATAGATCAGGTTGGGCTCATAAAATCGGTGAGGTCTCTATGAGCAGGAAAGGACATAAAAAGTGGATCTTAGGTTATTGGTAAGTAGGTGTAAATAACTTGTTATTTCCTACCATAGTAACTATCAATGGTCAGTTTGACCATAGGTGGTTAAGCTAACTATTAATGGTTGGGTGACTATCAATGGTTGAAGGTGATCAACAATAGTTAGGGTGACTATCAATGATTATTATGGGTTCTAAAGGAGTTTGAGGAAAGTCTATAAAAAGAGTCAGTAAGTGGTTTAGGATTTTATTAAGGCTTGGGGGGTTAAGATATAATATGTAGGAAGGTCTGGTTTAGGTATGGAAGTCAAAAACCAAATAAACAAAACCTAAAATACCAAATGTACCTAGTTTTTGATTTGATGGTAGACGACTGATCCTAGAGAAATTTTGTTAGAGTGATAGTACTTTACCTCAAAAAAAAATTTGTAGAGGTTTAGATCTCTATTATTATTTCTAAATTTATGGAAGGAAGACTTGCTAGTTGATAGCCTGATTACCTATGTGTTAAAATGCTTTATTATGGATATTTATTCACCTCCTACTCCCCTCCTTTTATAGGTAAAGAATGATAAAGGTAGAGGGTTCCATAGGAGATTTAGGCTATAGATTTAGATACATCATGATGTGTTATCAATGGGTAAGGTGAACATATCAAATTATTCCATGTTAGCTTGTATATAGTTGGCATTGTGTTTGTTTAGATGGGGAAGAAACCTAACTATTAGTTATTAGGGTGACTATTAGTAGTTAGGGTGACCATTGATGGTCACTTTGACTGTCAATAGTTGAGTTTCAAAGCTTAAGTGAGATAAAAGGGTGGGTTTGGTCATTTGGTCAAACTAACCATGGTTAGGCTTGGTTAGGGGTAAAAGGGTCAAATTGGCCCCAAGGGCTCATAAGGTGGTCCATAAGTGTTTTGACATTCAAAACTATAATGTATAAAATTCTAGTGTCTATATTTTTCCCCTTTTTGTTATATAGTTTGTGTCAACAAGCTGTAAACAAAATGGATTGCAGGTCGAAGGTTAGTTTCCCTAAGTATGGGAGGAAGTGTTCCCGCTCAAAATGGGATTTGATAAGGTAAAATTAAATTTATTGTGGGTTTGATAAGTGGTTTATGGTGAGTGAATTGGTGACAAAAAGTTTGAGCATTCAAAGTGAAAAAATGTGCATAAAATGTGACTAAGTGTGATATTCGAGATCATACATAGACTAAGTTTCCATTATTATTGAAAAGAAGGTCGATTCTAGAAGGACTAGTGATAGGGTAACTGAGCTATAGCATTAGGCATAGTTGATCAAGTTATTCCTATCAAGTATTTTAGATAGGGTTAATATTTTTGTAGGTATCTAAAGAAATACTCTTAGGAAAAACACAAATGGTCTAATGTGTACTAGGTGGTGAAAATTCAAATGTTTAACATGCTAAGGTTGGTTAGTGTGATCAAAAGGACCAATCCAAGGTCATCACAAAATATGCAATAGTTTGGGCTAAAATGGTCAATGTCGAGGTGGAGGTGGTTGGGTGGTTGTTTGGTTGAAGAGGGTATTCTTTAAACTTTCATGTTTGGTTTATGGAGAAGGTTAAACTATAAAAAGGTGGCTCTAAGGTGTTGGTGCCAAAATGGTTTTTTTTTAAAAGTGGGTTTCTTGATTTTTGATAATCTAGTGTCCTAAATTTGACCATCGGTGGTTACCCTAACCATCAATGGTTAAGGGGAAACCCTAAAATTCTAGAGGTTAAAAGTGAAAAATAGAAATCATTTTCACTATTTTCTTATTGACTCTTTGAATACTATGTGTTGGTGATTTTGGTGTTTTATGTAAGGGTCCTGATAAGGTGGGATCAAGTGTTTATTGGTTGATTTGAGTTTATGTTGAGCTAGTGTGGGACCAAAGATGCAGGGTGGATTGGGACATGGCTGAGTGGTGGGAGCTAGGATTCTTCCTCAATGATGATTGAGTAATGAGGTAGGGGTAGCATTAATTTGATAGGATAGGTTAATGTTTGCATTTGTTTGTTAAATTTGGTTAGTTAGTTTGTGATTTGGGGAGGTTTTGGTTTTTTTACCTAATTTTTAATTTTTTGTGTGATTTGTTAAAAATAGTGGGTAAAAATCAAAATTGAGGGGGGGGAGGGAGGTTGGGGATAGGGTAGAGAAAAGAATTAGGGTAATTAGGTGTGGGAAAGGAATGGTTTGGGTAGGTTTTATAGAGTTAAGGTTGGGGTTTTTGCCACTAATAGTCACACATAATGACTATTGATGGTCATATTTGACCGTCAGTGGTCATAGTTGACCATTCATGGTCAGAGATTGGAGGCCAAAGTGCCAACTGACCATTGGTGGTCATAGTAACCATCAGTGGTTGACCAAATAGTTAAGGGTTTTTGATAATAAGTTCAAGGTAAAGGTTGAGGGTAAGATGTGTTTTAGTATGGAATGAGTTAAGTACAATAAGTTAAGGGTATGGTAGGTTAAGAAATATGTTGATGTAGTTTGAGTGGGGGAAATAGGTGTTCTTAGTTAGGGTGAATTATGTGAAAAAGAGGTGAATGTTCATAGGTAGAGTAATTAAATAAAAAACTAAGTGTGTTTTATAATGAATTTTTTAGGCACAAGATCATATCCAAATATGGGATTAGGTCCCTTAGATCTCTTCAAAGATATATGGTAGGATGATGGATGGTGACTAGGTGCATATGGAAGAGGTCAACCTCAACATGATGATGCACTTACAATATGCACTGTGAGATGGGTGATCATCATGACCCTCATCAAGATATGGGATCTAGAAATAAATAATTTTCCCCTAATGATGGTTGAGATGACCATCCTACTAGAGGATGTACATAGGATTACACATCTTCCCATTTAAGGGGAGGCAATATATCATATTGATATGAAGGAGAGAGATAATCATATAGATTTCCTATATGGTTAGGATCCAGGTGACATGCTGGTAGTTTTAGTTACAAGACATTATATTAGAGGGCCAGAGATGATAGGTTGTTGATGATGATGATGTTAATCTTTTGTTTTGCATTACCAATTTTGAGTAGTGGGTAGTTTCCTTATCTATTGTTAGGTGTTTTGGTGGAGATGTTTCTTAGTTAGATAGTTTTTGGGTGGGCACCAATTTCATTAGTACAGATTTATAGGGATCTATGGGGTTTGTGAGCTCATCATAGATATAGCATTAGTTTGGGGTTTGTGCTTCATTATTGGGCTTATGAGCATATCTAGGTTTTCAGACTAATGGGGTTGTCATAAGAGGGATACACCTAGATGGAGTTCAAGGTGGGTTTCATGGGGTGGAGGAGTGATTATGCACTCATAGGAGATGGAAGAGGTGCTTGAGACATTGAATGGTTCTGAGGGGCATTGGATGCCTTGGTGGTTAGGGATGTGGTTTGGAGGCCATATGTTGGATTTTTGAGGTCAGCCCACTATACTCATCATATTTTATTGATGTAGAGCTATAAGTGTATTTTTAGGAGGAGAGAGGGTGAGATTGAGTTCATACCTTTGATAGGGTTCACAATTAGTTTAGCTTGATATAGGGGATTTTGAGTCCATTCCTAAATACAAGTAGGAGGATACCAAGTTTTTTCTTCTAGTGCCACAACTAGTAGAGGTGGTTATTGATAATGCAGAGCTTCTTGTTAGAGAAAAGATTAATGATGTTAGTTTTGTTGATTTCTATGGAACATGGTATTAGGCTATCTATGTAGCTATGGATTTTGGGTGGGATGATGGGGATAGGTAACCCATGAATGTAGATCTAGCTAGTGCGGGTCCATAAGTATAGGTACAATGAGGTGGTCCTGATGGATAAGCATGAGTGGTACTAGCCACTACATAGGTGTAGATCATATCTTTATAGGGATAAATGGACACATTATAGGTCCAAGTTGTGACTTTACAAGGTCAAGTGATGACTATGATAAGGGAGAGGGACTAGGAAAGGACTACACTAGCCTTGGTGACCCAAGAGAAGGACTCCCTAAGATAGGTTGAAGGAAGAGTTATATCACCATTAGGACCACTAGGTAATACTCTTATGGCATGGTACTTGGCCACCATTAAGGATTTGTGTTATTATGAGTCCATAATTTTGACATAGTACCTATAGGAGCCATGATGGGGTGAGTACATAGCCATTTTTGTGGGTGATGTAAGTGTAGCAACTCCAAATCAATAGGTTTCTTTAGTGAGTAGGCAAGTAGGCACCTTAGGGGGGCTAATACTAGGTGGCAGTAGTACCCTAGGGGAATTATATGATATGTATAGGTATAGGTGTATATGATTTTGATGTCAGCCTATGAACTGATGTAATGATATGTATATGCTTTGGGAGAGAGTTGAACATTATTATATGTACTATTGTATTTAGATGAGACATGATGTATATGATTTGATGATGATATATAGATATGATTTTATGGTTCATAGTTCATGGTTTTATATGTTTATAGTTATCATGATTTATGCTTATGAGATGTAGACTCACTAGCTTAGGCATATGATGATTATGATGTTTATGATGAGTTATGTTTATACATTATTATGACTATGTGATGTGGTATTGTTTATGATTAATGGTTGTGATGTTTGTGGTAAATGGTTATTGTTCTATATCATTATGATGATGTTTTGATTACGGCTTTTATCATGGATATGTGATATGATCATGGTTTATGATTACATATGTAATGTGGTTTATGATGTTTTGATTATGGATATGTGATTCTATCATGGTTTATGATTATAGATATAATGTGGTTTATGATTTTTTTTATTACAATTATTAGCTATGATTATAGATATTTTGAATATGGTTATTGATGTGGTTTGTGATTATGGTTATGATTATGTTTTGGATTATGGTTTTTGGTTATGATTATTTTGTTGATGATAACACATATATTAAGTTAGATAAAAAAACTAGATATGGGAAAAGAGATGATAATAATGAGACATACATCTAGGTGAATAGATGAACTAATTAGGAGAGGATAAGGAAGAGGCATGATTCTTATTCCTTGGAAAATATAAACACATACTCAAAGTTATATTGGCTTAATGAACATAAGCCTTCCAAATGTTTTGCATTAGCATACATTGGTTGAGAAAATGGTATCTTGATCACATCATGTTAAGTAAGCTCTGAATCCCTTGATTTATAGATGATACAAACGGGAGATGGGTGGTAGGTGATGTGAATGGTAGTGTAACCTTCTTGAGGTTTGGTTTCCCCCTTCTATAGGTGACCTAAGAACCGTAATAGACAAGTCCATGATTTAACACAAGGTGTAGACTGATCGATGCAAGAATTCTACTGATGTTATATATGAAATTTGATTGCATCTTCCTTGGGATAGTTTGTTTTGATATTGATATAAGGTCTTTTATTATTTTATTCTAATAGGTTTATGAAGCTGATCTATGTGAGAAAATTCAAATGATTACTTTTGATAAAATTGAATTAGTCATCCTTCATGGGAGTGGTCCAAGTTTGGATTTGTTTATTTTGGTAGTTATCCTTCAAGGGAGTAGTCTATCTTTTTATCTAATTTAAATTTTTGGAAGTTGTCCTTTAGGGGAGTAGTTTGCATGCTAGATATATTTGACCCAAGTGGTATTTTGGTATCCCAAATGGTTTTTATGCCGGGTTAGACATGGAAAAGTCTATATAGGCTTAGAGATTAAATTTTATGAGGGAAAAACCTAGAGAACAAGAAGGTTAATTATAAGTGAAAGGGGTGGTTTTGAGAGACAATGAACATGGGATTACATCTAATTAGAGACAAAAATTATCCATGAGAACCATACCATGGGTAGAGCCATGGTACCCACATTTAGGATTAGGTTATGTTCTAATCATTTATCCCCAAGGTGATGTGATGGAGGCATGAGGGAGGTGAAAAATCTTTTAAATTAATGGATGAGATTAAGTTAGCTAAAAGGTGAGTCTGATCCTTTAAAAAAATAAAGGATGTAGATGTGAAGCATTGAGAGGCTCAAGTTCTAGTTTTCCTTCAGGAGAGGACAAATGATTTATCTCTTAATCCATACTTGTGGTTATGATGTAGGGTCTAATATAATTGAAAGAGAACTTGCCTTGCTTGTTTTTCTCCATATTGGTCATATGTTGATTTTCCTTTAAAACAAGGTATTTGATGTTGAATTCTCACTCTTTCATGTGTTTTTCATAAGGGTGATTGATTTAATATTTATAGACACAAAGATGTTTAAGCATAGCTAGGCAATGTTCATCAAGTAACTCAAGTCATGCTAGATGTTCTTGACAATAGTTGATCTCAAAAATGATGTATTGCAAGGATATGTGAAGAAATGGGATCTATAATTTAAGAGGAATGACCACCTATTCTCTAAATATTGGAGAGAAAGGAATATCACCTATAGAGGTTTGATTGCTAGTGTGATAGGCCCATAAACTGAAAAGGATGTGAAAGTACCAATCTTGACTAGAAGCATTGACCACTTTGGTTAAAATATTGTTGTGTATTTTGTTAGAAGATTTTGAATATCCATTTTATTGTGGATGATAGGGTGAGGAAAAGCTTAACTTGATGCCAAATGCATCACATAAACTTTTAACTTTTTTGTTTTTGAAATACTTTCCATTATTGATAATGATCTTATGGAGAATACTAAAATAATAGATGATATGATGGTAATGAATCAATAATATATTTTACTTTGGTCAAGATGAGAGTAATAACCTCTACCAAATTGGTGAAATACTTAGTGGTAGTGATGGAGTGGTTCCCTTGTGAATAATGGGTATTGATTTCCCCAATGAGATCTAGTCCCCATTATGAGAAGGGTTAAAATTCCTTGGAACTTGAAGGCCATGGGATAGCATGTGATGTAAATTGGCATGTTATGGAAATTTAACAAAATTCTTTGCATAATCATAGTATTATTAGTTTAGGGTGGGCCAATAGTAAACAGGGTGAAGGATACGTTTAGCAATAGCTAGACCACTAAAGTGTCCCCCATAGATTCCATCATGCATTTCCTTGATAGCATGGGAATATTCATGGCTATGAAGCCAAAAAATAAGGAGGTAATTAAATCCACATTTGTAAATTATTCTTCCTAATATGTTATAATTAGAGGTACTTTGACCAAAGGCTCTTTAGACATTCCTAGATAGGTTGGGAGGAATGATGTTGAAGTTGAGTTAGTAAAAGATTTTCTCATACCAAATGTCAAATGGAGATTCTTCCACACTAAAAATGGTAGGGAGGTCAGAATAAATATAATAAATAATGATAAAATGATTAATGGTGACAAATAACTTAGAACAAGAAGGTTGAGACAAGATCTGGGAAGTAAGGGAAGCCATTGTATTCATGAATTTATTGGTAGATCGTAGAACATATTGGATAAGGTAATGATAAAATGATGATAAAAGTACATCTATTAGTTATTCTTACCATTTCAAGACATCATTCTTACATTTTTAGGATCCATTGACCTCGTTGAGCACAAATTGGGAATTGCCAAAGACACCAATCATCTTAACTCCCAAAGCTAGAGTGGTTTGGAGGCCTATTACAAGGGCTTCATACTAAGCCATATTATTAGTACACTTAAAATCAAGTTTGAAGGAAAGAGGAAGAGGTTCACCATTAAGTGGAATGAGAACAACTCTAACACCCCTACCATATTGGTATTTTGAGCTATCAAAAAACATGGTCATTTGGTAGGTGATGTCCTCTTAAGAAATAGTTGTGATAGACTAACTAGGAAATGCAAGAGGAAGTGGTTGGTTTTATAGAAAAAGAGTTTTGACCAATTGATAAAAAAAGACTTTCCTTTTAATTTACTTCTTCTATAGGAACTCAAGGTCAAACTTAGATAAGAGCATGAGACACTTAGCCATACATTGGTTTTAGTATGGTTTAGAGTGCATGTACTTGAGTGGGTCGGTGTGGGTGATGACAAAGGTTTTGTGATTAAGGAGGTAATGAATAAGTTTGGTAACCATGAATACTAATATGAGGCAAATCTTCTTGGTATGGGTGTATCAAGTATCATACTCTATAAGTGTTCAAATTATATAGTAAATAACTTGCTCTTTATTTTATTCATCACAGTGAGCAAGCATTACCCCTAAGGAATGGTCAGTAGCAAATATATAAAGGTGTAAGGGTTAATCCTATTTAAAGAGGGGTAAAAATAGGTGGAGAAAAAAGGTACTCTTTGAGTGAATCAAAGGCTTTTTGGTATTCCTTAGTCCATTTAAAATATGTACATTTCTTAAGAAGATGGTGAAAAAGTTGGCATCTATCTGATAAATGAGAGATGAAGTAATGGAAGGATTAAAGTTTCCCCTAAACGTTATAGAGTTGATTAAGGTGGCTTAGAGGTGGCATGTCAAGGATTAATCTTACTTTGGTAGGCTCTTCTTCTATTCCTTGAAGAGAGATAATAAATACAAGAAGCTTTCTAGATAGGACCCCAAAAAAACACTTCTTGGGGTTGAGTTAGACATGGAAATGGATTAAGCATTTAAAGATAATTTGGAGAACTTTTAGATGATCCTTGTGGTATTTTGATTTCCCAAAGAGATAATCTACATAGTCTTCTATGATTTTGTGGATGAGATCATAGAAGATATATGTCATCACACGTTGGTACATTGATCAAACATTCTTCAGACCAAATAGCATGACCCTATAGTATAAGGTTCCCCACAGGGTGATCAAAAAAGTATTGTGTTGATACTCAAGGGTAATCAAGATCTGATTATATTGTGAGAAACCATCCATGAGAGATAACATCTCATGATTAGTTGTAAGATCAAAAAATTGGTTGATGTTAGGAAAGGGAAGTCATCCATTGGAGAAGTAAGGTTGAGGTCATGAAAGTCAATACAAAGGAGAAGTCTACTTATGGGTTTGGTAATGGGAACAATGTTAGAAACCCATAATGGATAGTTAATGGGTTGGATGAAGTTGATAGATAAGAGTAATCGAAGCTCTTCTTTGACTAAAATGGAAATACAAGGGTGCATCCTATGAATATTTTGCCTAACTAGCTTAGCATCAAGATGGATGAAGATATTGTGGAGAGTAATGGAAGGTTCAATCCCAAGAATATCTTTATAGGACCAAGTAAATGCTATGATGTGATCATGAAGGAATGAAGGGTAATCTTATTTCTCTAAGGAATCTAAGGATTGGTTGATCTTTATAATATGGGGGTTATCCTGAGTACCCAAGTTGACATTGATAGTGGATTTATTCAACATGGTTTGGTTTTTAGGAGAAAGGGATTTATGGATAGAAGAATACCCTACACCAAGATAGGTGAGAATGGAATCATCATCTTGATGTTGGATGGTGTGGATGGTAGGAGAATGGTATTCTACCATTTTAGGATGAATCAAAGGAAAGGTTTTAGTTTGGCCATCCTTTTGATAGGTTAAAAGGCCCAAACTAATGGTATTGAGTAAAAAAATGTTAGTAGGGATGATTTTAAAATGCTCAAGCCTTAAAAGAGTTAGGGTTGGTGAGGATGAAATATCCTCATCAATGGTGGTGATGGGTTTGGGTGAATCGATAGGTTCTTTTGGTGGTATGAACTAAAGGCCAAATAAATCACAAGGTTTTTGGGTTTTGATTAAAGGTAACTCATGAGGTTCATGTTCATAATGACCAATGTTAAATCCCTTCTAGGCACACCTATGAAAATATAATTTGGAAAATTCTAGTTTGTCTAAATAGGAGAAATTAGAAGTAAATGGTCAAATAAAAGAGGTGGTGGAGGGAGTGAGAAGTGGATAATCATGTCCTGCATTGATGAAATTAGTTTGCTAGTTAGGAAGTTCAAAAATAATGATAGTTATAATATTCAGATCATAATTAGGATCATGGTTGAGGTACAGATATGCTTGAGGAGTAAGGAATGCATCCAAGGCCAAAATATGATATTCTCTTAGTGAGATATGTTAGCACATGGGTTCCAAAGGGTCCTCTATGGGGATCTAAGAAGAAGGGATTGATGAGTTAGTTGAAGCTTTGTCAATGGTATGGGTGTAGTTGTTATTAGTTGGTAGTGTGGTAGATGAGAAAGGAAGAAGAACATCATTAGGTCGATATGTCATGTTGTAAGATGAAACAGGACTAGGGTCAGCTTGGATAGTAATGACTTGACCCTCATGTTCAAATTAGACACATTAATGCAAGGTAGATATGACACAACTCATGGATTGAATCCAATGGCATCTAAATAAGACATTATATTAAAACTCACCTTCTATGATGTAGAATATCTCTAAAATAATGTGCGGTCGCAAGTGGATGTATAAGATTATTATTCCCAAGGTTGTGTCCATAGTATCATTAAAGGAATGAAGACCGTTGAGGTTTCCAACATGATATTCTTTGGCAGTTGGAGTTGGTCATAAGCATGAGAGGAGATAATGTTAATACTATCCCCTCCATTAATCATCACCCTTTTTATGTAGGCTTGATTGATGTATGTAGTGATAAAGAGAGGTGGATATGGATCTTCAAGATGAATAGAAGGTATTTCTAAATCCTTGAATGTAATAAGGGAATAAAGTTAAAGGGTTATAACAAAGGCTATAAGAGGTTGAGGGTCTTTGGGTTAGACCTATATAGATTGTAGAGCCTATATCAGTGCTTGGTGGTGATGAGGCAAGGTGTTGATTGGTTCATATAATCTAATTTTCATTAGTATCTAGTGAAGTTGTTTTAGAACTACTCACTAGATAGATTCAGAAGGGTTGGAGGGAGGGGCACCCATAATGGATATTTGGGGTATGGGTGAAGGTAAACGTGAAGTTGCTTGGGTTTGGTTATAAGGTTTAGGGGTGTAAGTATATGTCCATGTAATGGACACTTTGGCCTTTCCCTTATCCTTTTTTTGGGCCTTAGATCAGGTAACCATGTGGATAGTGTGGATGAGGGGAGGTGTTAGGCTAGAAGGCTATTTTGGTTCCTCCTCACTCACGTGAGAGTGTGGGAGTGTGTAGGTGTTGGATAGGTTCATTTGGTGGTTGGGTTGGCAATGTGCTGAAGAGAGGTTCATCTAATAATAGATCATCCTCATCTCATAATTTATGGATAAGCACTTGGAGATCTTTGTAGTTCTCTATGTCACGTCCATGTGTCCTATGGTTAAACAAATTAAACTATCATTAAACCAAGATCATTTAGGACTTGAGGGTTAAAAGGGTCTAATATGTGGTAGGATTAAGTAAGAGGTTTATAACAAAATTTGTAGAATTATCTATTAAGATTCAAGCAAAGGTATTATAGGTGATGGTTTTTTTGTTTTTAAGGTGGGAGCCTTCTTAGAAGTAGGATTCACTACTAAAGGTGTGGGTGGTAAGATGGTTTTGGTAGGTGATTTTGATTGGAGTTGTTTGGAGTTGGGTGGTTTCGAGGTGTTATCTTTAAAGGTAAATGTTTTTTAGGTTGATGATTGAGATGACAAAGGTTTGGAGATAGGTGATAAGGTGGAGGTAAATAGTTTGGTTAAAATGATGGGGAGGTTGATATTTTGCAAGGGGTAGATAAAATTAATATGAAAAGAAGAATTTTAGTTTGGGTAGTTTTGGGAGGATTCAGTTTATTGATAAAAGCATGAGCTTCTAGGATGGAAGAAGGATAGGATCCCAAGATAAAAGGTAAGAGGGAAGGAGGTGGTATGGTTCTAATTTTAGGTGGGAGTTTGGGTAGCTCCACCTTCTTATTGGGTTTTGTTATGGTTTTCTTTGGTGGACTACATGGGTTTAAATCAAAATCAAATATGGCTGGATAAGGTTAGCAGTAGGGAGTATCCCTAAGTTCTTGATGGGTTTGGTTAAAGAGGTGTAAGGTGATTTGATAATTTGGGATAAAGATGGTTTGGATGGTTCTTCCATAGTTTTAGAGGGAGAGGTGTTTGATGAAGGGATTGAGGTGATGATAAGTTTAATGGTGGATAAAAGTGAGGTTGAAGGTTCATGTTTGTTTTGATAAGGGAGCCCTAGATGGTTACAAAATGTGTCTTGATCCATATTGGGTAATAAGATAATTATAGGTTTTGGACTTGTCTAAAGAAGGGTTTGTAAATTGGTTTAGTTCCTTAGGCATCAAACTCAAAAATTAGGCCCATAGGTTGTGGTAAGGGAATGGTTTATTCATCCCTATCCTTGATGAAAGATTTTAAGATTTAGGAAGATATTTCCTCTATGTAAGGAGTAGATAAGGTGATCTCTCTTTGTGGAATAGTTTCCAAAGACAGAGTGGGTGATTCCATGAAAGGGGAGGAAGGTATGATGGAAATGGTTGTTTCCTTGGGTATTTCTATCAAAGGAGATGTAGTTAAATCTATTATCTCATCAAGTAAAGGAAAGGAGGTAGTTGTTTCCTTTTTATGAATCCAAAGGAATGGAGGGTGATTCCACAAATTCAATAGGTAGGGATGAGGAAGAGGTGGTTGAGGTAGTTGTTTCCTCAATTATAGGTTCACTAATAATAATATTGATCGTATATAACTCATTAGAATGAGATGATTTTTTTTGGTTGTCATCATGGTTGGTATAAGGGGCATGATTGGGAAAAGGTTATTGAAATATGCTAAGTGATTGATTTGGGGGTGCATTAGGATTGTACAATGCAAGTTCTCCCTTATTAATCAAGTTTTGAATAATGGTTTTGAAGGTGTTACACCTACTAATGTCATGTCTAATGACATGGTGGAAAGTACATAGATCATTTTTGTTATACCAACTAGGCATAGGATGAGAAACATAAAATTGTAGAGGAGGTTTTATAGGGAAAAGTGTATGATTTTGGCTTTGAGAAACTTATCCAAAACTAAATCATATGACTCCCATAGTAGAGTATATTATTCTGGGGTAGCCTAGTTTTGATTTTGGGTTTGCTTGTCAAAGGAGTTGGTTTGGTTGGGCTGGTTGACAACTAGAGGTGGAGTAGTTTTAAGGATAATTGTGTTTTTGGTTGCCTTTGGTTCATGTTAAGGTAGTTATATTGATTGATAGTTTTGGATGGGGAAGGTTCATTAAATTTAAAGCTAGAGTTCTTGTTCTTTAGTTTTAACTTCCCCTCATTGATGGCTCTAATTTTTAGTTTATGTGTCATGGTGAAAGCCTCATCAAAGGTTCTAAAATTTTTAACCTATACAGTAGGGGAAATGTGTTTGGCACAATCATAAGACCTCTCCATCGAGCTATGAAATTGGTGATTGATTCAGCATCAAATTGTTTGATGGAGTAGACATCGATAATGGATACCTTCTTAGATATATTGATTGAGAAGTGGTCTAAAAAGGTTTGGACAAGTGAGTAAAAGTAAAAAATGGAGTTCTTAGTTATATCACTATAGCAATAAAATGTTGGTCCAAATAAATACATAGGAAAGGTACGAAAGAGAAGATCACCATTATATGTAATCAAATAGTAAAAATGCCAAAATGCTCTCAAGTGTTGTTGTGGGTCCTCCTTGCTTTGGGATTTAGAAAATTTTGGTAGTTCCCATTGAAGATGGTAAGGTTAGATGGGGATAGATTTTGAATAGGTTAATTACAAATCTATTTATAATAAAAAAGGTTGTGAGCCATAGAGATAGATGATTCTAGGTTGGTCATTTTGTCTAGAAACATTTTGATCAAATCTTTTTGGGGTTGGGGAGCTCCATAATTATATGGAAAGTTTTTTTGAGGTTAGGTGGATGTAATATATGGATAACATGTATAATTTTGATAGGATGCCACATGTTTTTATGTGTTCATTAAGGTTTTTGATAATGTCACATAAGGTTTAATGGGCACAACAGCTTGGGTAGAAGATGAAACTATGTCTCCTTGTGGATTAGAAACATAGTGTGGGTAGGGTGTCATAAGTATTTTTTGAGAAGTTGGTGTGGGTTGGTTTAGATGTATGACTAGATTTTTAGATTAAAGAATTGATATGGATTGAGTTAGAGGTTTTGTATAGTTAATTGGTTGGGGGGTGAGTGGTGACTCTAGTATTGATAGGTGGAAGGGTAGAAGGTATAGAAAGCACCACATTTTAAAGTGGCATAGAGATTGGTGCGTTGATAGTGATAAGGGGAATAGTTTCAATAGGGGTAGAAGATATCCCCATGGTACGTGGAGTATAGCTAACATGAGGTGAGGTTGTTCCTATGTTAGAATTATTGTTGGTTAGTGTAGGGGGTGTTTGGTCACTGGTTGGGTTGCTTGATTGAGTTTGGGTGGAGGTAGTATGTGGATTATTGGTAGAGGAAGATGTTTTCAAGCTCATAGATTAGGTAGAGGTAGTTAAAACCATAATATGGGAATGCATTCCATAAGGTGGATCTATAGGAGGAACCAAAGCAGGGGTATGGTAAGATAAGGTGTTGAAGTAATGTTGGAGGGCCATGAGGTTATTATCAAGGAAGGTGATGAAATCCACATCACCTTGGTCAAATATCTAAGGCATGGTAGTGGGGTAGAAGGATGGGGAGAAACCTCAACATTTGAGGTTTACTCCATGGAGGAAGAGGAATAGGAAGGTGGCTCCTGGTTGGTTTGATTTCTCAACTATTATCTCATAAAAAACATATGAAAAATAGAGAGGAATAAAGGAAAGATCATAGCTCAAACATACAGTAAATAAAAGAAAATATCTCAAGTCAATCAACAACAATCACTAGAGTGCATTTAGAACCCTAGGATATCTTTTATCTTGATTTTCGCTTATGCCTTAGTTAGAAAGTATGAAGAAGTTAGTTTGTAGAATAAGAACTAAAAGGAAGTCTACGGTTGGTTTCAAGTGTTTAAGGATCTCAAAAGGATATGTATTGGAAATCAATATTTGGCATGGTATTGGGGCCTACCCCATCACTTCACACATTATATCAATAAGGGTTTTGGGTGCTTAGCTAGTATATACTATTTTTTTAGAGTTTAGACTCAAACATAGAGCTGAGTTTTGATTCTCTTCTTGGTGATGACCTCTAAGTAAGATAGCCAAAGGGTGAAGGTGATATTTTAGGATATGAAACCCTAGTTAGTCCTTATGTCAATTATTTTGATGTTTACTTGATTTAAGTGGTTTGGTATAGTGTGTAATAAAGAAGTGAAGCCACGATTAATTAATTTTCTTTTAATTTTAACTAAATGAGCTAAACCTGCAAGAAATCAATGTATGCAAGGTTTATTTTATTACCTAAAATAAATTTTGATTTATTTAAATGAGCATAGAATAAGGAATAAAATGGCACCTAGATGTTACTAGGTCCCACCAGACATGCTAGAATATTTTTCTCAATTTCTATTTATTCTTATTTAAAGATGTAAGAACTAATAATAAGGGTGTGGTAGAAGAACCTATTTATTTGTGCACATGTGATCTAGATGATATTTACTATATCATCTTTGTCTTCAGAAGAATGACCTATAGATAAGAAATAACTCATGCAAAGGGGTTGTTAGATGGATAGTAAGGTTGATTATCTAGCATAAGTTAGATCTAAGAAGTGTGAGCTTACTAGGAGGATGTTAATCCACACTCTTAAAATAGTTCAGTTGGAAGAAATAAAGATAAAGTATTTGCATCAAATAACAAAAAATATTGAAAAGAAATGCAAGGAGAAGTAAATACTTGATAAATGAAAAATAGACTAATTAAGCAAATAATAGGTTAATACTAATGCTAAATAGGTCAGGTTGGGTTCAAAAAATGGGTGAGGTATCCCTAAGTAAGCAGGGAAACAAAAAGTGTAATTTGGGTGAGGGTAAGTAAGTGGAAATAAATTACTATTATTTTCTACCATAGTGACCATCGATAGTTAGGGTGACCATCAGTGGTTAAGCTGACCATCGATAGTTGGGTGACCATTGGTAGTTGAAGGTGACCATCGATAGTTAGAGTGACCATTGATGGTTGTTGTGGGTTCTGAGGGAGTTTTAAAAATGATATAGAATGAGTTAGTAAGTGATTTGGGATTTGGTTAAGGTGTAGGGGTTAGGATATAAGATGCAAGAAGGTCTAGTTTAGGTAAGAAAGTTAGAAACCAAACAAACAAAAACTGAAATATAAAATGTACCTAGTTTGTTGCTTGATGGTAGATGGTTCATCCTGGAGTAATTTTGGTAGAGTAATGGTACTTTGCCTTAAGATAAATTTTGGTAGAGATTCAAGGCTCTACTATAGTTGCGAAATTATTATAAGGAAGACCTATTAGTTGATAGCATGATTACCTATGTGCTACAATTCTTGATTATAAATCCTTGTTCACCTCCTACTCCCCTCATTTTATATGAAAAGAGAGGTGGATGTATAAGGTTCCATAGGATATTTAGGCTACTGATTTTGATGCATCATGATGTGTTAGTAATGGGTAAGGTGAACATATTAAATTATTTTGTGTTAACTTATACACAACTAGTGTTGTGTTTGTTCATATGGCAAGCGGACCCTAACCATCAGTGGTCAGGGTAATCATCGGTGGTCACTCTAACCATCAACGATCAAGTGTAAAATGCTAAGTGGGGTAAAAGTGTGGGTTTGGTAAACTGGTCAAATTGACCATGGTTAGGCTTGGTTAGGGGTAAAAGGGTGAAATTAGTCCCAAGGGGTTTCTAAGGTGGTCTAGGGGTATTTTGACATTTGTAACTATAGTGTGTAGAATTTTGGTGTCTATACCAGCCTACCCTTTAAATTTGTGAAACAGGTCCTTCAAAAGAATTATTATAGTTTTTTTTCTTGATAGAATTCCTTTAGGACTTTTGCAATTGCCCTTCACATATTTTCTTTGAGACTTTTGTCTCATATTTTTTCCATACCCTTTTGTACATTTTGTCTAAGACACTTTCTCTAGGCCAAATGCATTCCTTCAAAAAATTTGTCCAAAATAAATGACCCTTTGCCTATAACTTACCCTTCAACACTTTTGTTTTGGACCTTTTCCCTCTAAGACTTACCATTCAAGACGTTTTCCTGGGCCATCTTTCACTTCATCTGATTCCTTTAGGACTTTTTTCCAAGCATCTCACCCTTTAGCTAATTTATTCAGACATTTTATATGAGATAAGTGACCCTTTAGGAGAATTGTTGTGAACATTTTATCCAAAACAATTCCCCCAAAGGACATATGCCCTTTGGATTTCCTGAACTAACCCATCAAACATTTTGAAAATGGCCTTTTGATCCCTTTTAAAGTGGCCACTTACCCTTCAGAACTTTTTTTTTAGACCTTTTCCCTCTAAGACTTACCCTTCAAAACTTTTGTCCCAAGCCTCTTGCCCTTCAATTAATTCCTTCAGACATTTTGTCTAAGAGAAGTGACCCTTTAGGAGAATTTTTGTGGACATTTTATCTAAAATAATTCCCATGATGGACACTTGCCCTTTGGACCTCCTAGAATTACCCTTCAAACATTTTGAAAATGAACTTTCAAAATTTTTAAAGCGACCACTTACCCTTCAGGGCTTTGTCCTGGGACCTTTTTACTCTAAGACCTACCCTTTGAGACTTTGTCCCTGGACCTCTTGCCCTTTAGCCAATTCCTTCAAGACTTTTGTTTTGATCATCTTACCATTCAACTAATTCCTTTAGACATTTTATCTGAGAGAAAAGAACCCTTTAGGAGAATTGTTATGGACATTTTATCCAAAATAATTCCCCTGCTTAAGTCTTGAGACAAAAGACCCTAAAAAACAAAGTTGAAAGACATGCTAGAATAAAAAGTGACACCTTATACTTAGAGATAATTTTATTATGTTTTGAGCTTAATATTTTATCCTAGGCCCAAAAACATATAAAACCTTAGGCTAAAAAACATTCATGCAGGGTTCTTTTTTATATGTATTTTCCAAAATAATTATGCTAAGTCTTCTTTTGTTTATGTTTGTAGAAGTAGGAAGCCCTAAGGAAATGACATGTGTTAAGTTGATGAGGTTAAATTTGATAGCTATGTATACATCATTTGATTATTGTGAGGGCATCATTTGATGATCACTTGAACATCAAATTTAAATTCACCAATATGTTTAAATTTTTAGATTAAATTTGATAGTCATATAGACATCATTCAATAGTCACAAGAGCATCATTTGATGGTCACAAAAATCAAATTTAACCTTAGAAATGGACTAATTCAAATAATTAAACTTGATAGTTGCATAGATGTCATTTGATGGCTATAAATACATCGTTTGATGGTCATGTGAATGCCAAATTTAATATCATGAACTATCTATTGAGATTTAAGTTAGGATCCTATGGCATGTGTTTCTTGGGATCATTTGATCAGATGATAAAAGAGAAAGTTGAAATGTCAAAGCTCTATGAGAATGACAAGTGTCACCATCACGAGAGCCTAGTGCATAGATCCAACAACCCACAAGAAGGAGGGACCCAAATACATAGAACTTAGAATCCCCAAGTAGCTACCAACTGATACACATATGAAATATAAAAAAATAAGGAAAGATAAGTGTCAATCTCATAGGATTCAATGAATCAAAGTTCTAAAATCTAGCAAACTACATTAAACTAGTACACAAGAAAATTGATGGTGCAAGATTAATATGGACTTTTCAAAGGTCTCAGAACCAATGAAGAACTGCTAAGTGGTATGCTTGTGTTTTATGATACAAAAGATCAATGGTGAAAGTCTTAGGTGGAATTTTCAAAGATCTTGGACTCAATCAAGTATTGACATGTGTCACATTTCAAAAGCTACAAATATACACAATACTTAAAACTTTAGACTATACTATATTTACCAATAAACATTGAGTCTCATAGTTAGACTAAAGTATGAACATGTATGTTTTAATCTAAATGATGAATATAAAAGAGAATATCCAAATTCTATAAAATGCATAGGAGAGAATGAAACATATAGTTTATATTAGTCATAGCTAACAAATTGTAAAGTAATTTTGGTACTTCATGCATATTTTTAAGTTCCATTTAAAGGCAACTAATCCAAAAGATCAACAGGTTATTCTCACGACCTATATAAAGAGACATGTGTAGTTTTGATAAATGGTGTATCTATTTATAGTTTGCATACATTTCAAGATATAATTGGAAAAATCTCCTCTATCTTTTTTCACATGCACACATTTTATATCTTTGTCAAAGGTTATTTTAAATAGACTCTTATACGATTTTAGACAATAGGTATAACTACATGTTCTAACTATCATATGTAATGACCTTGCATGAACTTGGAGAATGAGGAGATGTAATATCCCTTTCTTAGGGTCTCCTTTTTTTTAATAAAAGCTCTGATACCACTGTAATATCCCCAACCAGTATGGATTGTAGAAAGACAAAAGCCCTGAATTGCTTTTCTAAATATTCTAATTTTTCGTATGATATAAGAACAAATTGCAATTTTTGCAAAATATATTCAAATAGATAAATAAATCATAGTATAATCTCTTATTTATTCACTTAGATGATTACAATAGATATCCAATGTCATGCATATAAAAGAATATTCAAATATGGTCTTAATAACTTGAGTATTCCACAAATTGGGAATAAATCCTAAATCTGGTATGTCTCAGCCTGCTGTGTTTAAAACACAGTCACCATCATTGGTCGATATACTGTCAACGTTGGTCTCTATCGATCAGCTACTCTACTGATGTCGGTCTTCAGTCGGCCGATGTCGGTCACTGAGATGCCGATGTCGGTTCTTGTGTTCCCTATGGCGTTGTCCAGCTAGCTACTAATGTGTACGAAATTATACAGACCAGTACAAATTCTATACAGAAGCAAGAAAATATGTTGTGGCTTGTATGCTATACTCTAGATCTAAAGAAATATAGCCTAATATAGAAGATCTTGATTCTGAACAATTACTAAAATAAAACCTAATGAAATAAATACCTAAAATACCTGTGATAACTTTTGTGTGAAGTTATCTCTCAACCCTATAAATCTCTGTGATAACTTTTGTATGAAGCTATCTCTCAATTTGGTAATAAATCGACTGATCTCTCACAACCTCTGAATCACACACACTGAAGAGTGGATGTTCTCCAATGCAAATGAAATCATGGAACCCTTGGCTCAGTCTTCACAGAAGAATTCTTAGCAATAATCAATATCAATATTCAATGGATAACTCAACTCTCTCCCATGAGAAACCCTTATACCCTTAAAAAGGTATGCTTGCCCTAATTAGGGTTTTCTTAAATTAGAATTAGGGTTTCTATATTAAAATTAGACCAAATAATTAATATTTGATTAAATCAATCAAATATTAATATCTCCCTCAATACATGTCAGATCCTCGAACCGTCTGAAGCTAGAAAACCAGGGAGTGATTCCGCACATGATCATGTCAAAATAAGGGTGCTCTATTGCATGTCAAAAGTCCCTAAATAATAGGAGCTCAAGCAAACGTGTTTGAAAGAGCTTGAATGAAAACCAACTATAGAAATTTTGCTAATCGAAGCCAAGCCAAGCTCCACCATGACCCTCTATCCATCCTATCAGCCTACGAGGGTCACATAATATTCTAACCATCACTCTGAACATGTCAACTGAAAAGGGGACATGACAATCCACCCCTCCTAAAATATATAAATAATTGTAATCCAACTTGGAATTTTTTGGTCAAAGAATTTTTGAATACAAAATCAGCATCAATTTTGATCATCAATGAACATGTTTGCATATTTTATTTTTAATTCTATGTAGTTAATTGTTATTTCCTTTAGTTGCATGTTTCAATAATCTTTAGTGTGAAAAATATATGAATGGAATCTTGATTTTTTTGATTGATATACTAATATGTAGGCATGCAATATTTACTTGAGGATTGGTAAATATATTGGTTAAGATAGTTAATTTCAAATTGATTTATAATTATGATTATGTATGTGTGATTTCTTAGATGTAGTTTTATATGTATGTGTAATAGTTACCTCAGATACTTCACTAGCCCAAGCCATAATATTCTAATTAAGGGTGTGCAATAGCTATCCTAAAGGAATCAACCTTTGCCTAAGGATTTTGAATTTCCTACATCTCTATCTCCTTAGACTCCTTAGTCATGTCTGACTGTGTGTGTACAATTTTTTCTAGCAATAGGCATAGGTTTTAAGAGCAATTGTTCTTTTATAAAATAGCCAGGGGAGTAGTTCCTTAAAACCATAGATTCTTTTTTTTTAACCTTACCATTCACTCCTTTTTTGAGTTTTATTTTGAGATAGACCCACTCTATATTAGAAACAAACCACCTAACTAACTCACATAGAGATTCACTACCCCTATTAAAACCACGCCTCCATCCAAAAACCTTGTCAACAACCTACATGCCCTACCTACTATTCCCTTAAATAGGTTGAAATAAACTGCATACCTACAATTCAAGCCCTGGAGTGGAGTTTACTTCCATTGAGATCCTAAAACATTAAAAGATACCTCATTATGGTTGTGGTGTGCATAAAAATTATACCAATAGTTTAACTAGTGTTAGAAGGAGGGCTATCACCACTGATAGTAGTAGTTATTCTTTATGTAGAGTTGTGATAGAGTCACCTAGGAGAGTGACTAGATCTAATTCCTAGGTTGGTTTATTAGTCTCACCCTTGACAAGTCATATGAGACTTAGAGTTGTGCCAACATCCCTAGTCCATAACAATCCCCATCCAGTAGGTAACCCCTTATAAGGAACCCTTTACCTATTAATCAACCAATGGCTCAATAATAACTTTGGTTAGTTGGATCTGTTATCACCATCCTAGGATGTTTGCACTATTTTCCTCAAAATCCTAAAATGTATATGCCATCCTTTTCTCCTTCAATAGTTAGGATGGCAGAGGAATATATCAAATCATTTAAAGTTGATTTAAGATTGAGAAATGTCATAGATGAGAATGTTTCATGCAAATTATTCCCTTTTAATTTTATGGGTGTTGCTTATGATTGGTATTTAAATCTAATGGAAAATTTTATAACTTCTTGACATGAATTTCAATAATTTTTTTGCATAGTTTGGATAGGTCACCAATCCTAGTTTGGTATAACACCACTTCACCAACATGAAGAGAGAACCTAATGATGCCATCCATTCTTTCAATTCAATATAGAAGAAGATGTAGAATTAGTTAACCCCAAGATATAAAATATAAGTGGTATTATCATTAAATATGTATAAGAATACCTTGAACCCTATCACTACCATATTCCTAAGAAGAGAAATTGTGGATAACATGTTAGCATTAGAAATTGAAGAGGCTATCACCATAGATAGGTATCTCAATCTTCACTAGAGCACCTAGCATCAATAACTCTTTTCTAATACTAAATCCAATTCCACATGTAAGGTATAATGTCTTAGCATTTAATCAAAACTGGTTATATATGCTTCCTCCATTAACATAGACAAACATAATATAATTTTAGCTAATTGAACAATCATGTGATGAGTAATGCTTATCATTAAAACTAGTAAGTGCCTTTACCTCCCACTTCTATTTTATAATGTATGGATTCTACCAAGGTAGAACTAGATTCTATTTAAAATATGGTTCAAATTTTAAGCAATGATTTACTAAACATGCAAAGGAAGATGGGCAATGAAAATTGCCCAAATGACAATCATAATATTGGATTATAGATATACAATAGACCATTCAATAGGCTTGAACAGTCTCATAAGCTTCCAAAAATCAACATAATAGAGATGGCTCTTCCTAATTGGTGAAAAAATCATAACACTTCTAAGCATGATGAGCACAATTGCATTAAAACCTACACAACATTTGAAATTTTTTAGAGGGAGGTGGTTAGACAAGATCAGATGCATAATCTACTTGAGAATCATCTAAATACTAGATCTTCTAGCACTACCATGTTCTTTGAAACTCACAAGTTTCCTTTTCCATGTGAAGATGACAATGAGCTAGATAATAACATGGATGAAGTTCATGCTTTCTTTTAATTTTAGAGAGGTGCATACAATTTGAGAAACAAGTATCCACTTACAACATTGACTCCTCCATATATCCTGGCAATTCCTCCTAATCCCAAAGTAGACAATAATCCACCCCCTCCAAAGTGGAGTGATTAGTAGCATAGCAAGGAAGAATGAAGTAAAGTAGGATACAATATCATTGAAGATATGAAAAAGATCAAGGTAAATATAACTCTTCATGAGTTAGCATATATCATGGAACAAAAGGAGCTACTCTATAATTTCATCACTATAAAAGAACCTATGGAAAAACCAAAATCATCTATAGATAAATTGAAAGAATCTAACAATAACATCATCTACAAGAGTAAATGAGAAGTTCTACCCTTTTTTTTAATATTCAAGCATTTGGTAAGAACATTCATAACTATTTAGATGATTATAGAGCATTTACAACTATCATGACTACATCCATATGTTAAAATCTTGGTTTGATGTTAATCCCCTTAAAAATAATAGTTTCTCAATTAGACAAGACAATGGTCCTAGTAGTTGGAGAATTGAACAATTTACGCATTTAAGTAGCATTTGAGCCAAGATTCCAAATGACCATTGATATTCTAGTGGTAGACATACCTAAAGGATATGGCCTACTATTGAGTAGGGATTGGTTAAAATCTCTTAACAGATATCTCTCTATATACTTTTATCATATATAGATACCATGGAGAAGAGTTATAAATCAAATTAGAATTGATAGAGAGCTAGAATGAAGTATCCCATTATAAATTACAATGTCAAGAATGAAGAGGTAAATTATGAGTTGCCCAACCTTGGTTTTTAAACTTTTACTACTCAAAATCAAGTGTAGAAGCCAGTACTTGAAGGTTATAATTAGTTGTGTACTTTATACTTTGATGGTGTTAGATCTAAGAAAAGATCAATAATAAAAATTGAACTGATTAATCCATAAGGTAAAAGGTGCTTCAAAGCATACAAGTTATAATTTTCATATACTAAAAGTAGATCTAAGTATGAGGTTCTAATTTTGGGACTATAGTTTGAACTCTAGAATAATCTAAATCAAAAATTAATGTTTGGTAACTTAGAGCTAGTGGTCTAACAGATCATAAACAAATATCAATGTAAGTTATCATATTTGAAGAGATATAGGCATAGAGGATGGGACTTGATTAAAAACTTTGAATCTTTCAACATCATAGCACTTTTGAGAGATAAAAATTAGACCATTTATTCATTAGCTACTAATATTTATAATCTAGATCTACTAAAATAATCCAAGGTAAATAAGTTATCTAGTAAATTGGTGTCTTATCCTTGTGTTCTGGATAACATAAAAAAATATCTAGGTCTTTAATGATGACCAAAAGATTATTTAGTTTCTAACCTATTCAAGGGGTTTAAATCTCAAATCATCAATGATAAAGATATTAATCACCTCTACCAAGAGTATTCAGATAAATAGGGCATTCTTCAACTCAAAGAGAATCAAATTCTAGCTGGTTTTATCTCCTTAAAAAGGCCATTTGACTTGTACCCTTAGGCATAACAACCCAGATAGTCCAAGGTTAACAAATAAAACTTCAAGAAGTAAAATCTAAGAGATGATCATAACTTCTGTTATGTGAATATTGGTCTCAGTTACAATCCAAAATAAAGACAAGTAAAGAATTTAATTTCTTGATACATGGATGCCATTACTTGGACATATGAAGATGTAAAAGATTATGACCCTCAGGTCATCACTCATATGATTCCCTTGAATCCAAACCATAAACCATTCAGATAGAGGCAAAGCCTAGTCAATAATATTCTAGATCCTCTTATTTAGATATAAGTAGAGGAGTTATTAAGTGCAAATAGTTTGACATTCTACTTGGGTGGCCAATTTGGCCCCAATAAGAAAAAAGAGTGGTGAAATTAGATTATTTTTCAATTTTAGGAACCTAAATAAGGATTCTAAAAATACAATTATCCTCTACCTTCTCTAAATGAAGCGATACAAATAGTAAGTGATTCTGAAATGATGTCTTTCCTAGATGGATTTTTAGGCTATAATCAAGTACTCATGTAATTTGAGGATAGAATTAAGATGGTGTTCATTACAAAGTGGAAAAATTATGAATATAAGAGGATTTTATTTGGCCTAATAAATGTAAGAGCCACCTTTCAATATTCAATAGATCATTCTTTCAAGAGATTAACAAGAAAATGTATAATCACCTACATGGATGATCTTATAGTGTTTTCAAAGAATTGGAAGGACCATATAAGTCACCTACAGTCCATATTTTAGAGATGCAAAAGGATTGGTATTTTATTGAACCCAAATAAGATCATATTCAAAGTGATTGAAGGCAATATTTTAGGGTTCATCATCACTAAGGATGGGATTACCATTAATCCAAACAAAATTTAGGCAATTTCAAAGATTCACCCACCAAACAACAAGGAGATTAAATGATTCATTAGAAAGATTAACTTTGTAAGGAATTTTATCTCATTATTTGTAGAGATCATCAAGCCCCTAAATGACATGCTCAAGTAGGATGCCAAAATAGAGTGGATAGTTGAAGCCCAAACGTCCTTCCAAGACATTAAAGACACAATATCACATGCTCCAATACTGATAAATCCTAATTTTAATAAGGATTTTTATCTATAATCATTTAATTTGGAGAATTCAATTGTTGTTTTCATCATGAAGAAGAAGGATGAGACCAAACATCTAATCACATTTATGAGCATGAACTTGAAATATGTAGAACTTAGGTACTCTATCATCAAAAAATAGACCTTTGCCCTTATTAAAGTAGTGAAGAAGTTTTGGCACTACATCTTGAGGAATAAATTCATTTCCATTGTGCCTTATCCTAATGTCAAGATCATCCTATCATATAATGAGCTAGGGAAATGACAATGCAAATGGATGGCCAATATGTAAGAATTTGACATAGAGATCAAGCTTGTAAAGGTCATTTGAGGCCAAGGAATTGTTCAGCTTATCACTGAACCTGAATCATGAATCATAGTTGAAGAGGTATGTGAAGATCAATTATCTAAAAGAGAATGGAATATTGATATAGTAAAGTATTTACTTATAGTAACCTATTCCTTTGAGCTAAATAGAAAGAATAAGAGCTTTGAGGATCAAATCTACTCATTACATGATTAAGAAAGAAATCCTCTATAGGAAAAATTATGAAGTTATTTATTTTATGTGTATCTACATAAGAAGCTAAATAAATCTTAGATAACTTGCATCAAAAGATAAACAATGGTCATCCTTCTAGGAAAACCATAGCCCATAAGATCTTAAGAATGGGCTACTACTAGCCAACAATTATCAAAGATGCTCACACTCATGTGAGAACATGCCATGAATGTCAAGCTTTAGCCAAGATAGAAGTATATGTAGCAATGCCTTTATAGTTAGTTGTTGAAATAAGGCTATTTTTCCAATGGGATCTAGACTTCATTAGCATCATCAACCTGAATTCCTTGATAGGCCATAAGTTTCTGCTTACCGCTATAGATTATTACACTAGATGGACTAAGGCCATAACCATAAAGAATTACAAAGCACAAGATGTGATTCACTTTTTGGAAGCACACATAATAACTAGATTTGGCATGCCTATTTATCTAGTTTATGATAATAGACTAGCTTTCATATTATTAAAATTTATTGAATGGGCACACAACAACTAGATCATCAATAGGTTAGCTTTTAACCATTACCCTCAATGAAATAGACTAGCAAAATCAGCTAATAAAAATTTGATCGATGCAATTAAGAAGTTAAATAGAGACAACCATAAAGACTAGTACAATTTGTTAAAGTATGTTATTAGGGTAGACCAAACTAGACACAAGAAAGACCTTAAATCTTCACCGTATAAATTGGTGTATGGATACAATCCCATATTCCCAATTATGTTGAAGCTACTTGCTTATAAATTTATATAGAACTACATGAAACCAAGCGATAAAACATAATCAAAGTTTCTCAACATAATAGAAATGGAAGATTCAAGGAATGAGTCCTTATAGACATTTAACAAACACTAGGACATGGTCAAGAGGTAGTTTGATAAGAGAGAAAAAGTTAAAGTATTCAAGATTTTAGATCTAGTGCTAATTTGGGATAAAGCCCATGAGAAGAAAGGATAATATGACAAGTTTTTCCCACTATGGATTAGACCATAATATATTTCAGATATCATAAGAGATAACACATTTCATCTGAAGGACCTCTAAGGTAATAAGCTTACATACCCAATCAACGAATAGTTCTTAAAGCATTACTTCAAGGTTGTACCATCGACTAATGTTATTGAGTAATGAGGGCTAGATGAATGTAGTTGTATAAATAGATTAGATTTCAATGTTTTCTTTGTTTATTTCCCTACTTTCATAGATTAGATTTCTTTCTTTCATAAACTAGTTTATTGCTTTCTAGAGTAATCTTTTCTACTTTGCAGTATTATAGTTTCTAGATTAGATTTCATGTTTTTTAGACTACATTTCACATTTTTTAGATTAGATTTCAATTTTTTTTATTTACTCTCTTGATTTATTAGATTAGTTGTTTTTTTCTTTCTCTAATGATCAAAATTATGTAATGCTCTGACTATAACTAGGTCAAAATCCAAACCAAATGAGCTTATGACTTGTGGAAAAAGGGAAAATTAAAATCTTGACACTTTGGGACTAGTTTATAGATTAGGTGTATTTCCATGTTTTTGAGTCTTTAGGATAAAGGTAGGTAATCATGGATTATTATAGATAGTGTCACAATTGAATACTTTTACCAAGCATGTGGAATTTAATCTCAAAGTACTTAATAAAAATTTATAATTTTTTATTGTTTTATTTGATCAAATACACTTATCACATCGAATATCTATTAGAAATGATAATTCTAGAAATAGATGTGTGACTGGCAGGGATGTTCTAGTAATGATTTGTTTTATAATTATACTAGCTCACTAGGGGTCCATCTCTTCTCTTTTCCATTCAAGAACAAAATAAGATCAAAAGAAAAAACAAAATAAGAAAGAATCAATGGATTTAAAAGAGAAAAATAAAATCTAAAGAAAATAAAAAGGCTCACATGATGAAATAAGGTCAATGTACCATGCATCATGATCAAAATAAAATAATAGAATGAGAAAAGAAGGAACCCAAGGTTCTCTATCAGGGCTATGGATGCCTGGATGGAAGCAAAGAAATGCCTAAGCTTCCATTATTTTTTAACTTTAATGGATACTGGAATGAAACCTACATCCCCATCAAATCCTTTAAAAAAATTCATCACAATAGGGGTTAATAAACTACACATTTTGACACACACAGATCCAATAAAATTAGAAGGCAAGTATGTTGTGTGAATATATTTAGGAGTCTCTTTAATTTTTATAATCTAAGTATTCTTATATGTCACACTTTATGATTGATTTAGGATTGAAAACTATAGTTTTAGGTTCTTGAATAGTTAGGAGTATTCCCCTTGTAATTTACAATTTATTGTACCCAACACCTCCCTTTTCCAATAAATAAATGGGGACCCACTTTTTTCAGAATATTGTCTTGATTTTGAGAACCCTCTTTTATGCATTTATGCAAAATTATGGAAAAGATCATGATTTGGCCTTTCATTTTTTGGCAAGATGGCATTTGTATTGTGTTTCCATAGACTAGATCTTTTATTCTATTAAGTTTGTTACTTTGGGCAAATTCTTTCAAACTTATGTTTTCATGGACTCTCTTTGATATCCTCTTGGGACTTAATCTTTTGAGACTTATCCTATTTGTCTTTTTCAATATTTTTTTTGCATATGAATTCTTCTAGACTTATCTTTATCAAAAAAATTAGGCGAGAATTTTATCCAAAATAATTACTCTAATGGAAATGGTCTGTAGGCCTTTTTACTACAAGCATTTTTCTTGATGTAATTGACATTGCCTTTTAGCCCCTTTGAACCTACCCTTTAGCCTTTTTTGAGATTACCATTTGGTATTTATGAAGTAGATACTTCAAGACTTTTGTCATGGATAGATTCCATATGGATTGGACCCTTCAAATTGTTGCCAAACCACCCTTCAGCATTTTAGAATTACCCTTCAAAACATTTGAAGTTCCTTTTTTGCCTTTCCAACCTACCCTTTAGGCTTTTTGTAAAGTGTCCTTCAGGATTTTTGATGAATTCTTTTTGCTCGATAGAATCCCTTCATGACTTTTGTAGATGCCTTATGGCCCCTCCTCACATTTCCTTCAATATTTTTATCCTACACCTTTACCTTTTCCTTTGAACTTTTTGTCTGAAAGACTTTCTTTGATCCAATTGCATTCCTTAAGACATTTTTTTTCTAAATAAATGACCCTTTTGAGATAATTATTGTGAACATTTTATTTGAAATAGTTCCCTCCATGGAATTTATTTAGGACTTTTGAAAGGACCCTTTACCTTTGACTGACCCTTCAAAATTTTTGTTAAGGGCACATCCCCTTCAAACTTTCTAAAAATAACCTATGGAATTTTGGAATTGTCTTTCAGAGATTTTGAAATGCCCTTTGTGCCTTGCCAACCTACCCTTCATCTTTATGAAACATGTCCTTCACAAGAATTATTGTGGCCTTTTTACTTAACAAAATTCCCTAAAACTTTTGCAATTACCCTTCACATATTTGCTTCAAGACTTTTATCCCACACTTTTTCCTTACCCTTCAAATATTTTATCTAAGACACTTTCTCCAAGACAATGCATTCATTCAGACATTTTTTTAAAAAGAAATTACCCTTTAGGAGAATTGTTGTGGACATTTTGTCCAAAACAATTCCCCTGATGGAATTTCTTTGAGACTTTTGAAAATTCCCTTTGCCTCTGACTTACCCTTCAAAAAAATTGTTCTAGACCTTCTCCCTCTAAGAATTTCCCTTTGGGAATTTATCCTGGGCCCTTTTACACTTCATCCAATTCCTTTGAGACTTTTGTTTCAAGCATCTCACCCTTCAAATAATTCCTTTAGACATTTTATTTTAGAGAAGTGGCCCTTCAAGTGTGGACATTTTTCCCTAAATGACACGTGCCTTTTGGATTCCCTAAACCAACCCTTGGAACATTTTGAAAATAGCCTTTTGGTCCCTTTTGAATTGGCCACTTACCCTTAAAAACTTTTGTTATATACCTTTTCCCTTTGAGACTTACCCTTCATTAATTTTTTTGTAGGCCTCTTACCCTTTAGCTAATTCCTTCAAACACTTTGTCTAATATAAGTGACCCTTCTAGAGAATTGTTGCAGACATTTTATCCAAAAAAAATCCCTTAAAGGACAAATGCTCTTCATACCTCCTAGACTTACACTTTGGACATTTTTTAAATGACCTTTTAGCATTTTTGAAGTGGCTACTTACCCTTTGAGAATTAGTCCTAGGACTTTTTTCCTTGAAGACCTACCATTTGAGATTTTATCTCAGGCTCTCTTGCCCTTCATCCAATTCCTTTAGGACTTTTGTTCCAATCATTTTTCCCTTCAGATAATTCCTTCAAAAAATTTGTCTGAGAGAAAAGAACCTTTTAGGAGAATTTTTGCAGACATTTTGTCTAAAATAATTGCCCTACATAAGTCTTAAGACAAAAGTCCCTACAAAAAAACCCCCAAAATAAATTCCAAATTGACAAGTGGCACCTTTTACTTAGAGATAATTTCATTATGTTTTGAGATTAATATTTTAGCCTAGGCCTAAAATTGTATAAAACCTTAGGCTAAGAAAATTCATGTAGTGTCCTTTTTTATATGTATTTTCCAAAATAATTATGTTAATTTGTCTTTTATTTATGTTTTTAGAAGAAGGAATCCTTGAGAAAATGACACATGTTAAGTTGACAAGGTTAAATTTGACAATCACATGAATGTCATTTGAAATTCATAAGGATGTCATTTGAAAGTCATGAAAACATCATATTTAACATCACCAATGTGTTCAAATTCCAAGATTAAATTTGATAGTCACATGGATGTCATTCAATATTCATAAGAGCATCATTTGATGGTTGTGTGAATGTCAAATTTGTCCTCAACAATAGACTAATTCATGAAATTGAATTTGAGATTCATGAAGATGTCATTTAATAGTCATAAGGATGTCATTTTTGTACTTCATGCATATATCTAAGTTCCATTTTAAGGTAGTTAATCTGAAATATCAACAGGTTGTTCTCACAACCTATAAAAAGAGACATGTAGTTTTGATAAATGGTGCATCTATTTGAATTTTACATATTGTTTGAGCTATAATTGTAAAAATTGCTTCTATCTTTTTGCACATGTACATGTTGCATATCTTTGGAAAAGGATATTTAAAGTGGATAAATGTAAATAGACTCTTATATGGTTTTAGACCATAGGTAGAACTACATGTTCTAACTATCACATGTAATAACATTGCATGAACTTGGAGGATGAGGTGACTCCTTCCCCAAATCTATATAAACAATTGTAATCCAAGTTGGATTTTTTTGGTTAGATAATTTTTGAATATAGGAGTAGCATCAATTTTGATCATCAATAAATGTGTTTATGTATTTTCTTTCCAATTATGTGTAATTATTTATTATTTATTTTGGTTGCATGTTTTAATAATTTTTAGTGTGCAAAAATTGCAAATGGATTCATGAATATTTTGATTGATACACTAATCTTTAGGTGTATAATTGATTCTCAAGGATTGGTAAATATATTGGTTAAGATAGTCAAGTTTAAATTGATTCATAATTCTGATTATGTATGTGTGCTTTATTGGATGTAGTTTTTTGTGTGTGTGCAATAGTTACCTCAGATGCTTTAATATCCTAATCCATAATATTTTAATTAAGGTTGTGCAATAGCTACGCTAAAGTAATCAAATTTTGCCTAAGGATTTTTATTTCCTACATCTTTATCTCCTTAGAATTCTTAGCCATGTCTAACTATTTGTGTTTAATTATTGTTAGTAATAGCATAGGTTTTGAGAGTACTTGTCCTTTTAGAAAATAATCAAGGGAGTAGTTCCTAAAATCTATAGAACTTTTCTTTTCTACCTTACCCTTCCCTCCTTTTTTGAGCTTTATTTTAAGATATGCCCACTCTAGATTAGCAACTAGACACCCAACCAACTCATGTAGAGATTCACTACCCCTATTAAAATGACACCTCCATCCAAAAACCTTATCAACAACTTGCATGACCTATCTACTATTCCATCAATAGGCTCAAATAAATTATATACCTACAACTCATGTCTTGGAGTGGAGTTTACTTCCATTGAGATCTTAAAATGTTAGAGGCTACCTCATTATAGATGTGGTGTGCATAAAACTTGCAAAAACAAGGATAACCTCTAAATTAATTATTGATGCTTATGAGTCTCTTTAAGAGAGTGGTTTAGTCACTAGTCTTTGTTTGATTCATAAATATTTTTCAAAGGTCAAATAGAGTAGATGCAATATGTTTTTACATCACCTCCCATAGCTTAGGTTTATTTCATGCATTTCCTATCCATTTTCATCAACAAGTCAGTAGGTTTAGCAACTGAGCCAATAGATGATGCATCAAAGGAGCTAACCCCAAAACTAGAGGTTCACCTCACTAACTATGAAAACCATACCTAGAGGTGCTCCCATTATATTATCTAGACGAGGAAGGTCTAAAACACCACTACCTTAAGGGTGCAATATATACTAATAATAGCTCCACCATCACATCTAAAACATTTGTGAGAACTTCTAACCATTGGTTTACCAAGATATTAATGAAGATTTAATATCCTAACTCTCAAAGGTAATCTGAGACTCTATTATAGCCATCATGGATTGTTGGCTATACAAGGATGACATGGTGATCTTGTTATAGGTATAATCACTAAGAGGGGGATGAATTAGTGATATAGAATAATCCAATTCAATTTCCAAATATTAAACATTCATCATACATCAACTTGATTAAGAAACATAAACATGAAACCACATACATAAAAAGCATACATAAGAACATGCATCACATAAATACATCATATATGTAAGAAAACCTCTTTAGGGATAAAATCCACTAAACCCTATAAGATTGACTAGATTATTTTTTAAAAAGATCCAAAATTTAGACCACCACAAACTGATCAAGGAACCCCATCCCTTAGTTTAGTGAGACACTAATCCCAAAAGGAGTTACTTCCCCTATCTAGTTGAGCACCCACAACAACTAGACCTTTAGCAGGCTTTACCTTACAAGGAGGAACCAACCCCCTAAGAAACCAATCACCCACTTAGACAAATAAACATATCACCTTGAACACCTATTTTTAATCTTCAACTAATGATGATCACCTTTGTCTACAATCTTCACCTCTAATCTCTTTCAAGTTGCCTCTATGACTAACTCAATCAAACTGCCTCTTCTAGGCTCATTAGGTCTAATGACCTATGTGTCCTCCTACCTCAACTTGATCATATAATAATAACTAATCCTATTCACTCTCTTTTAGTCCTAAATGACTTGTACCTTAATTTTATAAATTTCTCTCCTTTTCTTGAATCCACACACATACAACTAGCACAATTAGTCCAATTAGACCTTGTACATATACCACTCTCTTCCTTTAATCCATCTTGGTCAGCCAATATGATTTACCTATTTTAAACACACTTAAAATAAGTACATACACATGTTACATGTGATAACCACACTCTTCATAGGTTAGTAATTACATCATTATCGCCAAACCACCATTAGGTTGTGATGAGACCTAAAACAATTAGGCCTTCATACTCACATGTTACATATGAGAATACATGGACCACCTTAATCCTTTACCAATTATTCAAAAACATAAAACCTATCTCCAGTAACCCATTTATCACTCTCATATAGGTTAATGCCACCTGTAACACTAACTCAACACTTGAACCTACTAATTAGGTCTCCTCACTTCTTTATGTCTTCATACATAGAAAACACAATCTCAAAATTATGAAGTAACTAATCAAATATTTATCAGATATCCATATGATTAAATCATATGGGTGAAACCTTTAAGACCTATAAAACATATCCATGTTATTTAGACACTTCAATATAGGTTCTAAACACTCAATTCAACTCTCTCAAAATGGCCACTCAGACTAGTCACCCATAGTCAAAATATAATCAATCCATTTTGACTCTCCATATCTGATCAGGGGCATATCATGGAAACCAATTACTTTTTATAATACTTATATAATTATATAACATATCCATGTTCATTTTATTCTTTAATTCTACTCATAACTATTCTAGCACATTTTTGTAAAGTGGTCACTCAATCTTTTAGTGTATTCAACAAACACAATCAACGTTTAAGCCTTTGTTCACACTGAAGATGGATTTTCAAATGTACACAATCCATATAGATATTATTCATGTATTCTAAAATAATATACAATATATATTTCATCTTGAGACATCAAAATACTATCAAAAACTCTTCAATTATCCTTCTCAGGTCACTTGTAGAACATGCTCAAACATAGTCAATTTTGGAGCTTAATATCTTTGACTATATAGACATCAAACCTTTTAACTCATTTTTATAGATGAACCTTGAAGTCCTCTTCAAATTTTATTTTCATATCACATTCAAATTAATCATAGATCAAAATATATAAGAAAAATATTATAGATTGGTTTCCTTCATTAATTTGAATATTCGAATTCCAACGATCACTATGTAAGTATTAAACATCAGACACTTTATCATCATCTCATGCTCCCTAGAAATTTTTAACAAATGCACTCCATCAATATCCTCAAGATTATCCTAGTCTTTACCTTGTAATTCTCATTATTGATCATTGATCTTCACTTCCATGATTAGGACACATGGCACCCGTATGTGCCTTCTGAGCACATTGACTATTTGACTCCAATAAAATTTCACCACTTGGCAACCCCATCCATCTTCTGAGCATCCTTTGTCATACAAAATAAATATGCACCATTAGATCACTATTAATAAGATCATGTGCTCTATTTAATCCTTTTTTGGTCACATTAAATGTTCATAATTAGATCTATGATATGATTAAATGCTCACCATGTGATAATGCAAAATTGGTTAAGGGAACTTAGTGAACTTTGCTTGAGAAGCCAACCTTACACCTTAATAAATTTTTCTACACTCAACCTCATGACCTAAAATCTAAACCATAGGATCACCTTTCATAGGGGAATCCATTCATGTATCAAAATACTCCTAAACCTTTCACACATGTGAAATATGATGTCATTAATTTGCTCATTTAGCTTTATTTGTCAAGATGACTACTTGATCTTAGATATTCATATGACTATTTTGATGAATTTTTTTCACTTTCATAATCACTCATAACATCTTATAGGGTCTTTTCAATATGTTCATACCATCGATATCATCCATCAATTGCCTCATTAAGTCAAACACTCTCAAAACCATCAATCTAATCACTTTGTCATTAATGCATTAGTACCACATGTTGTCTTTGATATCAATGACAACCAAACATCAATTACCATGATAAATAATTTCCCCCTTTATCATTTATGTCAAAACACCCTCATAATGACTTCTTACTAATTTTAACTTCTTTATTTTTATCTTTCTTCCCCTTTGACATTAATGACAAAGGGTCTTTTCCTCAACATGCCAACAATCATTCCTCAACATTGTGTATGCAATCAAATACTATTCAAGATTCTCATTATACTTACATAATTTCAAGTATATGAGTAAATTTCTCCCCATTTAACATAAACCAATACAAAATTGGTTTTCTTTGATCTTTGGACCTATCTACCTACAAAACTCACAAGCTTGCTTTACTCATTCATAAAGATTCAATACCCTGTCAAAATACATGACTTGGTTTGATCAAGTCATAAAGTCAATCTTGTTGAATTCACAACTATAATATCGATCTTCAAACTTCTATCATGAATTAATCATACTCACATATGTTCCCCCTTACATCATGCACAACTCTTTAAGCCTTTCAAACTATCTGAGTTAGCTCTCCCTAACTTCATGCTTCACCTAGATCATGACATCTTCAACAAGTCTTCTCAATGAGATGGGTCTGCTAGTAATTCTTTAACACTATCCATACATTCTTGATTAGACACGTGTAGATCTTCATTTTTTGCTTATAGATATTGCACACATAGCTTCATTCTTCACCACTTTGACCAACAAGGCCATCCTTCAAAGATTTGACCAAAACTTTGACTTTAAGATCACTATTCCTAAATATATCTTCTAAATCATTTCATCACAACACTTTGGAGTAGATTCATAAAACTCATTTCTCCCCCTTAGCAAAGCACATTTTCAAAATATCTTTCTTATCCTACAACATCAACTAAAGCTCAACTAGCATCTACCATGTTTATTTTTGCTATCAAGTGTCTTTTTGAAGCCTATATAGAGACACCCTAACCCACAATGTCTTATAACAATGTGAAACTAGGAGTTTCCTACAACTCCTCATATTCTTTCTCCTCCTTGGTCATCTGATACTAATAGTTATTTTTCTTCTTCTTAGGCTTGAGAGAAGAAACATGCTCATCCACTACAATATTCTGATTTTCTTCTAATATTGGATTGCTAACATATAGAGATAACAAAGATTCATGACATATCTTTTCAATTGAATAAATAATCTCATCAATGGGAATTGAAAACTAATGTTCTTTGCATGAAACTTACTCAACAATAGTAGGATGTTATCTTAGATCCATACATACCTCATTGCTAGCTTGAATTATCACTTTGGTCTTTTATTTGAGCTTGACTTGTATTGACTTTTGATTTTCCCTTTCTATATAGATAGATGATACATTGTCTTGGCATTCCTAAACCTTCTTTATATTTGATTCCTCTTTTACTTTAATAGGTAGTCCACCTTGATATTTCAAATCAACTAAATTATTTTTCTTGGTTTTCACTTCCTTAGGTTTCCATACCAAGGATTGACCTTTATTGAGCACTCTAAGATGTCCATTCACCTTCTTATGAGTTGAGAGATTCCTTTTAAAATATCTTACAATATGACCAACTTGATGACAAATGAAATAATAACATTTTTCATACCTTCTACTTGATGAATATTATGAATCTTAGTAAACATACCATCTTGTCTCTTAGGTTCATTATGCTCAAGCTTAACTTTCTTAGGTCTCCATACCTATGTTAGTATTTTACCATGCATATGGGGTAGAATCTATCAATATGACCCATGTCATGATAATTATAGCAGACTATATTATCCATACCTCTAGCTAATTAGTTGCTCTTCCTTATACAATTGCTTACCTTATGACCAAATAGATTACATGCAAAGTAGTGACCATGAAATGAACTTTCATACCTTATAACATTTGGTTGCCTGATAGGTATTCTCATGTTACACTTGGTGTGTGCATCCTTATTGTCTTGATTTAACCACTCTTTCTCTTTCTTAACCTTGTTTACCTTGCCAACAAATTCTCATTCTCATATTTCAATGAATCTAGCTTGGTCTTCAATTGAATACTCTCATCCTCTTTAGCTCTCATACTTGAACTTGTAGCCTCTAACTGAGTTATAAGAAATTGGATAGTCTCTTTATTCCTCTTATATTCTTTATATGTGTCATCCTTCAATATACATGCTTTCTCTTCAATAATATTAATAGAATCAATATTGGTGATGAGGTTACTAATTGTTCCTTTTATAACCTTAGCCATACCTAGTTATATGTCTTTTTCCATATGAATCCCTAGAACTATACATGACTTATGTAAATGAATTAATGATTATATATGTGCATTAATATATACATGATGTGTTATAGATTAATGATTTCTTTATTTGATTAGATTGTACTTCTACAACCTTATTTAACAAACATTTGAAGGGTAAAATAAGACTACATGAATCTTGGTTGGTCACAACACTTATAGAGAAGATTGAAACAAAAGGGGCTTATAAACCATAGCAACTATAGACTATAGGATTTCACCTATAGGTTACTCATAAAAACTACAAGCTACAATATTTCCACCTATAGGTTACCCAAAGTAACTACAAGTTTTCACATACAGGTTGCCTGTAGCAACTATAGGCTTTCACCTATGGGAGCCCATAACCACTACACATAATAAACCATTGTTGTGATAATAATTAATTGATTTTTAAGGATACATCTAGTTGTTTTAGAAACAAATTAACTAATTGAATAGGATCCTCCATAATATATGTACAAACCCCTCACATACAAAGAAACTTGGATGTGCTACCAAATAATGAATAAGACAAGAACAATGAAAAAGAGAGAAAGAAACAAAATAGAAAATCAGAATATATTGTCATTTACCTAGTCAAGATTAAAAATAAGTGACTTTAATTTACTAACCACTTGAAAGTTGATTGGGTTAGTTGTAAAGTATTTATACTTTTCCTAGTTTAGTTTTTTTTGTCAAAGCTAATAAACTGCCTTATGTATTTAATTGTAGAACCTAGATTATATTTATATAATGATGGAATTATAGATATTATTTACATTATAATTTTATAAATATTATAATATACTATATAAATATTTAATTACTATAGATCTGTGTAATGAGAAGTTTGATTTTATAAGAAGCTTTTGCAAGTCTCTTGGAGAAGGATCAGAACTCAATTCTAAATGAGAAGGGTGCCCTCAGAAGGAGTTGCATTGAATATCTTACGCCTTATCAGATTAAAGATTGTTGTGTGAATTAATATCATTACTAGTTTGATTATATGAAGTGTGATGCATATGTGACTCATAAGTGTGAAGAATTTATGCATTCTATTATAATCTTTTCATTGTATATCTATATGGTAAAATTAAGATAAATTCATTGTATTATAACCAGTAATTAAGTTAGTCTATGAATCAATAATGCATATAAATTTACTATTTTCTAGAGATAAAACTTCAATTCCTATTTTTTTTATTTTTTGCATTTCATTTCTACTCATTTTGAAATGACCCCTAAAATGCAAAACAAGAAAAGAAAAAAAACTAATCCTATGCAAGAAGGGATATGAAAACTAAAAGAGTGGCTCAAATGTTTATGTAGAGAGAAAGAGATTATCAAGGAATATTCTTTCCAAATAAGCCATAAGTTTCTACCAAGAAATAACCACAAGTACCTACAACAACTAAGAATTCTACTAAAAGATATACCATAAGCTAGAGGGCTCTTGAAGAAGAGAACACTACAAACCAAAGGAGGTAGCTTGTAGAATTAGTAATATTGGGTTTAAAAAAGAAAATAAAAGTAGAGGAAGAATTAGCTAAGTTAGTAAATAGAAATGAATGAGAATAACTACACAAACCAAACATTCTAGAAAGTAACATTAGAACAACGTTCCAACAAGCCTTTCTTAAACAAATCAAAGAAAGCTCAGGAGAGTCTTTAGACTTTTCATCTAGTAAAAATACTATAGATCATTAGATATATGTCTACTATCATGCTAACCAAGGGAGTGATATAGAGTTTGAGGGCATGATCCTGAGTACCTTTGGTATTTATATCACAAGAAAATATATCATAGGAGACTTTGTAGATGACAATAGGGCTCCACACATAATTACTTTTGAATTTCCTATTCTAGATGGAATAGATGTAACATAAACAAAAAATATCCCACCCTCAGCCTTACCCAATTTTAGAGGTACATTATCAATAGACCCAAACACATTCTTGTTCAAATTTTATATCCTCTATAGAAGCTATGACTATAGACTGGATGCATAAAAATTGAAATTGTTTCCGACCACCCTCAAAGGCTCAACACTTCATTGGTTCATGGGACTAGGTAGTAATTTAGTCTATAATTGGGAAGACATGAAAATGGATTTTTTAGTTAAGTATTAGGAGTATGGATGAGGAATAAATTATATAAGAAACAACATCTTTAGGATGACTCGATAAGGGAACAAATATTTACAAGACTATGTTGAATGATTCATGTTTAGTATACATAAATTCAATCAATTTACACTAGGAGAAGAGCATCTAAAACTCATCTTCCTAAAAGAAGTCAGAGAAGATTTTATAGAAGCCTTGGACCTAATGAGTGGGGGAGACATCTACTAAATGGTATTTGCTAAAATTAAAGATTTGAGCAAAAATTATTCTAGGTCTGCTATAAATAAATTTTGGGGTAGTAAGCTTCTACTAGCAGCCACAAGTGGCCTATCAAAATCTAAAGTTAGTAACCTATTACAAGACATGAAATAGGATATCATTATTCACTTAGCCATCCAACTAGATACCCTACACATAAGTTAAAATCAAGTAGCCTAAAATCAAACTTTAACTATTTATTGTCTAAATTGCAAGAAAAAAAGGTAGACTATAGGTGTCATGAGGTTTGGGCTAAACTGGCGAACATCATAGCTAAATAACTAGGAATAGTAGAGCTACATGTTATAGGAGGAGACAGGTACCAATTTTTCTATATTTCATAAATAAATCCATGGGTTCAACGACCATCTTATCTAGGTATGGGACAAAATCCACCTTTTACAAATTCTACCTTTTTTAATTCATAATTTGTAAATGCTTCTCCCAATTGGAGTATTCCATGGATGAACATCCCACCTCTTAATTCTAGCTAGTAGCCACATTATACAATCCATCCCACCACCTCCTAGCAACCTCAAAAAAATGTATCCCCACCATGGATACAATCTTAGCAACTTCCCCAAGGCCCTCCCATCACAAACTAGGGACAACAACCCTAGAGACCCAATCAACCCTAAGGAAACTATTAGGGAGGATTATCTCCATAGTATCAATAACAACCTCCTACTATTATGCCCAATACATAAGCTAAACCTAAACTAGATCACCTCCCTACCTAACCTCTACAAAATATTACAAATAATTTGGTACAATTGACATTTACTACTGAACTTGTTTAGTACCCATCATATGCTATGAACATCAATGAAGTTCACCTACATTTAGGAATAATTCTACCACCCGCAACTCCACCCATAATAATGGAAGCTAAATAAACTCTATAAGATCATGATAACCCACCTTCACTATCATAAGATCTTTCTAAACTAGTTAATAAAGTTATTGATGAAGTAGCCCAACCATTTCCAAAATGTCTTAGCCTATAGTGCCATGTAATTGAGCCTAAATTTGAATTCATATGATAGGTCAAGAATCTTTGTTTTAAAATTCCTCTCCTTTAGGCCATCAAAGATGTGCCCATGTATTCCAAATCCATAAGAGACTTATGTCTACATAAACCTGAAAGGAAGAAGAAGGATCCTAATATAATGCATGTGATTGGCTAACTAGTAGACATTATGACAGAAAACACCTTACCAAAGAAATATTTATATCTAAGATGCCCAATAGTTATAGCCTAGATCCATGACTAGTAGATATCTAATACATTGATATATCTAGGGGCTACAATAAATATAATGACAATTGTAACCATAAAAAATTTACAACTAAATATTGTTTTTCCCATGTTTATAATGTTGTAAAGGGTTGATAGATCTATAGTCAGACCAAAAGAAGTCATTGAAGATCTTGTCATTACTATATATTCTTAGGAGTATCCTATAGATATCATTATGCTACAACTAAAGTCTAATTTGGGTGGATATCATCTCATCTTAAGATGACCTTGGCTTACCATAATAGATGCCTTCATCAATTGTAGATCAAGTAACATATTGATATCCAGTGGCTACCATACTAAGAAGATGGTCCTTTATCCGCCTACATAGCCATCCTTAAAATTAGAGCATATATTATGGGTTCAAGAAGATGAGGTAGACCAGCCTCCCTCATTCCTATATTCACCATAAACCATGAAATCACCTTGGCTAATCAAGAGGAAGATATAATTTTCTCAAATGTTCCCCAAAATAATTACTAGACTAATCCTAAAGATCAAAACAACCTATAATGTGTAAAGTTCCCATTTTCCAACTTCTAAGAAGAAGATAAATCTATTGCATTTGTATAGGAAACATTACATCATTTTTTTCCTCATAACTATATCCAAACCATATCCATCATCAATTTATAAATGATGAAATTACTCACAAAGCAAATTGAAATTTCTCCAGGAAAAACATTGCTTATTAATAGTAAGTTGGATTCAAATGAGGAAAAACACCTAGTCATCATATTGCATGAAAATTAATGTACTTTTGCATGAGATTATGTGGATATGTAAGGAATTATCCCATAAACATGTAAACATCACATCTATATAAAATAAGAGTGATAAACAATCAGACAGCCATAACGTAAGATGAATCCAACTCTTAGAGAAATAGTCAAACTAGAACTGCAAAAACTCCTGACCGCTAGATTTATATATCCCATCTCAGATAGTGAATGGGTTTCACCACTGGTAATTTCACAAAATAAAAATAGAGAGTTTAATATTTTCATATATCATAGGGAACTTAATACAATAACTAGAAAGAATCATTTTCCTCTACCATTCATTGATTGGGTGTTAGACACACTAGGAAGGAAAAAATATTTTGCCTTTTTAGATGGATTCAGTGGTTATAGCTAGATTATAATTGCTCATAAGGACTAGGAGAATACTACCTTCACTTTTCCCTAGGGTAATTATGCTTATGATGTACTATCTTTTGGATTATGCAATGCTCCTACAACATTTTAAAGGCTTGTCCTAAATATCTTTTCAGATCTAGCCAATGAATGTGTAGAAATCTACATGGATGTCTTCACTGTCTATGGAGAGACATTTTATGAGTGCCTAAATAACTTGATTAAAGTACTAAAACAATATTAGGATAATTATTTATTCCTAATCCATAATCAATGTTACATGTTAATGATGGAAGGCATTATCCTTGGCCACCATGTATGTACTGAAGGAATCAATGTTGATCTTATAAAAATTAGCATAATAAAAAATATGCTTGTACCTAAAAAACATAAGGATGTTAGGAGGTTTTTAGGACATGTTGGTTACTACAAAATATTTATCAACAACTTTAGTACAATAGAAACACCATTGTTTACTCTCTTGACTAAAGATATTGAGTTCATATGAACTCCTACATGTGATATAGCCTTTAAGTAATTAAAGGAATCATTGACCACCATCCTAATTTTACATGGTCCTAATTGGAATATTCCCTTCCATATTCAAACTGATACTTTGGATACTACCTTAGGATCTGTGCTAGGCCAAAACTAAGAATCACTTAACTATGTCATATATTTTGTAAGCAATAACCTACAAGCAACAGCATTAAATTACATGGTCACTAAAAAAGAGTTCTTGGTATTATTTTATACTATCAATAAGTTCTATCACTACATAATAAGGTACCAAGTGTTTTTTCATACTAACCATGCATCCATTAGGTACCTTATGAACTAACCATATATCCTAGGTAGATTGATAATATGGTTTCTCTTGTTACAATAATTTGATCTAACTATTGTAGATAATATTGATAAGGATAATGTCATGGCTAACTTTATATCATGAATACAATCCCCTCAAGAAGATACCATAGTGGATGACTCATTTCTAGATGAACACCTATTCTCCCTCACCCTTACCACACCTTGGTAGGTTGATATTGCTAACTACTTTATAACAAGGCTACTTCCATGACACTTCCTCCATAAACACAAAAGATCTTTGATTCAAAAAAGTGGCAAGTATTCCTTGTTTTATGGATTCTTTTTCTATATTAGGCCTAAATCCATCATCAAAATATGTCTTAGAGAAGATAATGTTTTAGATATCCTTAAAGATTGCCATGGTGAACCTTGTGGATGGAACTTTGCATCCAAGCATATATTAATAAATTTTTTGAATACAAGGTATTATTGGCCCTCCATCCATCAAGATGAAATAAGGTATAAATCTCATTGTGATAGATGTCAATATATGGGGAGACCCACATGTTTGAATGAGATAACTTTGTAGCCTCAAATGGTGCTTGAACTAGTTGAAAAATGGGGCCTAGATTTGTACGATGTTTTGATCCAAAATCAAATAACAAAGAGTACATCATTTTATGTACTAATTATGTCACTAAATGAGTGGAAGTAAAGGGTCTTACACATGCCAAGGATGAAAATGTGAAAAATTTCCTTTATGAATAAATATTCATAAGATATGGTGCACCACAAGAAATAGTCATTGATTAAGAATCAAAATTTACTACTAGTTTAATCATTGACCTAGTCTAACAATATGAAATTAGGCAAAATAAATCTAATCCATATCATCCACAGTCTAATGGATAGGTAGAAGTTACTAATAGGGAGTTAGAATTTTTTTTTACCAAGATTGTTAGTATGTCCCATATGGAGTTAGAGGCTAGACTTCTAGAAATTTTTTGGGTATACAAAATCATGTGGAAGACCACTACAATCTTCACCCCTTATGAGTTGGTCTATGAGAAGAAACTTGACTTGCTAATTAAATTTGAATACAAGATAATACGGATAACAATAGAACTTGAGATGGATATATTTGAAGCATAAAAATAAAGGCTTGTGCAACTTAATGCCTTAGATGAATACAAAAAACAAGAACTATAAAACATAGAAGTTATACATCAACAATAGATTGGATGGCATGACAAGTATATTAAGACCAAGTATTTTAATGTAGGAGATTGGGCCCTTCATTTTGATTTAAAATATAAATATCACATGGGCAAACTCTAGACCAGATGACTTGGTCTATTTGAGATTGAAAATATTCATGACAATGGAGCAATACAACTCTGAACTAGTAATCTGATAAGATTCCATCTACTGGTCAATGGCCATAGGTTGAAATTATACAAAAATCCACTCACTTAAGAGGAATTTACCAAGTAGGTATGTAGGCAATTACGAAATGAATTCAATAATGTGATAGATCAGTATGATGTCTTACCAACCACAAGGAGAACTATCCAACCAATAAATGAAAGAGAGGAGGACATTCTATCCCTCCTCTAGCATGAAGCCTGAGACCTTCATATAGTCCTTGACTAGTCAAACTCACAATTAACATGGCAAGGACCCACAATAAACATTATACTATAGTTAGTACTTAGAATTAAAAAAAATTGATAATGAAAACCCCTTTTGGGCATTATTGGTAGTTTTTGGGAAGAAAACTATCCTATTGGTTTCCCAAAACTCTAAAAAAGGGCCTAGATAAAAAACTAGCTTGCTAATTATTTAGGGGTAAAAACCAAAAAATGATAACATGGAATCATTTTGAGCAAATTTACTCATCTTCCTATAACACATATTTCCTTCTAATTGCTTCCAACCTCAATATTCAATAGCTATGAGTTTAACTTGTAGTTGTTATAGGCAAGAAACAACTCTCGAAAAAGGAGACTATAAGGTACTCGTAGAGATGTTAAGGGCATCTTCATAACTACTATAAGAAATATCAATTTTTTTGTAGTTACTACAGGGACCCTCACCATTTCTACAGGCATCTTTATTAATGAAGGAATTCCCTAGTTACTATAGGTTATTTTGTAGTTGCTACAATCACCTTCATCACTCTAGGAACAACTTTACAAAGGCTACAGGCTCAACCTATAGTTTCTACATGTATATCCTAAGCCCTCTATTCACCTCTCTAGTAGTTGTAGGTTAATTTCTCGTAAACTATGAGCTCTGGATTTAATTATGAGATATTAATAAATTCATGGAAGATGCTAGACAAGCTAGAGGAGGAATGAAGGAAGATTATAATAGAAACTTCAAGCATTGCTAAGGAATGACCATACCCCTAAATAGCAAAGAAAGGGCTATAACAAGGGCATATACTTCCAATCTCTATTGGGAGTGTTTCAAACTAGAATTTATAGCTATAGGGACACAAAATAACCATTCTAAGCTCCTGGTCACTTCATGCAAAATAATTTCACTCTATTAATAAGAAATATCTAGAATATTTTCTAGAACATAGATCCCAATTTTGATAAGCCAACTACTTGCCAAACTAAAATTTCATTAGACAAAGATTCTATCAACACATACCATCATTTACTAGCAGTAAGATAGAAGAAAAACAAGCTGTCAATAGGATCATGCAGAGGAGATCAAGAGTGGCCAATGCAATCACCCACCCTCCTCCATGTTTATAAATAATCTCACTTAGATAACATCCAAATATCTACAATAGCCGCCTGGTGGAAGGATGGAAATAGTCTCTCATACCACTACAAGCCACTCCTCTAGTCCTTTATAGTTTATCATGATTGCATGTAGGTTGTTGACAGTATAATTGAAGGATAGGATATTGTGATCACATAATTATCCAAGAGTAACAATATAGCAAAATGATGAATACCAGAGTAATAATTTCATGAAGAGATGATAAGCTAAGCTTCCATTTTGGCAAGCACTCACATGTAAAAAATTTATGTAGTAACCCTAGGAACAAACATTTAAAAAGGTATGAAGTAACTTCTAGTAATATAAAATCACTTTATTTTTTAATATAACATGTAATATATTAAAAATCATATCTAATAATTAAAACATCATTCATTAAGTCTTTTCATAAGCTATGTTAAATCACCACTCACACCCTCATAATGACCTTGTCATATCCCTTTTCATCCTACACATCCTGTATCATTTGAGGATAAGTGACACCTCATGTGGGGGGGAATAATAATGTGAACAATCAATCACATGATAATTTATGTATGTAGATTAAAATCTAATGATTATTCCAAAATCTAATAGGGAAAACAATCAAATTTATTGCTTTCCATTTTGAGATCATACCTTCATTCAAACAAAGACCTAAACTAGACATTGCTACAACATGCGACCAAAATGTCATTAATAAAGAAACCCACTTCACTATATGTAGCAATTTGAAACTAAAATTAGGTGTTTTGAAGAGATATCTATTTGAAAAATTCAATAGGAAGATAAACTAGCTAGAATGGGAGGTTCAGTAGTGAGAAGGGAACCCTTGGACCATAGGAAGTTACAAGGAGACCTAGATAGTTAGGCCATCTTCAATAGGGTTGGATGGGTTGTCTATTTTGAGAAACTATAGCATTTTTTAGAACATCTCACTAAATAATTTACAATGACTTTTATAGGATAACAAGTGATAGTATTTGGCATCACATTTCTAGTTACATAAGAACTAGTAAGATAAGTTACTAGGTTATTAATAATAGGAGAAAATTGGGAAGAAAAACCTAATGGCCAACTAGCTAGACAACAGTTCTATCAAGATAATGAAGAGCTAGTGTTAAATAAAGGAGGTGTGAAGAGACTAAGTGTACCCTCAACATGGAAAGAGGTGGCTTCATATATCATCAAATATCTGACATGTGAAGGAAGGTACTCTTTGATCTATACCCTTCAATTTAAATTTTTGAATCATTTAAGGCATGGTAGGACTATTAATGTCCCAAAATATTCTTGGAATATCCTAAAAAAATGTCTAAAAATACCAAATGGGGTTAGAGAAATCTTTATCTCATCATTATCTAATCTAGTTATTAGTTAAACAAGGAATAGGCAATACTAGACCTGACCTTAACTAGGAATCATTTCTAACCCTAAGGACTAGTGAACCTCTAAAAGAAGAGGAAAATAATGAGGAGGTATATCCCAAAGAACAAGTTTAGCCAACAACACAAGAGGATATTATGGGAACTATTACAACTAGCCAGCCCATAGCTACTCAAATTTCACCTGTAGTTGCTACGAGAAGGAGAAGATAAAGAAAATTATTTATACCTCTTGAGGACATGGGGGAAGTCCACCAAAATAAACGAGATAGCATATTCTTTCTCCTATAATTTCATCATAAAAAAGTAGAGTCTCCCACCATGGCTCTTATAGAAGGAGAAGAAGTTCTTATATCACCTACTACATAGGAAGAGTAGGTTTTAATAGCTTCCCCTCCTATAAAGAAAAATAAGAAACCCTTTACATCAAAGAGAAAAAGACCTCCTCCTAGGAAGTTTTATAGAATTAAAAGATAGAGGACAACCCTAACATCCTCACCTATAAAATTAGTGATGATGAAGGGAAGAAGAAGGAGCCCATAATTCATAAGACCTCTGATGGATTTAAGATAGCAGAGTGGTCTACTGAAGAAGAATCTAGAAAGGAAGAGGAAATATAAACACCTGAGAAACATAGATTTATAGAGGAATACATGGATTTACTCAAATAGATGTGATATATAGAAGAAGAAATAAGAATGTCAGATAAGCCTATAAAAGAAGAAGAATTGCTTGAAGAATGGACCATGGAAGAAATAGAAGAGCAAGACATAATTCCTCATAACCAAGAGTTCCAAACTTTGAAACAATCCATGGAATATATATATATATATATAGGTTGAGGAATAAAATAGTAGAGTTAAAAGGCAAAAGAGGCCTAGAAACACTTTTGGGGGTAGCTGAATTTATAGAGACATCTATGAAAAAAATCCAAGCAAATAAAGGCTATTGAAGGGGCCAATAGCAACTCCCTTATAAGTGCCTATAATATCTTCATCCACCTTACCTACATATGACATTAGTGTACCCCTAGAGGAACCTATAATAAATAATACTTTGGCCTTAGTACCATTCCATAATAGGTTTTCTTTTGTAGATACCACTACAAAAATACTTGTAGAAAAAGAAGTAATTGATGTAGACCTCTCAGCTACTAAGCCAGTAGAAACTAGTGACCTTTTGATTTTTCTTGAGTAAAATTTTAGTAATGATGAAACTTATCATAATCAGTTGATAAAAAGATTTACAATATATGTTGAAGAAAGGGAGCAGTAGGAAGGTTTAAAATAAACCTTAGAAAAGGCTAAGACTAATATCAATTAATTAAAAGGGAAGATTGTTAAAATACATGAAACCACTGAGATGTTAATGGAATGCAGATCACCCTCAAGGTTGTATGAAGTATACTTAGAGGAAATGTGTCTTAGATTCAAATATGATAGGATATACAATGATCATTCCTACTTGGTATGTGATCCTAAGTCTTTCTTTGAGGACTATAGGCATTCTAAATCTGATATTAAGACACAATTGAGTGAATTTTACATGGATAAATATGTTTTTCCACATGATCCAAATTGGAATCCTAATATATACTGCATACATCCTCAATGAAAAAAAAAGAAAAAATAGGTGGAAGACTATCAAACCCTAATGATTAAGGGTGAGTATGTGGATTCAGAAGCTATAATAGATGAATGGATTGCCTTTATGAATATAGATACTCCATGAGCATAGGTCACAAAGAAACAAGTAGAGGTTCAAAACCATTACTCGAGCATCATGGAGGGAGATGGAAAATATATTTTTGTTTCTTGTTTTTTTAAATGGGTAGAGCTTTCAGACACCCTTAAGAAAAGAGTATTATTCTCTTTAGAACCTTAGAGAGGCAATAGACATAGTATATATGTACATTAAACTTATTTGGAAAATAAGGATAAGTTAGTTGGGGTTGATGTTTCATACACCTATATTTTGGTTCCCAATTCCTAATTGGGAGGGGAATGTGCTGACTAATAAAGAAGTAGACAAGAAAAGGTGGAAAATCATAAATGATGATAAAGGATTTTATATATTTGAAGGGATGATTTTTACTAAGCCCTTAGATTTCAAGATATATTATGGATTTAAAATGTAGAGAAGGATTTCTCGAGGACAAGCAAGAGGTTAAGTAGGGGGGTGTGATGAAGTCACCAATTATTCCTTTTATAACCTCTTCCATACCCAATTATGTATATTTTTCCATATGAATCCCTATAACTATACATTACTTATGTAAATGAATGAATTAATTAATGATTATATGTCTACATTAATATATACATGTTATATTATTGATTAATGATGTTTTTTATTTAATTAGATTATACTTATGTAACCTTATTTAACAAACATTTAAAGGCTAAAATAAGACTGTAGGAATCTTTCTTGGTCACAACACTTATAGAGAAGCATGCAACAAAAGGGGCCTCCAACCCATAGCAACTACAAGTTGTAGGCTTTCACTTATAGGTTGCCCATAGCAATTATAGGCTGTAGTATTTCCATTTATAGGTTTCTTATAGTAAATGCAGTCTTTCACCTACAGGTTGCCCATATAAACTATACGCTTTCACCTACAAGAGCCCACAACCACTACACAGAACAATGCATTATTGTGATAATAAGTAATTGATTTTTAAAGACACATCTAGCTATTTTAGAAACAAAGTAACTAATTGAGCAGGATCATCCATAATATCTATATGGACCCCTCACATGTAAATAAACTTTGATGGTATACCAAAGAATGAACAAGATAAGAATAATGGAAAGGAGAGAAAGAAAAAAAACAACAAATCAACATATATTGCCCTTTACCTAGTTAGGCCTAAAAATAAGTAACTTTAAGTTACAAACCACTTGAAGGTTGACTACATTAGTTGCAAAGTATTTATACCTTTCCTAGTTTAGTGTTTTTGGTTAAAGCTAACAAATTGCCTTATGTATTTAATGGTATAACCTATATTAGATTGATATAATGATAGAATTGTGGGAAGTAATTACATTCTAATTTTCTAAATATTATAATCTATTGTAACAATATTTAATTTCTATAGATATAAGTAATGATTAAGTTTATTCTATAAGAAGATTTTATAATTCTCTCAAATAAGGATTGGAACTCAGTTCTGAATGAGGAAGGCCCCCTCATAAGGAGTTGTAGTGAAGATCCTAACCATTCTTACATTAAACTATGTTGTGTGAGTTAATTTCATTACTAGTTTGATTATATGAAATGTAATGCATGTGTGACTCATAAGTGTGAAGAATTTATTCATTATTTTATAATCATTTACTTGTATATCTATATGTTAAAATTAGGATAAGTTCATTATACTAGAACTAGCAATTAAGTTAACCTATGAATCAATAATTCATATATAGTACCAACATCCTTGAAAAGTCTATGTACCTTGGGTTGACAATTAAAGTTAAGTAGATTTAAGAATCTGGTATTGACTGGGTAATAAGCATGACCAACAATTGGATTTTAACTCATCATGCTCACCTTAATTTGAACTTAACTTGACATTTGTATCTTCTAACTAAATCATGAGATGTCTACATTCTTCCTCTTTTGAACTCAGATTTGTCTTTGTAACCTTTAATTGATCCTCAAAAATGTTGATATTCTCTTTATCATCTTTTAATCTTGAGATTGCTTTTAAGGATTCTAGCCCCTTATTGATCTTGATGAACTCATCCTTAATAACCTTAAATTTTGAGGCCATGATCTTGTTCTAAGCTTTTTATTGATCATAATCTCTTATATTACCTCTATACTTCTCAAAAAGTGCCTTGAGTTGATTGCACTCTTATTCGCTTGATTTTACACATGTATAAGTAACCTCTAGTTGATCTTTTAACTATTTATTCTCTTTCTTTAATTTATTATCCATAATGTACCTTAGATCACCTTCAAGTGGTTAAACTTACAAAGAAGGTCTAGATTTGATAATAATTTTTAGAGGTACAATCCCCCCAATGATGCAAGATAATCTAATTCAATTCCCAACTCTTAAACATTTATCATACATAAAATTGAACAATAAATATAAACATGAAATTACATACATCCAAAGCATACATAAGATCATACATCACATGAACACATCATATATGTGGGAAACCCTCTTGGGGGATAAAACCAACTAAACCTTGAAAGATAAACTACATTCCTATAAAATAAATTCCAACATTTATACTAGCACCAACTAATCAAGGAACACCCATCCCTTAGTTTAGTGAGACACCAATCCCACAAAGAGTTATTAGCCCTATCTAGCTGAGCACCCATATTAGCTAGACCTTTAGCAAAATTTACCTTGTAAAGAGGAACCAACCCCCTAGGAAACCAATCACCCACTTAGATTCCTGAATACATCACCTTAAACACCTATTATTACTCTTCAACTAATTATGATCACCTTTGTCTGTACTCTTCACCTCTAATCTCTCTCAAGCTACCTCTAAGATTAACTTGCTCAAATTGCCTTTTCTAGGCTCATTAGGTCCAATAAACTATGTGTCCTCCTACCTCAAATTGATCAAACAAGAATGATTGATCCTCTTCACTCTTTATTATTCCTAAATGAATTTTTCCTTCTCTTTTAAAGTTTCTCTCCTTCACTCGAATCCACACACATATAACTAGCATAATTAGTCCAATTAGACCTTGTACTTATACCACTCTCTTCCTTTAACCCATGTTAGTTAGACAAGATGCTTTAAATATTTGAACCACAATAATCATAGGTTCATATACATGTTACATGTGATAACCACATTCTTCATAAGTTTTTCATTACCTCATATCTCCAAACCACCATTAGGTATTGGTGAGACCTAAAATAATTAGGCCTTCATACTCACACGTTACATGTCAGACTACTTGGACCACCTTCATCATTTACCAATGCTTATAACACATCAAATATATCTCCAATATCTCATTTATCACTCTCATATGGTTCCATTCCACTTTTAACACCAACTTGACACTTGAACCTACTAATTAGGTCTTCTTGCTTCTTTAGGTCTTCATACATAAAAAACATAGTCTCAAAATTTTTAAGAAACTACTCAAAAATTTCACATATCCATATGATTATATCACATGGTTTAAACCTTAATGACTTATAAAAAACCTCCATATGCTTTATAAATTTCAACACAAGCTCTAAGCACTCAATTCATCTCTCTTAGAATGACCACGTAGACTGGTTACACATAGTCAAAATATAGTCAATATATTTTGAATCTTAATATTTTATTAGGGGCATATCATGATAATAAATTAATTATTATAATCCTTATATAACTATGTAATATATTCATGATCATATTCTTCTTTAATTATTCTCATAACTCTTCCAACACACTTCTGCAAAGTGGTTGCTCAATCTTCTAGTGCATTCAACAAACACAGTCAACTTCCAAGCTTTTATTTACACTAAAGATGGATTGGTAAAACCTCCACAATACATAAAAATATTTTTCATGGAATATAAAACATCTCCAATATATATTTTATCTTTAAAATTTAAAATACTACCAATAACTCTTTAATTATCCTTCTTGGGTTACTTGCAAAATATGGTCAAACACACATTCAAATTTGGAGCTTAATATATTTGAATATATAAAAATTCAAACCTTATAAATAAATTATCTATATTTTCCTTTAATTCCTTTTCAAATTTTATTTTTACATCACTTTCAGATTCATCATATATCAAAAGATATAAGCAAAATAATGTAGAGTAGTTTTCCTTCGTTAATTTGAATATTCAAATTCCAATGGTCACTATGTAAATATTAAACATTGAACACTTTGTCATCATCTTGTGTTCCATATAAATTTTGAAAAAATTCACTCCATATATCTCCATGGGATTATCTTGGTATTTACCTTGAAATTCTAACCATTTATCATTGATCTATGCTTTCACGATCAAGACACTTGGAACCCTCGCCTACCTTCTAAGCACATTAACTATTTGACTCTAATGAACTTCTTCCACTTGGTATCCCCATGCATCTTCTGAGAATACTTTGACATATTGAGTAAATATGAACCATTATATCACTATTAAAAAGATAAAGTGCTCTATTAGATGCTTATCTATTAATATTAAATGTTCACTGTTAGATCTATGATTCGATTAAATGCTCATTGTAGATCTTTGATAACGTAAATTTGGCTAAGTATGAGAACTTAGTGAAATCTACCTAAGAACCAAATTTTCATCTTAATATTTTTTTCTATTCTCAATTTCATGACCTAAAATTTCAACCACAGGATCACCTCTCATATTGCAATCCATCCATGTATCAAATTACTAAAATTTTCACACATGTGAAATATGACATCATCAATCTGCTCATTCACTTTTATCTATCAAGATGGCTACTTGATCTTAGACATTAATATGATAGTTATAATTAATTTCATTCACTTTCATAGGAACTCTAAGCACTCATAACATCCCATAGGATTTGTACAACATTTCCATACCATCAATATCATCCATTAATTGCCTCACTAAGTCAAACACTCTCCAAACCATCAATTTGATCAATTTTTCATTAATGCACTAGTACCACATGCTCTCTTTGACATCAATGGCAACTAAAAATCAATTACCATGCTTAATAGATATAGATCACATGATTTCTCAAGGACTACTCTACCTACCATATTGTGTCCCAATTTCCTAGAAGAAAAATAGATCACCTATCAACTAGTGGAAGGCATCTTCAAGTTCTAATTATATCATCAATAAAAGGCATGCCTATAACTCTATATCACCATATTTCTCATCAATATTTGTGATATAATGGAATTTAAGAGGCATGGGAGGCATTTATGAGGCATGGGAGAGGTTAACGTTGATATTTATGGCATTTATGGCCTAAGGATGTCTTCCCAAGAAATGAGATCACCTGATGATGTAGATATTCACTATTCATTTCAAAAAATAAGTACTCAGCAAGTTTTCATGGAATTATTAATGAGGATATAATTTGGTTTTATTATCTCTTAATCATGATTAAGCACTCTGTGCACAAATTACTCAAATTGATTAGAATGCCTTGTTATTGATCTAAAATTTGATTGGATTGGAATTAGAATGTGATGTCAGATGCATTGGATCCATTGTCCCATTTAGGATGTTACCAAAAACAAATAACAAAGGCATGTATTTTGTGCAAGATATTTTGATATGAAATAGCAATCCAAAGCACCCAGGTGTAAAATTGTCATTTTGACTTTAAATGATTTGATCAAAGTTAGCTAACCCATAAATTGCATTACCTAATTTAATGATAATCTAACCAAAATCAGCACTTGAATATGTTAGTTTCACATAATTTTTCATGTTTTAGTGTTTTAGGCCAAATTATGAAGTTTAGGTGGAAATTGGTCAAAATCCTAGTTAGAGGTCATTGATGGCTAGATTTAGGTGTCTACAGTTAATTGCCTACCAGATGGCACTAGGTGTGTGATGATTCCTCTAGCTAGAACAAAAGATACCAAAATAGCAATCATGCCAAGTGATTGCCTTATATTGATATGTCTATCAAGTTGGTGTGGATCCATACTTATCCAAAATAGGGACCCAACATTACCACATACAAAATTATTAGTCCAACCTTAGACTAGTCTTTCAAAGTTTTTGACACAAAATTTGGGTGTGCTCTCCTTTAGCTTGGTGTTGAAGTCCTCAAATCCTTTTATAGTAAGCTTGAGTTACTTAGTGACACTATCTATCTCTATGGATATGACACTAAGAGAAAGTGCATCTATCTTATTTAATTCTTTTCTAAAGGCCTCAATATTTTCCTTAGCTTTTGTCACTCCTCAATCTAGGATTGCCTCTTATTCATAGGCCTTGGTCTATAAGGCATGGAAGAGTGCTTCCAAGTTTTGTTCCTAGTCTTTGATTAGTGTGATTAAAGCATCAAAATTCCCCATTATCTAGGTGTACTTTGACCTACTTGTAGTGTATACCTGCACCATTAGTTCCTCCTTTTCCCCTTTGCCTACTTAAGGTAGTCATCTGTGATTGATGCCTAGTTGGAGAAGCTAAAAAATATGGTGTTGGTTGCATCTGCACCCTCTTGAATTTTTATGAAGATGTATTCCACCTATTCAAGCTTTGTAATTATCTCCATTTTTAGCATGGTGCATGGGTCCTCTTCTTTTTATTATCTCAACTATGACTTCAGCCTTAGGAGCATTTGATCCACTAACACACATACCTTGTCAACCTTTGATAGGTTTGATGTGTCAATACCATCCAAGAGAGATGGTTCATCTATATCTATGTACTCAACTAGTTTTCATAACTTAAACATTATTTCCTTAACTTCCTCTTCTACATCAAAGTCAATTTTATTCCACTTTAAATCCCTAATATCATTGATGATGTTCTTTTATGTCAATTTAGAGGCCATCTGGATGAGTGTAATTTTTCACCTGATTGGGTTCATGGCACAGGGATTTATGGGAAGGGCATCATGCCCTTCTAGTTTATTCAGTCCTAATATGGCCTTCTATGTCACCTCAAATCGAGGCTTATCCATATATTTATCAAATGCAAATGATAATTATTGGTGCATCCTAGTTATGGTAGATCTAGGTGGCATATATTCAAATATGTATAAATATTCATTTATCCAGCCCTTCTGCAGCTTTTCTCTTATAATTAGCTCCATGCCTTTTTATTCTATGAAGGTTGTCTCTATTTTTTCTTCCTCCTCTTCATTGGTGTTACTTCTCTTTTCAATTCTTTATTTTAAAGTCTATTCTTCCTACTCATCTAGGGGTTCTTCTTCAAACTTGTCCCTTTTGCCTACTTCTTCTCCCTTGGCACCAACTTCACCCTCTTAATTTTGTTGGGTCTCTAAAACACTCTCTATTTATTTATTTTCTAAGGTTTCAGCATTACCTTCCTTTTCTTTAGGCACCCCTTCACTAATTGGGCATGCCTATAGTACAAATTGGTATGTTATGATGAAAAAGGCACTAGGTGCCTTTTCTATCACTTCCTTAGTAGGTTATGCACTTATGGTAACCTCTTTCTCTTCTTTCTCTTTCTTATTTTTTTCCTCCTGGGCCTTTTTATTTTTCTTGGCCTTCATCTTCCTTAATAGTGATAATGTATTTTCTTCCTTAGTCTTCATTTCCTTGGCCTCAAAATTCTCAATCTCCTCTTAGGTCATGCCTTTTTCCTTCATGGCCCTCCTATTTTTCTCCAATGCCAATGCCATCTCTATTTTTTCCTCATTGAGGCCCATTTTATTCCACATGTTTCTTTTTTCCTCCTTAGTTCATGGAGGCTATGTGGAAGGATATTTTGATGAGGAACTAGGTGGTTTTCTTATCTCTCTAAGCATGGTATTAGTACCACCTTAGAGGGCCTTTTAGACTTCTTCAATGTTGGGCTCTTCTCCTAATTCTTCTCTAATATAGACCTTAGTCCCTCCTTCATCCTCCTCCTCTATTTCTTCTTGTACATTTTAATCCTTCATTTCCTCATGCACCTCTTGCACCTCCATCTCTGCTAAGGTTACTATTGGCATCACAATAAGCCCCTTGGACTTGTTCTTCTCCTTCTTATTAGAAGATGCAATCCTTGGTGTGAAGGTCATGTACTTATTTTTTCGTGATAAAGGAGTAACTTCCTCACTGAAGGTGATCCTTAACTTTATGAACTCTTGAATTTCTTGAAGTGTTTCTCCACATTTTTTTAGGGAGATTTATTCTATTCCACTAGCACTAACTTCCCTTCATCATAGATCTAGAGTGGGAGATAATCATCTTTCTCAGGGTCTATGCCCTTCTTTCTTGACTTCATCTTATAATATAACATGTATGTGTATCCAAGTATTACTTCCTTCTAGAGGGGATGGAGATCAATGCAATATAAGTCATGCTTCTCATATTTTATAACTTTTCTTCTTAGGTGCACATAGTGGTACTGTAACTTGCTCCTCTCTAAATCCAAGGGCTTCATCAAGATGTCTAGTTATTGCACATTAGGAATTATCCTTAGTTCATCCTTGAAGTACTTCATGGAAAATGTGTAAAGGAGTTTTATCTAGTTTAAATGGTTGCCATTTATGAGTGCCAAGTGCACTACATAGAAATGTTTCATGATGACAAAGGTCTCCATTTCAAACATGTCTTAGGGAAGATCCTTGGGGATGTACCATTCCATATATAATTCCTCTATATATTGGGTGCAACACCCCTTCACTCAATTCTTATATTTTTTGGAGAAGGCATGTGGGTAGGTGAAGTCCTAGTACTTTAACACTGGGGAGTCCTTGTGCATTGGGAAGACCCAAAGACTATATTCATCACCATCAATCATGTTAATATCTTCCATCATAATTAAAATCAACATTAACCCCCACCTAAAGGTCATTCACATCATTGACACTCAATCACATTCTCCAACCTTTATTCAACAATGAATTTTGCTATGTTGAACTTGACCCCCTACACCATATGGTGGGCAATGCATAGTTAGGCCTTGGTGATGTCCATCCACCATCTACCAAGGAAAATTTGTAAACTAATGAGGCACACCACTTCACTCATCTCAATCTCCTTGATATACTTTATTGGGAATGAAAATCTTCCCTTGTAGTACTTGAAGAGTTTCATGACCCTTTCTACTTCAACATCATCTGACATGATATGGTGTATGTCTATACTAGAGTCTAGGATCTTAGTGATTTTACCAATTAGGCTCATTGATAAATTCATGTGCTTCCCTACAAAGTAGAAGTAGTCTCCATGATTGTACAAGAGGAAAAATTACATGATTTTCTTTGGTTTCCCAAAACATGGAAACTCATAGAGCTAATTTTTGCTAGTGGTTACAAGTCTATCTTAGATTGAAACATCAAATAATTTCATTCTTGATTTTATATTGTCCCCTATATCAACCACTTAGTCTTGATTTAGATATTGCATATTTATTTAGGTGTGGTGATTGTATTCTTTTAGCTGATAGGTATGTGTGAAAGATGCCCAATTCTCTCCCATCAAGGCCTTTGTGAGAAACTAAATTTCCTGGCATGACATCTTTGCAAGCACCTAAAGATCAAATTTTATAATGATAACCCCTTCTACCAGCTATATTTTTTCCTTTGTAATAGTCATCTCTTCTATCATACAAACCTATTTGGCATCCTTTTGTTCTTGTAGTAGACTAGAACTCATCCATTTCTTTCCCATCCTGAATCAACTAGAGTTGAAGAATAATATATTGATTTTTTTAAATCCTCTAATGTTTCTTGGCACTTCTCCTATTCATGGGGTTTGCAAATGTTACTTTAATTTTAGATCTCTATTCACCATTAATGGTAGCCTTATCATCACTAAAACTTTCTCCTACCTAGTTATTTCATAATTATTTCCCCATAAGCCTCCTTTATAATATCAATAGGAATGTGATTTTATTCTCTTTTCAATCATTCTTATTTGGTATTTGTGGGTGCTTAAGGTTTCCCTTTGGTAGTGTTTTCTTACTTTGGCTCTAGTTTGACTCTAGTTCTATGCTTAATTTTGCTTAAGTTTTGTAACCTAAACTAGTCAACCTTTCACTTCTTTATACCCTTAATTTAAGTACCATCTTAATTGTAGGTGAGTAATTACATGGTGGTGCTTAGATTTCTTGGAATCCACTAAAATGCATGAAATCGATTAAAATAGGCTACCACCTATACATTCAATATGGATCTTTGTGCTTCCACCATCACCTCATTAACTTTTCTAAATGATATTTTTGGTGGAGTGACATGTAGTTCAAATGGTCATATCCTTCCTAACTTTTAGTGGATGTCATCTTATCTTGATGATATTCCTCCTAAACTTTATTTACTTGACATGACTTTTGCCTTCCTTATGTTAACCTAGGTGTAGCACTTCACATATGCATGATTCAACCTCTAAGGTTCCACCTTCTCTTCCTATTACATTTTCATTTTAAGTGTACTTTGCTATCTTGTTTAATTTTTTGATGCTTTCATCTCTTACTTTTTCCTATCCCTACCCCATACAAATCCTTTACACTGGTCCTCTAGTGTTTCACTATCTAGGTGTATTGTGAACTTAGCATCTTGTGTGTGTGTGTCTCTTATCTCATGCACACTATGATCTTATGCACCTCTTTTTATCACTTGGTACTCACATTTTCAAAGTCTATTAAGTTCCATTCAACTAGAAACTTAGGTTTCTAGCCTTAGCTTCTTAAAAATCATCCATTCCTGACTCACATGACTAGAGTTATGCATGGAAGTGATAGAATAATTTGATTTTGGGCCTAAAATAACCTTTCTTATTCACTCATCACCAACACAACACGAAATATAATTAAATGTTTATCTTTTACAAAACTTTATATAGGTCAACATGATACAACTGACTTGTGACTAAGAAGTTGGTATCTGATGGTGCAAGTTCCATATTATTACCTATAATGCTTTAATAGGTTATCATTGAAATTCCTAGAGAGAATTTCACCTTAAAAATTTCACAACTTACATGCACAAGTTTATAATATGTTATGGATGAGATATAGAACCATCCACCTAATTTATAGCTTTTTTAGGTGCTTGAGGTACTTAGAGTCATAGAGCAAGACCAATGATCCTTCAGTTAGTACCTTGCACTTAATATGCTTATCATGCCATAATTTTTGGAATTATTTATCCATATATTAACTCCACCTTTCTAGGGTGCATACCTCATCTAAGTGATCCAAGTCCTTTACCCTTGCACTTAATGATTTTTGGTCATCCAACTGACTAATATACACAATGTGCAATGATGGCACTACTGACCATTTTTAACTTAAGGCCAAAATGTGTCAACCCACTATAGTTATAATCTTTTATATAATGTCATAGGGTATGTTTTATTTCATTTTATGTCATATGATATGCCATTCTAGCTTTGGTCATAGTCTAGGTTAGTTCTTATGTCTTTTGGTATCTTAGGGATCATTTTAGGGTCATATATGCAATTGGTAGGTTTTCATGTTGTATAAGTAGTCAAAATCATGGAAAGGGGACACATAGGCCTTAAAGAGTTCATTCAAAACTAAAAAATTTCAAGAACAAGCTTTGTGAACCCAAACCATCATTGGGATGTCATGAAGAACTAGATTGGACCAGTTCACTTGGGTATTTTGTAAATATGCTCAAAAATCCTCATGATACCATCATACCATGCATGATAAATGTATTTAATTCTAATAATATTTTATATAAGTTTCATATCTTAATTAGACTTATATCTCAATATCTAAGCCTTCAAAGTTTAGCTTATCAAGTCTAAGGAGCCAGGTCATCTTTACATCATATGGAAATGAGAAGACTATCTTATTTGAGAATCTTTTATCTTCATTCAGAAAGCCATGTGATCCAAAATATTATAATTTCATGGTTTTCTGCATGTCATGATGTCACTCTACAAATTTAACACTCAGGCAAGCTATCTAGCTCAAGTTATGAACATTCAAAGTTGGGCATGCAATATAAGACATTAATGTTAACATCAAGTTTGAGCTCCATAAATTAACCATTTGGGTTTAAAAGGTTTAAATTTTATCAATATATAATGGTATATGTGAGATCACACACTAACACTTGATATCTAATAGTTTTTTTCTAAAGTTAAATAAGTCAAAAGGTCCCTGGGTTAAAACCCTTTAAAGAGTTACAAGTTAGACAAGATCTAATGGTATGGATCAGCCAAGTAGAGATCAAATGGAATGATCTAGTATGACAAGGAGGTGGTCCAATAAAAATACAATGGTCCATTCTAAATTATACATCTTAATCCAAAGGTGTGAGATAATTCAAAAGGTTAAGGAGCTCAAGAGGCCAACATGTGGCATAAGTGTGAAAGCTGATAGACTAATAATAAGATGTTGAGATCAATATGTGATTGATAAATGGTATTAACATGTTCTTCATGGTAGGAAATAAATGGACCATGTCAGTTCATACTAAGGATATAAATGACACATATAAGGTCAAAAGGTCAAGATCTGATAGCTAGGATCTATGAGGCTAATGGGAATAAAGATAGGTTGGAACATTTTGATTAGTCTAAGTCATTTTTAGTGGGAAAATTCAAACCAAAGGACCAATTTTTGGCCAAATTAAATAGGTCTTGTAGGTTCATCCTTCCACCATTGAAAATTAATCAAAAACCAAGGAGCAAACATAGCCATGTAGCTAAGTTGATCAATAACATAAAGGGATGTCATTAAAGTTAATAGGGACCTCTATTTTGACATTTTATATTATGAAAGGTTATTTCTATGATTGTGTTCACCATTTTAAAAGTGGATCCATGCCTATTGTGAATATTTGGTATTTATATACATTAATTGGGTATATCTGGACCTATTATATTCAAGAGAGGGGTTATATAATTTATAGGTCTACATCAATGTGATAAGTAGAGGAAAACCACTAGTCTAAGATTGGTTTTTTTATCTATAGTGGACCTATGAACATGGACATGAGTTAAAACATGATCTATTTAGAACAAGAAACATAATTTTAAAGGATACCATAAAGGCATACACATAGACCCCTATGCTTTCATCCCCAAGACCAACTACATGAAAAGGACCTTTCTCTCCACTTTTACACACCATGATGAACCAATGAAGAGAAATTAGCACTAGGACAAAGATTTAATAGATTGATATTATGGTTGTAATTTCATTGATGCAAAGACCCATCTTATAATAACTTGATCCCATTATTACAACCATTAATGAGCATTAATGAGGGAATAAGATAATTGTGTAACCATTTTAAGTAACCTAAATTGATCAAAAGGTATGAATGAGCATAAATTGTAGATGTAGATGTAATTATGGTTAAAATGGAATTAAACTCTTTGATTCCTTTTTTGAGTGCCAAATTTTCTCTCTATAAAGTCCCCTTCCTTATATAAATATAGCCTTTGATATATTGTTATCTATCCCTTAGGCTGGTATGACTAGACTCTACCAAAAATTATATTTTAAACCTTCTGAGTAATAAATAGAGCATTATGCAGTTGTTTACTAATATGTTCTTAGTGTTTTATTTTTTTTGATATACAAAAGTTTTTTTCATCTTCCCTTTGTAGGTCCAAGTCCAACCTAAGTGATAATAAACTTTTGTCCATGTCATCTATTGTGTCTTAATGTTGATGTCTCAGTTATAGAGTGGATTTCAATCAAGCCTAACCCTCATTGCCCTCTAGCCTAAGTCCATCAAATTGACCTCTAATTGAAACATTGTTTCTTGGAAACCATTTTAGAACCTATATTAGTCATATTCATAGTTTATTAATGTGCTAATGGGTTCAATATTAAGAGTGGATATTTGAATATTTTATGCATCACCTCCTTTAGAGTAGGTTCAATTCATGCATTCTCTAGATATTTTCCCCATAAGTAATCAATTGGTTTAGATAAGAGAATTTCAAGATACATTAAAGGATTTAGCCCTTAAATATAGGGTCTCATTTCCAATATAGGTACACCCACATATGTAGAAATGTTCCCATGTTTCCCAAATCTAGAATAATCTTGAGTAACTTCTTTTAGGGTACAAGATTTGGTGATAATAGTTTTGGCAAACCTAGTGGGACCCATTGTCTTCAAGATAACTTGTCAAGGTGAATTTTGGTTTTGACAAACATCAACTATAAATTAATGTTCTACTCAACATTTCATAACTCATTTAATGTAAATCTAGTTCATGTCCATTTTCTTTTTATAAACATGCCCTCATAATTCATGGTTCTCACTAGGTCATCCTCTATTAAAACATTCAATCCCATTAATTCACCCATTTATCCTAAAATTCCTTTAAATAATGAGTATATTTTTATAGAGAGGAAGAGAGTGAAGAAGCTAAATAAATTGAAGATATTGATGAAGAATACATGGCTAGACCTTATTCTTTCCCTACCTTCAATACTAAAAATCCAATTCAACTTTTATAATATGATGCCATTCCTCCTAACACCACAAAAGGTGTGCCCAAATTCAATGGTGAGAGTTATGTCACACCTAGTGAGCACATTATAGATGTTTCTAAATTTTAAAGTTTTCACAATATTTTTCAAGAGAACATTGCCATTAGACTCCTTACTATGTCCCGTAAAGGGAAGGCTCTTGATTGGTATAAGACTCTAGAAGGTGGATGCATCACAACATGGGATGAGTTTGGAGAGTTGTTCACTTTTGGATTTGGAAATAAAAGTGATCATGATTCTCTCATAAATTATCTCAATGTGATAAAAAGGGGACCCAAAAAATAATTCATGGCTTCAATAAAAGGTTTCATAAGACTTGGCATAGATTTATTCCTACCATGAGACCACCTACTAGCTTTGTGTTTCATACTTACTTGAAAGACATTAGGATTATAATTGTTGTCATGCTTCAATCTATGGGATATTTCACTCTTCTCAAATCATATGATCTTTCTATCAAATTTGAGAACAGTCTAATCCAAGATGGAATATTTCTTTCTAAGGTGTATATTCCTCCTTTGACTCATACTTCTACTAATACTCCAAATGTAGCCCAATTTCTTAATGCCAATAAAAAAACTAAGGTTATTTCTAGGTATGTAGAAAATAATTTTGATTAAAAAGAAAATTTCCTAGCCTTAGAGGCTCAAAATAGGCAATCTAATATGCAAAAAGATGTTTATCATAATTCTTACCCCTATTAATAACATTATGGTCAAAAACATGGAAGAGGAAGAAGCTAATGGAAGACTAATATTAATAGGTATGCCAATGTATATAGTCCTAACTCTACCACCAATGCAAGAAAGATAGTAACAATTTATAGCAATTATGTGTAGGTAGAATATTGGAATCAAGACCAATTCATGAATGCCAATGAGAATGGAGATAAATCTCTAGTGTCTCAAGGAGTAGTTACTCCCCTCCTATCAAATAAGGATGAGGCGATGATACAATTTAATGAAGATTGGCAACCTCAAGGAGAGATCTTCACCAATTTTATAGTTGAAGACACTTTTGTGCTAAATCAAGGATCCTCTATAAAAAAAATATGATGGCCAATAGGAAGGATATGGGAGGTGGTATTATCATGCCCATAGGCTCATATAATCCTCTTACAAGGCAACAAGACATAGTTACAAGTGTGATAGTTCCAAAAACTTCTACATCACCATTAAGTCAAAATATGGTAAGGTCTACTCCTATTCCTCAAGTTCCAAGTAATTACATACCTACAAGATCCAAAGATAAATTAGGTATGGCTTATTTAAACATTTTATATTCTTTGAAGAACACTAAAACATCCATTTTTTTTGGGATGTTCTTCATATGTCTGGTCAAAAAGAACTCTTACAAAAGTAGATATTTGATATCTTACTAATGTCTCACAATCAAATTTATGGCCATGTTTATATTGAACAAGATCCTATAACCATTTTTGAACCATCTAATATGGATGAGAAACCTCCACCATTTTACCTCACCCTCATTATAGGTAAAAAGTTGGTACATAATTACATAGTCAATAGTAGAGCCTTTACTTATATCATGCCCAAAGTTGTAATTGACAAGCTAGGCCTTAAATATGAGCCACATAGAAATTGGATCGTCCAATTATATGGTACACCTTCCAAGATAGTAGGGCTGATAAAAGGCTTACAGGTTTTCTTGCATGATTATCCTAGTTTTCCTATCTTCCAAGACATAGTTGTGGTTAATCTCCCAGCCCACTTTACAATCTACCTATCAAGGGATTTTATAGCTAATATAGGTGGCTAACTCTCAGTTGACTAGTATTTTTTGGCCTTTAAAAAAGGTTTCAAGGCCAAGGTGACAATTAGGACACAACCTCTTGTAATTTTTATTATAGAACCTTACATTGAGATAAGTTCTAATTTGAATTGTGTTGTTCATGAAGAAAAGGATTCTATTGTAGATTATGGTACTTCCTCTAAGCTTTAAGGTATTTTAAATTTGTTTATTGATTAATATGTAACTAACACTTATGATAATGATCCCTATGCTTTTGTGGAGGAAATATATTTAGGAGTGTATTTTATACATGAAGAAGGAGTACCATCACCTCTACTTGCTAAGGAAGAGGGTAAAGATGATGAGCTATGGAAGATTTTTTTTTATGGTTCAAGAAGTAAATTTGGTGTAGGATATAGTGTTATGTTGGTCTCCCAATCTAAATAATAGTATTATACTTCATAAATATTTCATTTCAGTTATACTTGGAATATGGCTAAGTATGAAGGTTAATTCATGGCCTTTAATGGGAAAGGACAAAAAGAATCAAGAACTTGAAAGTATATGGAGATAATGAATTAGTTCTACATTAGGTGAGGAATGTGGTTGTTACCAATAACCCTTTGCTTAATTCATACAAGCATAGGTTATGGTATTTTATTGAATACTTCAATGCATTCAATATTCAATCAATCTCAAGGGAACAAAATAGTCATGTTGATAGACTAGCGGCCATAGGATCTCAACTTGATAATCCTACCATAAAAAAGGAGGGAACATAGTCTCATATTAATATCATTATTAGGCCTTTTTTACCTAATAATTAAGTGTCTTGGAAAGTGTTTTATAGTGACAAACATTGCATGCTTCTTGTAAAATGAGGTTGCATTTTCTTCAAGGAATCAAAAGAGGCTCTAAGAATAGTTAGGTGATCAAATTATGTAGCTAAGATCTAATAAGATTCCTAAGGGTTTGATGACTTTATAAATTATCTTTAATGAGAATGATTGAAAAAATAAGGATAAATGATTATGTCTATAAAAAATGAGAATTATGAAAGAGTCTTGATCTTCAAGGACAAACTCCTCAAACTAGGTAAGGTATGTTCTAAATTAGAGAAACAAGCATTCATTAAGCTATATAGAGAGTTTCATGATATATTTTATTATGCATATAAGTAACTCAAAGGATTTGATCCTATCCTATCACACCATACCATTGAGTTATAACTTGTAGTTAAACTAACTAGATAGAAGAAAAGAGCCATCAACCCCAAGATTGAGAAACTCATGAAGTTAAAGCTTACCAAACCCTTTAAATCTAAGATAATATTTCCCATCAAGAATTTAACATGGGTAGCTATTCAACGTGGGTATCTAACCTTGTGCCAATTATAAATAAGAATGGGATGATAAGACTTTGTGTAGACTTTAGAGATCTTAGTAGAGTGTCACTCAAAGATCACTATCCTCTACCCTCAATGGAGTATATTTTGCAAATGGTTTCAGGTCCTCAACATTCTTATCTTCTAGATGTATATTCAATATGTAATCAAATTTTATTTAGTGAAGATGATCAATTTAAGATAACATTCACTACTAAATAGGAGAATTTTTCTTATAGTAAGATGCCCTTTGGTCTATCTAATATCGGTGCCACATTTCAAAGAGAAATGAACATGGCATTCAAAGGTTTGATCAATGAGATGTTATTAATTTATCTAGATGATATAAAAGTTTTTTATAAATATGCTAATGAACACATTCAACACTTGAGATAAGTGATTGAAATATGTAGGCAATATAGAGTATCTCTCAATCTAAATAAGTGCATCTTTACCATACATGAAGGTAAGATCTTAGGACATATGGTTTTCAAGGATGGTTTGACTATTGATCCTAAAATAATAGAGGGCATTCTAGGATTATCATTATCCTTTCATAAGAAAGGTCTTCAAAGTTTCTTAGGAAAGATAAATTTTGTAAGGAGGTTCATACCTGGGTTTGCATCTTTGGTGAAACCTATCACAACTATGCTTAGGAAGAACCAAGTCTTTTTTTGGATCAAAGAGGGTAAGAGAAGTTTTGAAGCCATAAAGTAATAAATTGCAGAAGATCCTACTCTTGTGAATCCTAAGTTTACTAAATACTTCATTTTGTATTAATTTTCCAACCTTGATACTATATTAACCATGCTAATGCAAAATAATGATGAGGGTGTGGAGCAGCCAATTGCATTCTTTAGTCAAGGTATAGAAGATTATGAATTCAAGTACACCTTTGTAGAGAAATAAATCCTTATTATTGTAAGGGGACTAAATAAGTTTAGACACATGGTTTTAAATAATAAGATTCATGTTGTGGTCTCTCATCCTTAAACCAAAGAGTTTATTTTTAGCAAAGATCTTAGTGAAAAGAGGGCAGGGTGGATCATTAAGGTAATAGAATATGATGTTGATATCAAAGTGACAAAATTGATAAGTGGTAAAGGACTTTGTGAACATATATCTTTAGATCTTCATGAGTCAAAGGAAGAGGATTTAGTCAATCATGATTTCCCCTGCCCAATTGGTTCATAGCCTCCACAAAGTTGGACATAATATGTGATTAGATGGTGTGATTTTTAGGTATATTAGGTTTCAATTTATTCCCTTTTATGTTATAGATGGTGTGATTTTTAGGAGGGACATCAATGGTTTGCTATTGAGATGCATTGATGATGATCACTTTGGGGTGTTACTTAAGAAGTTTCATGATGGGATAGCATGAGGTATTTTCTCTCCAAGAACCAAAACTACCAGGATCATGAGGGTTGGATATTATTGGCCTAGCCTCTTCAAGGATTTCCAATCTTAGGTGAGAAGGTGTGGACAATGTGCTTTATTTTTAGGTAAATAAAAGCTCGTAGTTATTCCTTTAAAGCCTATCTATGTCGACCAACCTTTCTTGAAATTGGGTCATGATTTCATTGGCATGATAAATCCCCCATCAAGTGTTGGTCATAAATGTATACTCATAGCAACTGACTATTTTACAAGATGGGTTGAGGAAGTAGCATTGAAGGAAGATAATGAGAATGCTATCTTGGAGTTCTATCAGAGCATCATAAAAAAATTTGGCACTCCTGTTACTATTATTTTAAATAATGTTCTTGCTTTTATGGGTGCTAAGATAGATGATTAGGAAAGTAGTAATGGTGTATTCTTGATCACTTCATATAACTACTACCCTCAAGGTAATGGGTTGGTTGAATCTACTAATAATAATATGGAGAACCTTGGAGCATAACCAAAGATCTTGGCACACAAAATTAAAGATAGTCTTATGGGTTGATAGGATAAATCCCAAGAGGCCAATAGGGAATTCTCCTTTTGTGTTTATCTATGGAAGGGAAGCTAGGTTGTCTATCTCTCAAGAGATACCTACCTTAGAGTTAGCACATCAACTAGAGTTAGTTGAGAATAACCAAATGAAAGTGAGATTGATATAACTATTAGAGTTTTAAAATACTAGAGATAAAGCTTATCGAGTTATGGATCATCACCAAGTACTAATAAAGAGATATTTTGACAAGAAATCAACTCCAAGATCATTTAAAAAAGGTGACATAATATTGAAATGGGATGAAGATAGAGAAGAACCAAGGAGACATACCAAATTTGATACCCTATGGATTGGACTATATGTCATCATCAAGTGCAAACAAAGTAACTCTTTTCAGTTAGCAAGGATGAATGGATAAAACTACCTATCCCTGTGAATGGAATACATTTAAAACCCTGTTATTGAGAATTAAAGATCAATATTGTAAATAATAGATTAGGTGTGTGTTTCCTTATTGTGTTTTGTTCTAATAAGTGCTTTTAAAGAACAATTTTGATTTTTCTTAGTTTCTTATCTTGTGTGTTGTTTTTGTTGGTTTTATTATGTTTTGTGTGTTTTTATAGGTAGTTTATATGTCAATCATGTGTACTTGTGACTTAGTCACCCAATGGATAGGATTAGGTAGCTAATCATGGCATAGCAAACATTCCACCCTTGATAAATCACCAAAGATGTTGACCATTTTTACCTCGAGGTCAAAATGGGTCAACCCCCTATACTAATAATCTTGTATTGGGGATTATTATAATGTTATAGGGTATATTCTAGTTCATTTTATGTAATTTAATATAAAATTCCCACTTTGGTCATAGTCTGACATAGGTCTTGTGTCATTTACTGTCTTAGGGTCATTCTAGGGTCATATATGCAAGTGGCAAGTTTTTATGTTGTACAAGATATTAGGATCATGAAAAGGGGTTGCACAGGCCTCAAGGAGTTCATTCAGAGTTGTGAAAGTTTAGGAATAAGCTTTATGAAGCAAACCATCATCAAAATGTCATAAAGAAATAGATTGGACCATTTTACTTGGGAATTTTGTAAATATGCTCAGAAAGCCTCACAAGACCATCAAACCATACATGATAAATTTTCTTATTACCAATATCATTCTCTACAAGTTTCATATCTTGATAAATCTTCTATCTCGAGATCTAAGCCTTCAAAGTTTAGCTTGTTGAGTCTAAGAAGCCAGGCCATCGTACACATCACATGGAAATGAGTAGACTAATGTTTTTGAGCATTTCTTATCTTCACTTAGATATTCATGCAAGCCAAAATCTTACAACACCATGGATTTATTTATTTTAGTATTTTTATATATAAATTTCAAAATCATAGAAGGTTTATAGCTCAAGTTATGAGCATTCAAACTTGGGCTTTCAACACAAGACATTCATGCTAATATCAAGTTTGAGCTCTGTAAATTAACCATTTGGGTTTAAAATGTCCTTAAAAGTTTTAAAGTTTATCAATATCTAATGGTCCATGTGATCTTGCATACTGACATTTGAGATCTAACAGTTCACATTAAGGACAAACAAGTCAAAAGGTCTTTAAGTTAAATCCCTTTAAAGAGATACAAGTTAGACAAGATCTGATGGTGTGGAGCTTTAATGATAAGGAGTTGGGTCCAAGAAAAATTTGATGGTCTATGCTACATTAAACATCTTAATCTAATGGTGTGAGATGAGTCAAAAGGTCAAGGATCTCAAGAGGCTACCACATGGTACAAGTGTAGAAGTTGATTGATTTACAATAGGATCCTGAGATCAATGCATGATTGACAAGTGACATGAACATATTCTTTATGGTAGTAAATCAATGGACTACATTGGTTCATACCAAATAGATCAAAATCACATAAAATGTCAAGATTTGATAGCCAAGATCTATGAGGCCAATGGGTATAATGATAGGTTGGAACATTTTGATTGGTCTCATTTTTAATGGGCAAAGTCAAAACAAAGGACCAATTTTTTACTAAATCAAATAGGTCTTGAAATTTCATCCTACCACCATTAAAACTCAATCAAATTACAAGGAATGAATGTATCCATGGAGCCAAGGTGATCAAGAACATAAAAGGATGTCATTAAAGCTAAATATGGACCTCTATTTTGATGTTTTGTATCATGTAGGGTTATTTGTGTGACTATGTTTACCATTTTTAAAGAGGATCCATGCATATGGTGAATCTTCAATGCTTAAAAATTTTAAGTGGGTCTATTTGGACCTATCACAATCAAGAGAAGGGTTATATAATCTATAGGTCTGCATCAATGTGACAACTATAGGAAAACCAATACTCTGAGATTGGTTTTCCATATATAGTGGACTTATAAACATGGGGATTATTTCAAACATGATCTAGTTGGAACAAGAGATATCATTTCAAAGGATTATATGATGGCATATACGTAGACCCCAATGGTTTCATAACCAAGACCAACTACATGAAAAGGACCTTACTCTCCACTTTTGCATGCCATGATAAACCAGTGAAGAGTATTTAACACTAGGAGAAAGCTATAAAAGATTAGTCCAATGGTTATAACTAAATTTATACTAAGACCTAGATAAAAACAAATTAATCCCATCATTTCAACCATCAGAGAGCATCAACGAGGGAATAACATAGTTGTACAAGCACTTCAAGTGATATAGATCAATTAAATGGTATAAATAAGCATAATTTGTAGAAGCATTTGTATCTATAGTTCAAATGGATTTGATCTCTTTTATTCCTTTTTTGAGTGCCAAAGTATCTCTCTCTAAAGGCCCCTTCCTTCTATAAATATATCCTTTGAGCTATTGTTATCTATCCCTTAGGTTAGTATGACTAGAGTCTACCAAAAATTATATTCTGCACCTTTTTAGTAATGAATAGAGTATTTTATAGTTGTTTACTAATATGTGCTTAGTGTTATATTTTTTTTAATATGAAAAAGTGGTTTTCATCTTCCCTTTGCAGATCCAACTCTAACCTAAGTGCTAATAAACTTTATTATAGGTCATCTAGTGTGTCTTAATGTTGATGTCTCAAGTATATAGTATATTATTGACTGTAAGTGCTTTCAATCAAGCCTTATCCTCATTGCCTCTAACCTAAGTCCATAAAAATTGACCTCTAAGTGAAAAATTATTGCTTGTAAACTATTATAGACCCCTGCATTAGTTTTATTCATTGTCTATTAGTGTGTTAATGGGTTTAATATTGAAAGTGGATATTTGAATATTTGGTACATCACCTCTTTTAAAGTAGGTTTGATTTAAGAATTATCTAACTCTTTTCCCTAGAATTAATTAATTGGTATAGATAAGAGAATTTCAATATACATTCAAGGAGGTAGCCCTTAAATCTAGAGGCTCATTTCCAATATAGGTACATCCACATACCTAGAAATGTCCCCATGTTCCCCAAATCTAGAAAAATCTTGAACAAATTCTTCTAGGGTAAAATATTTGGTGATAATAGGAACCATGAACTCTATAGAACCACCTCAGCACCAAAAGCTAGTTAAAATGGTGTAGCCTTATTCAGGTGCTTATAAGTTGTGTGATATGCCCATCATATGACTGATACTTGATCATCCCAAAATTTGAAATTAACATCACATATATTCATGAGGCACATTCCTAATATCTTATTGAACGCCTCAATGGTGCCATTCACATGTGTATGATAAGGGGTGGTCTTATGGTGTGCCACCATGTATTCAATTAGTAAGATTTGCATAGTTTCATTGATAAAGTGTGTGCTTTTGTAATTAGTCAAACTGAATGGGCACCTATAGTGACTTATGATGTTCTCCCATATGAACCTCATGAAAATGGTGGTTTCGCAATATTTTGTTGGTGCTACCTCAATCCACTTAGTTAAATAATTAATGGCCACTAGAATGTATCTTATACTTGTATACCTTGTTATGGGAGTGATCATCCCAACAAAATGAGTGGCCCATTTTTTGAGTGGTGCTTGGGTAATAATGGGGATAAAAGGAATTTAATCCTAGTGGTTGGGCTTCCCTATGCATTAACATATATCACATGCTTTGGCTTAATCCTTTGTATCTTGGAACAGATTTAATCACCACAAGACTGATTGTAATACCTTGTATGATGTTACATCTCCAATATAATGGCTACCTACTATCCATTCATACACCTTGTGTAAAATGGATTATATTTCATGTTTTGATTCACATCAGTGTAGGACTTCATCTCAACCTAGTTTATATAAATATCCAATAATGAGCTAAAAATGGGTGGCATGAACTATGATTTATTTCTTCTCTTTGGTTGTCATAGTCTTGGGCACAGATCCTAACATTAGAAAAGTGACTATCTCTACCAAGTCCTCAATAACACACTAGACTTTGTAGAGTTTCACATATGACATGTCATAATTGATCAGTGATACTACATTACCAGAATTGATATAGGACAAATGGTTTGGGCCCAAGTTCTATTTTCTAGGCTTGATGACAATTGAGAACTAAAACACTTGAAATAGAACTATCCATATAAAAATGTGCTTATGGAGAATAGACTTGTTCATGAGGTACTAAATCACCTCATGGTACATGAATAAGATGATGGGGTCACCAACAAGTATTTATTGAATTGTTACAAGGTGTAGACCATGGCCAACACGTCACACTTATTTGTTATATAGATCTAATCTACTTGGGTAAATTTTTTACTTATGAAGGAGATGGGATGATCCATTTTTCCTTCATTTAGTTATTAAAAAATGGATACTATTTTAGAGCTAGATACATCAATATGGACATGGAATGGGGTCATCCATTTAAGAAATTGTAAAATAGGAATGATATCCAATCTAAGCTTTAGAGTTTCAAAGGCATCCTCTTATGTTTTACCCCAATAGAATAGGTCATCCTTATGTAAGATCTCCTCCAGTAATGCCGTAATATTTTCATAGCTCCTTATGAATTTCCTATAGTAACCACAATGGCCTAGAAAGTCACAAATGTCTTTTTACATTGAAGGGGTCTGGAGTTGAATGATTATTGCAATCTTTGAAAGATTGATGAGAAGACCATCTTTCCAGATGATGTTCCTGAGAAAGGTTCTAAATGGTGTTGTGAAGACACACTTCTAAAGGTTAAAGGATATATGTATCTATTTTCACCTTTAAAACATTAGGTGTTGGTTATCATAGTGGTCTTTCACAAGCCCATACATAGCCTAATAATTTAGGTACACTTGGAGGAACTTGTGGATGAAGTCCTTAAATGTAGTGATCACCACTATAGAAAACATAGATGGCATATTATTGAGTCTAAAGGGAATAATGTTATAAGTGAAACAACCCCATTAAATCACAAAGGTTATTTTGGGCTTATCTTCCTCTTCAATCTAGACATAATGATATCTAGAGAACCCATCAATGAAGGTGTACATCTCATAGTTTTCAAAACCATCCAAGACTTCATCATTAAATGGAGTCAAGAAGGAATCAGTGATGTAGGATGTATTCAACATTATATATTCAATGCAAATACAAATTCACCCATCCTTCTTAATGTTAATCACCATGGGGCTCACCCCTTTGGATTCATGCAGTGGGTAGATAATTCCTATGGCTAACATATCATCAATCTTTGTCTTAACTTTGGCATGGAGATTGAGGTTCATTCTATAGGGTTGATTCTTAATAGGTCTTGTGATATCCATCAACTTTATGCTCATATTCTTAAGGGATGGGTGGGTGCACTTCATGTATCAATAATTTTAAGGGAAAAAGTCTTGGAACTCTTTTAGGAGATCCACAATTCATGCCAGCTCCATGTAAGACCAATATGCACCCAGAGAATCCATCTTTGGTTCCCATTATAATTTGATGTCTACCTTGGTATTTTTGAGAGGGATCATTCTTAGCCTAGTTCAATTCCTCAACTTGTCAAGTTACTTTAGTTTTTTTTATGCAAAGATGAGTATGGTATTCTTCATTGGGTTTACTATCATTTACTTAGAGCATAAACTTATTTTTGCCTATAAAGTTCATCTAGTGGCTTGCCTTCCAAGTATCATCATCTTCTTCACTCGAGTCACTATCGATCACTTACTCCTAAAATAAAGTTAGGAGTTCTAATCTTTTTTTCCTTAATATGTCCTTGAGGCACTCCTCTAGGATTATAATATCCTCAAGCACTGCCCTTCAAATTACTTATAGTGGCTCAATCAATTTTAGGTTCTATAAAGAAAAGGAGAAGGTGTCAATAAACCTTTCCTTGAGTGCATCCCAATTTATTGTCTCATAGCACATTCCATTGACAACATACCATGCTCTCACCAATGTTTTTAAGGTTTTGTAGAAGGTGTACACCTATAATTTCTCTAGGGAATTTGTGTCATAGTCAATCTAAGGTTTTTCACACAAGCACACATATAATATTATGTCTAAATTATCAAAGTATGTATAAATGCCAATATCCTCATTTATTTTTCTAAATGTAGTGCATATTTTTGCTTTTAAATCTTGTCAAGTTGTCAAGTTAAGCCTTTATACTACCCACCAATGAGGGGAAGTGCTCCTTAAAGTATACACTAGTGCACCCATCATCGTCACCTCCTTTGAGATGCATGACTCAATGTCATAGACATATTATTCCATAAGATTTATCCCCTCATACTCTGGGAGTGTGGAAAGTTTACCTTTGCTCAAGAAAAATTCTCTTTTTCCATTCTTTTTGTTGTAAGGGACCCATCTCTTCAAATTTCAATCAATCTAGACCCGTCTAATTCTCATAGTTTTTGGTTCCTTCATTATCACTAAGTGGCACCTTTGACTAGTCATCTCATTAGCTTCTTTAACCCATTAGTTTTAAACAATGTTGGTGGTGTCTAAGGCTGAATGTCCATCATCTCAAGAAATCACTCCTTGGCCATTAGGGTGGATATTCTTGATGCCTTGTGTCAGGATGTTGTAGATATGGTTGATATCATCCTCTAGATCAACACTTTCTACATATGGGGGTCCTTAGTCACTTGAGAGGGGGATCACTACCCTCTCCATGCCATTTTAAAAGGTCATATATTACTTATTGAAATGCATATTGGTGTTATTTGTGTAGCACCATGGCCTTCCTAGGAGTGCTAGATAATTATCTTTTTCATCTAACTCGATAAATTTGAATTCAACATGAAACTTGGAACCCATGATATATAAAATTATGATTTTTAGGATATAGATTGGTTGCAAAATAGATTTATTGGCCATGAAAATTATATGAGGGAAGGCCTCAAGGTTGGCCTACCCATATTTTCTCATGCATTATTTGTTAAGATATTGACCTTGAAAATTATGTCTATGAGGACCTCACATATAGAAAATCCATAAAAGGTGGTATTCACCAGGATTTCTTGATCATACTCTGCATTTTGTGTATGCCTAAATTCTCATGTCCTTTCCATGCATGGCATATTGACTTTAACTAGATTTTATCTTACATGATCTAAAAGTAAGTTATTTAATAGGGGTAGTATCCCTTCTATTTGTAAGAGGTGTAATATCTCCATTTTCTCTTATACCTTAGCCTCTTGGCCATATTGCTTCTTTCAAGAGGCATCAGCTTGCACTTCTAGGTCTCACACTAGTTGGATCTCCCTTTTCATGGTCTAAATCACATTCATATCATACTAAAATACATATTTTTGGTGTGTAGGGTCTAGGTAAGTTGTAGTTTTAGCTTTGGGCCATGTTATGTTCTTCGTATAGCTCTATTTCCCATATTTCAGGCATAACTCTAGTATTGGCATAACTGATAGTTGAGTGATGAATCCACTATGAGTATATTTTTTGCACTTTGATTGGATTTATATGGTTCAGTTATACCTTTGAAGTCCACTTCAGCATTTTCATCTCATGCCTAATCATTCCTTCACCTTTGTCTATGCCAAGTTAGCCTTGGGTCAATTTCTTGTACAAGCTAGGAAACTCCTTGGCCATATGTGTTCCTAGACAATACCCACATGTTAGATGTGTATGACAATCATGTAGATAATGTTCTATCAAACTGCACTTGTAATATGAATGCAATGGGAATCTTACTCTACCACATCCTCCACCTAACCCTTTGGTACCTCATTAAATTTCATATCCTATATTTTATTGGCCATATCCATCATTTCTTTGGGTCACCTACCCTCTGATTATTATAGTTTCTTGCCTGGCACCTCTCTCCATGTTTTCATGCATCTCATTAATCACTTGGTAGTCAATTGTGGTATGGATTTAGGAATCACACAACTGATAGTAGATGGTTATGTTAACCTGAATAGAACATTACAATAAAGTATAATTGTGAATATCATGTTCTTTGCAATAAACCTCATAGCTTAAAAGTAATGTGTGCACATCCTTTCAAGGCTAGTTTTTCTAGTTATGGCCTCATGTCTCATAATCGGTGTACCATAATCCACTTTGAGCATCTTGTGTTAAATTAGTCATTAGATTTTGGAGTTATCTATCCATGGAAGTAATCTATGCTTCCATGAATGGGATAATTCTAGTATCAGTGCTTTAGACCACCTCAACTCTGAGTGTAAATTCAAGAACTTCATGAGGGTTGGTGAAAGTATTCATGGATAGTGATCTTTGAAATAGTACTAGAAATCCTCCAAAAAACCATTGTGCATGCTGAGAGGGGTGAATGTCATAAGGAAGCTTGGAAATAAGTGTCTTGAATCTAGCATCATATAGTCACATGCTTTTAGAGAGCCCTTGGTTAATTTATTTAAGTGTGGCAATGCTCTACTATTCAAACTTAGGTATGTTGAATTCCTTCATGAATATTTATTTGAAGGTATTATAGTCAATCATAACCTAGTTAGGATAAAATTTTATATACCAGGTATGTGCATGATCAAGTAAAGTTATCATGAACTATGTTGCCTTGCATTGTAATTGGGTTATACCTTGAGTGTGCCATTGTAGTTCATATTTTATCACATGCTCTATGAAATTTTATATTGTGTGTTATTTTTGAAGTGCATGGCCATCTCATAGTAAATTTACTACAAGGGGGAATTTCTATCTAAGGTTCTTGGCCCATAGAAATTATCCTACTGGTGGTCCTCCAATATCTCTAGCCACTAGGTTAGGTGTTCGCACTATTCTTATTGCTAGTACCAAAGATGATGAAGGTGTTTTACTACTAACTTATGGTGCTAAGCCACTTCTTAAGGATTATTTCCTAGTCTAAAAAACTAAAATTGACTTAATTGAAATGATTACACTCACATTTTGTGTTGTTGAGCTAGCACCCAAATATATAGAGGTATCCTTACTTAACTCTTTGTAAGGAACAACTTGTTCAATCACAAAATTATATTCCAAGTCTATAAAATGATCAAAGTTTATGTGGACAATAGGGTTAGTTATCACTCTTTTTCTTCATATGGGAGATCTAGTATATGAACTAGCACCATAGGTTTAATATAGGTAAGAACTTTTGGTACATCTTTAATGGTCAAATTATATAGGGACCCAATGCATTCTTCACCCATAAATAGTTGAATTTGGTCTATGGCTTCATTGTTCCTCTCCTCACATTTATATAATTTAATATATCCTTCCCCATGAACTTCCCACTCGCTACAGGTTTTATTATCACTTACAAGTTCCAAATCTTCCATCAACCTACACTTCCTCTTATTATAGTTCTATTGCCTAATCTCTTAGGTGTTAGTCTACTCATCCCCTTACATTACACTTTACCTATATATCCCTTTCTTCCCCATCATGTTTTTCATATGTGAAAGGGATGAGCCTTCCATTCTCATGGCTTCAAAGCTATAATCCACCATCAATTTCTTAATCTCTATGATAAAATATTTCACAAATATACCTCTCGGCTCATGCAAAAAATGATATTATACTTCCTCAAGGTAGGAGTATATCGACACTATGAACTCAATCATGTAACTATTTAGCACTCCTTTCCACCATTTGTCTACATCTCTAGTCCAAGTAACATATAGGTTTTAAAGCCTCTCTAGGCACTATTTCATCCACTTGAGGCATTATCCATAGCTTAAAATTATATGGGTCATATAGAGAGCCAAAAATTGATACACATTCTCAAGTAGTTCATAAAACAAGACCTCATAAATAGCATAATACAAGCTATTTTGAACTCACTTCCTTGGATTTTGTCATTTAAAAGATGGATGATTTATCATAAAGCTATATTCCACCTATTGTATACAATGCTTGATGTTCTTAAGGGATAGTTAGAGTACAAGTAGAGATAATGGCCTTGAAAAAGAGCTTGAAAAGGCTAAAGAACAAATAGTCTAAGGTTTAAAGCTGATAGGAGGATCAGACATTCTTGATGAATTTATCAACTTTCAAAATCCATCAAAAGGTAAATTTGGTCTTGGTTATGAAAAGGGGAAAAGTCACATACCCATTACATATGCTAAGTTATACGATAATTTCAAAGTAGAAGGATCAGGAGAAAAGAAAAGGAGTGTCTCTAAAGATAAAAAGACAAATAGTAGCACTACTAATGAGAAGTCTAAAGGAGAAAATAAGCTTGAGGAAATGAAAATTAACAATAATTATATCTCTGCAAACTCAAGGAAGATGCAGAAGACAAAGGCAGGTGATGTAGATGGTTACACAAGAGTGAGAGACTTGAAGAATCCAAACTTAAGAAGAACTCCCCATCTTACACAAAGAAAAGATATGATGAAGTATTTCTCATATTTATATGGTTATTTTTATAGATATAATCATTTTGTTCATAAGGTTAGTAAATATAGAGTTATACCTACAAGGAGAACTAACTTTTTAAGAAAAAATTCATTTTCACACTTGGTAGATATAATTGTAATGTACTATAATTGTAATAATTTTAGTTACATAGCTAAATAATTTTAGTTACATAGCTAAATACAAAGTATGAAGAAAATTATGCCTCCTAGTGTGAACAAAGGTTCACAAGTCTTTGAAAAAGAGAAAATTAAGCCTAACAGGACACATAAGCAACCCAAACATGTATAGAAAGAAAAAGATCAAGACATGATGAAGAATGTTATAGAGGTTAGAAAATGTCAATATCTCTTAATGTCTACACATATTGAGAATGAAAAGACAAAGCTCAAGGAGAAGTCCAAGGTGTTAGCCAAGGATAGTTCTAAGGTATGTATAGATTCAAGTGAACATCCTTCTACTATAGAAGAAAGTATCAAGCATAGAACATTAGTATTTTTTGCCTAATGATGAGAATCTAAACTAGAAGGAAGATACTTTAGATGAAAAGGTATTTCATGAATCCATATTATCTCTATGTAGTGTTAATCCAATCACAAAACAAAAGGAGAACAATGTAATGGATAAGCATATTATTACTCTCAAGCCTAAGAAGAAAAAGAAGAATAGAAAGCACAAGATGACCAAGGAGGAGAAGGAATATGAGGATTTATGGGAAAATCTTGGTTTCATATTGTTATAGGACAATGTGAATTAAGGTGTCTCTATCTATGCTTCTTAATAGACTCCTTTCAGTAAAGAATCAAGTTGTGTTCTTCATAATATTTAGAAGGCAAGAAATAAGTTCTCCCAATTAAATTTGGTGTGCCAAGATGAGATAAGTGTTGTGTATATAGTATCTTTGGGGATAAAATGAGTGTGCCAACAATGTTTTCATGGACTATGGTTCTAAATGCAGGATATATAGACTTCCAAGTGTGGAAACAAGTGTGTTTGCTTTAGATCATCATACCAATTAGTAAAAATGTATGTAGATTATTGATTTGTCTTTTAGACCAATACTATTTTGATATAGAATAAATGATCCTATGTTTAAAAGTCTTGTATTGATCACTAGAGTAAGGAGGAGCTAGATTGTTTGGTCTATCAGAATCAAAGAATGCTCAAATTAGAGGAGCTTGTTATATGTTATATGGTGGTAGATTTGAAAATGCTTAGGTGAATCTTGGTTGAGACATGTCATTGTTTCATAACAAATAAAATCATACAAAAGGTATTTGATTTATGAAGATGACAAGTTAAATATATCATAGAGTTAGGGGGAGATAACTCAAATAGCTTGAATGGCTTGAGGAGATATGAATGATGTGAAAAAGATCATATGTGAGATGTTTCAATCATGATTGAAAGATAAGGTGTTATCTTTTATAGATGTTAACTCAAGAATTTTGAGATGATGAATTGAATAAACCAAGTCAAGTACTTAGACAGTGTATTGAATCTTCATGCATAAACAAAGTGGGAGCTTTATAATTAGTCAAGTCTTAAGATCAGAGGACTTTGTATGGAGACTTGAATATGATCAAGTGATGCCATGAGACATAATTTTGGAGTGATAGATCCTACATCACATCACTAGATACTATTGATGGAGCATAAGTCTAGAGGAAGGATCATAAAAGCCTTCTCAATCCCTAGAAGAAGAGAAAAGGTAACTTAGGTATGTATATTTTACAAACTTATAATGAGTTAATGGTTGCATATTCTTGGACAACTCCTTTATTTGATAAAGGGGGAGAACACTTTGGACAAATAGTGAGAATGATTCCCTTCACCATTGATGTTAAAGAGGGAGAAAAAGAACAAATGCTCCCTAGGGGAGAAGAAGATCAAAATACTCTCTGTAAAAGTTTGGAGAAAAAAGTGCAAATGTCAAAGAAGTAGAGAAAGTATCAAAGTTGAGTATTAGGCAAATGTGTCATTACCTAAGGGGGAGAAATTATGGTATGAACCACTTTAATTCATACTCATCAGAATCCAATGTAATCAATTATAGAGAAAGAGTAAAGTATCCAAGTTGAGTATTAGGTAAATGTGTCATTACCTAAGGGGAAGCAATTATGGTATGAACCTCTTCAATCCATACTCATCAGATGCTAATGCAATATGTTGTTCCCAAAATTTGTCACTCATTTTGGGAGCAACATATAAACTATTTTGGGCCTACAGGCTAAACTTATCTCTTACCTTCTCAAAAAATTGTTCTGAGCATTCAAATTCTTCATTTTTCAAGATTTTTTAGTTAATGGATTAGCAAGTTCAATGGGTTCAAAGGTTCAATGACATCGACAAGCTTAAAGAGTTAAGCACTTCGACAAAAGTTCAAAAAGTACAACTAATTCAAGGTTCAATGGCTTCAAAGACTTAGCAAAAAACAAAGGAATGAACCATTGAACTGTTGAACCTTGAACCAAAAGGGTTCAATGGGTTCAATGAGTTCAACAGGTTCAATTGGTTCAATGGGTTCAAAGAGATCAAAAGACTTAAAAGAAAAGAGGCATCAAAATGCAAGATTGAACCATTGAACCAAGGTTGGTTTAATTGGTTAGTTCAAAGGACTACCCCAAAGTCAAAGGAATAGGTGCCCTTATGGAGGGTAGTGAACCAAGGCCAAGTGCCCTTGTGGAGGGTAGTAAGAAAAAGTAGACAAAGAGATTTTCTTCAGAAAAATGAACAAGGCAAAAAAATTGGAATTCCTTTGGAAAAATGAACAAGGAAAAAGACAAAGTGAATTCTTTCTGATAAAAAGTCTGAAGGAATTCCTTCAGACATTTTATCTGAAGGAATTTTCTTGAAAATGAAAGCCCAGCGAAAAAGTAGCTAAGGTAAGCCAAAGAAGGATTTCCTTCAGAAAAATTGTCTGAAGGAATTCCTTAAGACATTTTGTCTAAAGGAATTGGAACCTAAAAATGCGTCAAAGGAATTGAAGCCCGAAAGTCTCCTGAAAGACCCTGAAGGGTAGGTACCCTTACGAGGGGCTCTCAGCACCAAGAAAATGGACCATTCTCAAAGACCCGAAGGGTAGGTACCCTTGTGGGGGGCTCTCAGCACCCATAAAAAGGACCTTTCTCAAATCTCAAAGGGACACCTTCCCTTCAGGGTGTTCCTAAGGCTTGATAAAGATGAAGGAAAAGCTTCAAAAAGACTTAGACAAAAAGGATACTTTAAAGAACAAGGATTGAATCATTGAACCTTGAACCAAATGGTTCAACAGGTTTAAGGGTTCAAAGGTTCAACATTTCAAGGCTTCAAAGGGACGTAGAAAAGTAAAGGAAGCACTGAGACAAAGAATAAACCAATGGACTAATTGAACCTTGAACTAAAAGAGTTCAAATTTCAAAGGTTCACAGGTTCAACAGTTTAAAGACAAGCCCCAAGCGAAGGAAGAACACAGATGATTCTACAGACCAGTTCAAAGGGATGGTTCAACCAAAGAGAAAGAAAGTGATTGAACCAGAAGAGCGATGGAACAAAGGAACCAATAAAGACCACCTAAACCATTAAACTATTGAACCAATGAACTTTCAAAGGTTTAAAGGTTCATGGTTTAATATGGTTCAAATAACCAGTGACCATTGACGTCCCCATGAATGTCAAATTTAAGGTAATGGATTATCTATTGATTTACAAATATAGAGTGGGACTTGAAGAGTAAACCAAGTGACCAACTAAAGAGATAGCCTGAGAGCTCAAATTACTATAGGGAAGAAAGAACAATACAAGAAGATTAGAAATATCTATAAAGTAGTTATTTCTAGTAGGTGAAACAATCCACCAAGTGGTCATCTGAGCTCACCAAATCAAGGACACAGCCTATTTTTCTTCCATGAAGGTAAAATTGAAAGCTACACAAACATCATTAAAAGGACCAGTCAACCCATGCTAAGGAGGAGACATAAAAGATGAACGGGCACACCATAGTTAAGGCAATGCATTGTTCCAAGCATGGCCCCTCGACAGGACTGAAAGCACATTCAAGGCATTGAATGTAGTGTGGGCCATCTCATGGGAAAAAGTGCCAAGCCTTTCTTGGCTGATATACATTATATTCTCTTATATTATTCATAGGAGATATTTTGAATATAGAAACAAAACTCTGCCCAAATTGAAAGGTGATTACTGAGACTTTGAACTCAGATTGTTGATCATATTACTTTATCCGAATGAGAAAGCAAGTGACTTTTAGAATTTGTGTTGTTATAGCTTGTGTTATCTTAGGAAATCGTTCTTATGTATGTTTCCTAGGAGCATTCTTGTTTATTTAATTTAACAACCAAAACTAGTGGAAGTAATTAGGAAGATGTCCTAAAGCCAGTGGTGGAAAGACTTTGTGCTTTCATAGTTGTCTTCAGTGTGTGTTTTTAGTTTCTTTCTATGTAAAGGATCTTGGGATGACTTTGTACCCACATTATCCTTCATATTTCACTTTTTGGGAAGTTGAGGTAGAGACTTTGTGCTACACCTCATTCTATTGGTTATTGTGCCTTTGTTACCAGTTACTTATCACTACCTAATAGAACTCCAACTGTTTGCTACAAGACCACTTCTAAAAAAAGAGAAGTGCCTTCAGTGTTTTTAGCCTAGATTTCTCCTTTGTTTATGAACATCATCTCTAAAAAAAAGAGAGATAGATGGTGTTATCCTACCCTTGATTGTTACTTTCTACTTATCTATATAGTATATAGCTCCTCATAGTTATAAGGGAACCTCCCCTTGATGAGAGGAGAGATTTTTCCACATCTGATGCTATAAACTTACACATTTGGCTGACCAATCTCCCTTGTTATGGTTGAATAGACCTATTTTTCTCATCAATTAGTTGATTGACATAATATTCACCCAATAATTTTTTGGCAACTCTACTAGGGATCAACGATCAGTTCCTACCCTTATCCATTAAATACTCTGACAACTCTAGTCTGTGTCTTACCCATTATCATTATAGCCTTACCACTTTCCTCCACCTCCACATCAACTAGGATAGAATGCACATTTTGAAACCTCAAGCTTCAAGCTGAAGCAGAGCCAGTTCTTTCCCATTTTTATTCTACAATCTGGCAACTCCATGTTATACTAGAAGCCAGAGAGCCCAAGGTGTTTTTGACCCTATTTTTGAGTTGGTGTAGTAGGGAAATTTCAATTTGTTCCCTCCCCAACTTCAAGTTCAATGATCTAGAAGTATTCCTCCTATCCATATCAAGACACCAACATAAGGCAGAGCTTTTTTTTCTACTATTATCAGAGCTTTGCTATACATACTCCACCTAGATTTGTTATTCCCCCTTTCCATAGTCATATAATGGCAGCTCAAGGCCCTTGGGGTAACTCTTTTGGCCCACTCAATCTTACTCCACCTCTACATGAGCTTCCACATAGTTCAAGGAAGAATTTCCCCAAATACTTTGGTGATGGGAGAGTTCATCTTGATGAACACATTACATCTTTTAGCATAGCTTGTGGTGTGATAGGCATGGAATATGAGGATGTAGTAGTTAGGATATTTGCAAAAACACTATAAGGTGCTATTGCAGACTAGTTCTACCATTTGAAAGCTAGATCAGTGACTGACTGGGACACTCTTAAAGCTAAATTTGAAACCAGATTTAAGCTTGTAGAAGATGTGCATGCCTTGCTAGCCCAACTCACATAGATGAAGAAAGAACCTCATGAACCTATGAGGGACTTCATTGCCAAGTTTAACAAGTTGAGGAACCAAATTTTTGCAATTACTTAGCAAACAGCTGAGAATCTTAAATGCTTCTTCATCAACTCATAGCTACCTGAAGTGAGCTTTTTGTTGAGATGTGCTGGCCACATAAACCTTACTACTACTCAGGATTTGGCTATTGAGGTGGAAGATAACCTAATCTTAGTAAGAAAGATAAGGAGAGATCCAAATAGAGGTAAATCTTCTTCATCCTCTAAATACCCATATATAGGCACCACTGATCAAATGGTGCAAAAGCTAGCAAATGAATTACTCGCCTTGAAAAGGAAAATGGCCCAAGGTATGTCTGCTCCTCCTTATCAAGATACACCAAGGAGGACATTCACCAATTAGCCATACCAAGGCAATGCTGCCAAGAATCAAGGGTAGCCAAATAATCTTCCTCCCCCACAGAGGAACCTCACCCTTGAAGCACCTCCAACCAATTCAGCAGTTGGATATCTAGAAATAGAACATGATTTCTCTTTCCAACCTGAGTTTGATCAAGAAAATGATGATGATATCTTTGTAGTGGACCAAGAAGAATTAGCTAGTGACTCCAACATTAGTTTCCTAAATTACCAGGATGAACCTAGAAGTAAAGGTGAAGTAGCTAAGAGATCATACTCTATGTTCACCCAGTCTAAGAATCAGTCAGCCCTGCAAGCTAATAAAGAGAAGATAGAGGAGTGAACTCAACCTAAAATTTTAATTGCTAAGTGGGGAACCACTCTGCCTTTTCAGCCAAAGGACCCAGTGATTGCAAAAAAGGTAAGTACATCAAACATCCCTACAACTTCTACTTCAAATTCATAGACCAGTCCTCTCCCTCCCAAAAACTAGAAGGATGAACTCCATTCCTCTATTCCTAGTCCATTTCAGTCATTTGACATTATCAACCATGTCAAGAAATCCAAAATTCAAATGACTAAATTTGGATTCCTACAATCCAACCCTAAGCAGTTGGATAAATTAGTTCAATGTGTGAAGAATCAAGCCATCCCAATAGGAAAAGATGTTAAGAAGGTAACTCATGATCCCCCAAAGAGCATGTCCATCCCAAATAATCTTTTCATTACTCCTCCTATTGCCTCTGGGAAAATAGATCCTTTATATGTTTCCCTATTGATAAATGGTCACAAGCTGAGTAATTGCATCATTGATTCCAGAGCTTTAGACAATGCCATGCCTACCAAAGTGGAAAATCTCTTGGTCTCAAACTGACCAAGACATTTGGGAGATGTTTCTCCATGGAGAACAAACAAGTGCCACTCCTGGGACAAATCAAAGACATCTAATTTGTATTTGCATCATTCCCAGATAAGAGAATCAAGATGACAATCTTTGTGGCCGATGTCCCAGCATCATATGGCATTCTACTTGGACAAAATTTCTACAAGGATGTTGGTGGAGAAATGAGAATGGACCTATCTGAAGCAACGATCCTGATCAAAGGCATCATGAAGAGATTGCTCCTTGAGAAGGAGGTAAAATACATTGTCACTCAAACATCAACGCCTAAAGCTCAAATTCTATTTGAGTCTTTAGGTAGGGGTAATTACTTCTTATCCATGGAAGAGGTTAATGAGGCATCTAATGAAGCTCCTGAAGGTGACAATCTAAAAATTGGTTCAGATGGAATAGCAAAAGGATTGGTGGAGTGTAGTGCATGTGTAGAAGAATCTACCCCTCCAAATGAAGATAAATCTGATAGAAGATCAGTTTTTGATGATGTTTAGAACCTAGAATTTGATAGCAGTGATTCCTCAACTGGTTCAAGAGCTGGGACTATGTTGATATCTCCTCAAGGAGATATTTTTTCTTCTTCATGCAAGTTGTAGTTTAGCAACACCAACAACATAGTTGAGTATGAATCTCTATTGCTCAGATTGAAGGCTACTCAAGACAAAGAAGTCAAACTCCTTCATGCCAAAGGAGATGCTAAACTGATGGTTTGTCAAGTGTTTGATACTGACAATCAAATTATGTGTTTCAATGGACTAGAAGAATATCAAGCTATGGTAGTGGACCATACTGCTACATTCCAAAGTCAGGAAAATAAACTCTTCTATAAGAGAACAAGGATTCATGGTTTTCAAATTGGAGACCACATCTTACCATGGAGCAAGAAGAGAGAACCAAAAGGAATGCATAGAAAATGTGATTCCTGGTGGAGAGTTCCATTCTCCCATCACCATTTATGGGGAAAAAATGGTTTCTTGCTAGTTTATCAAGACAAGACATGATTTTCATTATCTCACAATGGGTAGCATCTGAAGCACTTCAATTCTTAAAGTATCAGATAAGTTCACCTATACATATGTATATTTGTATAGTCTTTGTTTCTATTTTTTGTTGTTCATTTTCATTTTCAGCACATTTCTTTTTGGGTAGCATGACTTCATAGCCAAATGGCATACTTCAAGGCACTAGAGATTATGGTTTCTACTCCCCTCAGTTGTTCCAAGTTTTCAACTGAAGGAAGTTCCCCAACTAGAGCCAGCTATTGATCCCAAAATCTGTCACTCATTTTGGGAGCAACATATGAACTATTTTGGACCTATAGGCTAAACTTATCTCTTCCTTTCTCAAAAAATTATTTTGATCATTCAAATCCTTCATTTTTTAAGCTTTTTCAGTTAAGGGATTAGCAGGTTGAATGGGTTCAAAGGTTCAATGACATCGGCAAAATTAAAGAGTTAAGCACTTCAGAAAAAGTTCAATAAGTTCAACCACTTCAAGGTTAAATGTCTTCAAAGACTTAAGAAAAAACAAAGGAATGAACTATTGAACCATTGAATCGTTGAACCTTGAACCAAAAGGGTTCAATGGGTCTAATCGGTTCAATGGGTTCGAAGAGATCAAAAGACTTAGAAGAAAAGAGGCTTCAAAATGCAAGATTGAACCATTAAACCAAAGTTGGTTCAATCAGTCAGTTCAAAGGACTACCCCAAAGTTGAAGGAATAAGTGCCCTTATGGAGGGCAGTGATCCAAGGCCAAGTGCCCTTGCAGAGGGTAGTAAGAAAAAGTGGAAAAAGATATTTTTTTCAGAAAAATGAACAAGGCAAAAAAGTTAGAATTCCTTCAGAAAAATAAACAAGGCAAAAGACAAAGTGAATTCTTTTAGACAAAAAGTTTGAAGGAATTCCTTCAGACATTTTATCTAAAGGAATTCTCCTGAAAGCGAGAACCTGATGGAAAATCAGCTAAGAAAAGCCAAAGAAGGATTTCCTTTAGACAAATTGTCTGAAGGAATTCCTTCAGACATTTTGTCTAAAGGAATTGGAACCTGAAGACCCATAAAAGCAATTGAATCCTGAAGGATACCTGAAGGACCCCAAAGGGTGGGTACCCTTATGGGGGTCTCTCGGCACCAAGAAAATGGACCATTCTCAAAGACCTGAAGGGTAGGTACCCTTGCAGGGGGCTCTCGACACCCACAAAAAGGACCTTTCTCAAAGTTCAAAGGGACACTTTCCCTTTAGGGTGTTCCAAAGGCTTGATAAAGACAAAGGAAAAGCTTCAAAAAGACTTAGATGAAAAGGAGACTTCAAAGAACAAGGATTGAACTGTTGAACCTTAAACCAAATGGTTAAATGGGTTTAAGGGTTAAACATTTCAAGGCTTCAAAGGGACTTAGAAAAGTAAAGGAAGTACTAAGACAAAGAATGAACCAATGAACTGATTGAACCTTGAACCAAAAGAGCTCAAAGTTCAAAGGTTTATAGGTTCAACGGTTCAAAGACAAGCCCCAAGCGAAGGAAGAACATGGATGATTCTAGAGACCAGATCAAAGGGATGGTTTAACTAGAGAGCAAGAAAGTGATTAAACTAGAAAGTGATTGAATTAGGAGAGTCATAGAATAAAGGAATTGACAAAGACCACTTGAACTATTGAACTAATGAACTTTCAAAGGTTCATGGTTCAAACAACCAATGACCATTGACATCCCCATGAACATCAAATTTAAGGTAATAGATTATCCATTGATTTTCAAATATAGAGTGAGACTTGAAGAGTAAACCAAGTGACCAGCTAAAGAAGATATCCTGAGAGCTCAAATTGCTACAGCGAAGAGAGAACAATACAAAAATATCAAAAATGTCTACAAAGGAGTTATTTTTAGTAGGTGAAATAGTCCACCAAGTGGTCATCTGAATACACAAAATCAAGGACATGACCTATTTTTATTCTATGAAGTAAAGGTAAAATTGATAGCTACATAGACATTAGGAAAAGGACCAGTCAACTCACACTAAGGAGGAGACATATAAGATGAATGGGCATACCATAGTTAAGGCAATGCACTGTTCCAAGCATGGCCCCTCGACAAGACTGAAAGTGCATTCAAGGAATTGAATGTAGTGTGGGTCATCTCATGGGAAAATGTCACAAGACTTTCTTGGCTATTATACATTGTAATCTCTTGTATTATGCATAAGAGATCTTTTGAATATAGAAGAAAAACTCTACCCAAATTGAAAGGCAATTACTAAGACTTTGAACTTAGATTGTTGATCATATTACTTTATTTAAATGAGAAAGCAAGTGACTTTCAAACTTTGTGCTGTTATATCTTGTGCTATCTTAGGAAATTATTCTTATGTCTATTTCCTAGGAGAATTCTTGTTTATTTAATTTAACAAGTAGAACTAGTGGAAGTAATCAGGAAGATGTCCTAAAGCCAGTGGTGGAAAGACTTTGTGCTTTCATAGTTGCCTTCAGTGTGTGTTTTTAGTTTATTTCTATGTAAAGGATCTTGGGATGACTTTGTGCCCCCATTATCCTTCATATTTCACTCTTTGGGTAGTTGAGGTGGAGACTTTGTGCTAAACCACATTCTACTAGTTATTATGCCTTTGTTACTAGTTACTTGTACTACCTAATAAAACTCTAGCTATTTACTACAATACCACTTCTGAAAAAAGAGAAGTGCCTTCAGCGTTTCTAACCTGGATTTCTCCTTTGTTTGTGAACATAATCTCTAAAAAAAGAGAGATGGATGGTGTTATCCTACCCTTGGGTGTTAGTTTTTGCTTATCTATATAGTATATAGCTCCTCATAGTTATAAGGGAACCTCCCCTTGATGAGAGGAGAGATTTTTCCAAATTTGATGTTATAAACCTACAAATTTGGCTGACCAATCTCCCTTGTTATGGTTAAAGAGACCTATTTTGCAAATCAGTTAGCTAATTGACAAAATATTCACCCAACACAATCAATGCCAAAGAAAGAGTAAAGTATTAGAAGATCATAATGTTTAGTTTGTCATCAATGACAAAGGGGGAGATTATTGGAAATATGATTCTCATTGATGTCAAAAGGGACATTATGATCATGCCATTGATGCTCAAGATTATATATGGTGATTAGATGATATGCAAAGGATCCTATAAAAGGTTAATAATGATTATAATGCTTGTGTGTATGATCAGAATTCATTTAGATCTTCACATTGATCATCTAGACATTTTGGGTCTATGATAGAAAAGATGAGAAAGCATTTTATTGATGTCACCATTGCCACATGTGAATGATTATTAGGGATCTAGTCATAGGGTTGTGATCACATTAGTCCATGGCAGTTATACACTATATTTGAAGACATGCAATGAAGCATAGTTGAATATATGGGCATGTAAAGTTGGATACTTGGATAAAATCCACCACATTTATATACTTATCCAAATTTTCAAAAAGGACCAAATAGATCCAAGTAAGCATATTGATGAGGTCATAATTTTCACACATGAAGGTATTAGGATAAAATGATCATACGGGTCTATTCATTTTTGTACCTATTTCATATGTGCTAAATCTTAAGTCACGTGACATAGCATGACAAAATATATGCTTGAGCAAAGTAGGGATTTAAGGAATTTTGATAGTGTTTTTCAACACAGTCAAATTTTTATGAAGACATATCTTGCACCTATGAAGGGTTTAAGTTAAATTGGATATATGGATAGAATCCCTTATGTAAGAGGATCATATGTGCTAATTTCCAGGTCATCTAAATAAGTGCGACAAGATTTACACAAGTGCAAATTTAGCCTTCCAAGAATATTGAAATGGTCTCCATACTTAGACAAAATCTACACAAAGGTCATACAAAGTTATCAAGCTTTTACAAATATCATTTATGAACATTTTCAAAGAAAATAGATAATAGATCTATTATGGGTTTTTCATGAGCATCTTGAATATATGGATTGCATGTTTAATTGAGAAGGAATGAGCTCAAAATTGAATTATCTTTGATCTCAAACTGGATAGAGTTTCTCATTAAAACCCTAAGGTTTCATGTCATGGCATCAAATAAACACTTTCTAGTTTGATGGTGACTGGATTTAGTCAGGACCCAATAGCTTAAGTTATAACTTAATCTTTTGTATTCAATTCAAAACTAGCCCCTCAACCTAGAAATTACCAGCTCGAGAAGTGATCAAAGGACTTAATATTTCTTAAGTCTTAGACTTTATATTATGTCTTATCTTGATTAATGGCCTACATTTCATCATACACGAATGATCCAATGAATTAAAGAAAAGTCAATTTATCAAAGGATCCTCTAATTAAATACACTAGTGACAAGTGTCACATTTATGGAGCTTCTTAGATAGAGGACTAATGAGATTGAGAACTATTAAAAATAAATATCGAGCTTGTGGGAAGATATGATGGTGCACTAGTGATCATACAAAGGAAATCCAATAGATAAAATGGACTCAAATACTATAAAGTGATTGATGTTCATCAACATAGTGACAAGTTAAAGACCAAGCAAGTTTGAGAAGATCAATGAAATGAAAGTGAGCTAAATATATAGGAATCAGTGAGATGAGGTCAAAGTGTCAAAGTTTAAATACCAAGTCAAGATAAATAATGTTCATCTTCATAAATAGAATGGCACATGGGAGCTCATATGAGGGTGATCAAATGGATGCATTTTAAATTTGAGCCAATTTAATAGAGACCATAAGATTATGGTGCCAAAGGCAAGATCAATGACTAAAATTTAAATTCATGTCCAGACATATAGTTAGTTGTAGGAACATGTAGGAAGTTGCATATAATCACTATATATCGACATAGACAATGAGATTGATCAATATAGTTGATCAAATCTACATTAAAGAGCCTATGCATCAAAATTTGAGTCTAATAGATGTTATAGAGAGTAAAGAGACCTAAAATTATAGCATTATGCATGTAATTAATACGTGGTAAACTTAAAGTCCAAGTCATAATGAACTAGAGTCCAGAATTGGTATGATGTGTTAACAATCTAAGTGTGAACATATAGAAGATATGAAACCCTAGATTAATTTATTATATATATGACATCTAAGACATAAGTTGAAGTTGTTATCAAAGATGAAGTTTCTAGAGTCATTGGAATTTTATCAAATAAAAATATAGTGACATAGAGGATCAAAGTGAGAGAGAGATGAAGTATGTCGAATAGAGACATATCTAGACATAGAGACAGAGGGATAGAGAGGAATAAAGGCACATAGAGATAATGTGTACAGCATGAGTAGTTATATATTAGATTTATAATAGAGATAATATATTTTGATTCATTTATGAATCTATTTTGTATACTAGAATTTTACCTTCATAGATCTGATTGGTTGGTGCCATCAGACAAGATGAGTTGGTGCTTAGTTAGGGGATTATTGTCTCCTTAGGGTTGGTGACCTTAAACATTATAACCAGTGAGTTTAAGATAAGTTGGTGTTTAGCTATTGGAATGGTGTCTCCTTAGGATTGGTGTCCTTAAATGTAACTAGTGAAGTTTTTCTAGTGAGGCTTGTAACTAATGAGGTTTTGTGAAGTGAGGCATTGACTATGAGGCTAGATTAGAATAGTAAATTCTAGTAGCTATTCTCACCATGGTTTTTACCTTTGGGTTTTCCATGTATAAATCTAGTGTCATTTGTATTTGTGTGTGTATATTATCTTTGTATTTATATTTTAATCTATATATGCTTTTTAATTTGCTTTAAAAAGATTAAAGGACTAGTTTTAATTGATCTATTGATTCACCCACCCCCTTCCTCTCAATAGATAGTTTTATTCCAACATGCTATTGTTAGATATTCAAGTAATGTGAAACTCTTAAGTATGGAAAGTTTTATTTAATCTACATTAGGAACTTTTTCATTGGGAATCTTTGGTGAGATTAAGAATATGATGTTATGGCTATTTTTATTAGGAAATACAGGGTTGTTGAATATATTTCTTTATAAGGTTGTCCAATATCCTTGGTGTATGTATTCTATTCATATGTTTAGTATATTTCTTTCCCATATTATTTTCATTAAAAATTATTCCTCTACTATACCTCAAATCTTAAACTATTTTTGTGAGTCTTTATGTTTAGCTATCCAAAGTGTTCCTTCATCTTTTGTAGGGTTATCATAGTAGCTTCTATGTTTAACTATCTAGAATAATCCTATTCTTCCTTTATCTTTTCATTTCTCATTCTTCCCTTGTTTCCATTACTCCATTATTTTCCTTCATTCCCTTTCTATCTCATTTATGTACTTTCAATTTAAAATTATGAAACCACCAATAGAAAACATTTTTTCTATAAAAATTTATGAATAGATTTTCCCCTACTTTCCCCTTTTTGGCTTTCAATAAATGTAGCTCCACCTAATAATAGGAGATGGAATTTGTTTTGTGTTGATGACTAACACAAATACTCACTTCCCACATTACTAACTCAAAGTCACCAATTTGTCTCCCTGACAAATTTTTGAGCCAACACAGCTGTAACAAGCCTATTCTCAGCTTATGTAGGGGCCATCAAAGTGGATAGGCAACTAAACTCCTAGGGTCACATAATGACCCCCACTCCTAGTATGCTACCATAAATTCTTTCTTTGAACTTCTTTCCCAACATTAATCAGAATGCACCTATGCCTCAATCACTCCTTATAATGCATAAACTCCTAGGTTATCCCACTTCAAACCAATAACTGAGTTTCCAAAACCTAGGGAGCCAAGATCTGATTCCTTAGACTCAACATCAAGTAATGTTAGTCATGGATAACAACACCCAAACCATGCCTCAAGATTCCACTAATACTAAACTAGATTCCATTCAAAAAATGGTTCAAAAACTTAGCAATGACTTCTTAGGGATATAGAGATAGATGACTAATTCTAATGCTAAAATATATAATAAAAATTAATATATCAAATACCAAAAGGGAACTACAATTGTACTCGTAACCAAATATAAACTTCATCCAATAAGCTATCTAAGATCTATATCTTTGAGATAACCTTACTAGATTTGTTTCTAGTACATAACATGATAACACATGAGGAACTAGACTACATAGAGTTTGGTTATGCTTTTGAGATATTTTGAAAGGAAATGGAATAATGTGAGGTGGTCCCAATCATACAAAATATTATAACTTTCATAAATCCCCTAATAATTTTATAGTATTTGAAACCATGAATTTTTCTAGCCAACAAAAAATGAGCCAGAGGAAGGTATTAGTGAGGTGGAAGTGTTTCAATAATTTTAAAGGAATAACTACACCCTTAGGAGTAGGTATCATCAATAGTCCCTTACTACTTCAACACCCCCAAATAATGGTACAACCACACCAGACCAAAATGCTAAGAATTATCTTCCACCTTTGAGACTTCAAGAGCTTAAGGCACCCTTAAAAACCTCACCAGTCCAAATTAAATGAGGTTATAACATATTAGGTGATATTAATAAGATCAAATATAACATTACCCTTCACAATATTTTTCAAATCATAGAATAATGGGATCTTGTGTTAAAAAATTTGACTCAAAAGATGACCCCACAAACCTAGCCTAAACTGAGAGTATCACACACCAATGTGCTCATTCATAAGAATAATATGGAGATCCCTCCTTTCCTTTTAGACATCTAATTATTTATAAAGAATATTCATAATTGATTAGTATATTTAGGAGCCTCAGCCAATATGATGCTAGAAGGCATGTGAGAAATGCATTCTATTCCCCATAAAAACAGACAAGGTAGTGGTCTAATTAGATGAGTCAAAGGTGAAAGCGATAGGTGAGTTCTTAAATTTATACATCTTGTTGGAATCCAATCCTAAGATTCAAAACTTTATAGACATTCAAGTGGTGGATATCCCAGAGACTTATGACATGCTCCTAAATAGAGATTATTCAAAATCCCTAAATGGGTATATGGCCATAAATTTCTACCATATGTGGTTTTTATGGAGAGGATTAGCTATCCAAATAAGAGTGGATAGATAAACATGCATGAACCATATTATAACCAAATATAATGTCATTAATGATAAGAAAAATTTAGTTTTCTTGGACCTAGGCATCTACATTCTAAGCACCAAGCCTCTAAAAAACCAAACTAGTCACATCCTAAGTCTACTCTTCCTATGGTATATTTATATAGATGGGGATCACTCTAAATAGGGTAGTGTAATTGGTGTTTTTCTTATATACCCCTTAGGTAGGAAACACCTAGTGTCATATGGGTTATAGTTTCCTTTCATGAATAACCTGGCAAAGTAAGAATCTCTAATCCTAGGATTATAATTTGAATTAAGACATGAGGAAAATAAACTAAGAGTAGTCAATGAATTTAATTTTTTTGTCAATGTAGATACCAAAAATCCACACATGATGGTTCTAAATGTCTTAACTCCCCTAGACCACCTCAGGATTCCCTTGGGCCCAAATTTGGCCTCTCAACTGCAAACCAGACCTAACTCTAGTTAGATTTACCTACTAGCTAAACCCACTTTATTAACCCAACTTGATCTTCATGCTTGACCATTAATTTTCACCCTAACCATCGATGGTCACCTTGACCACTAATGGTCAGGTTACATAATCTAAACCACTAAACACAAACATCACTTCGATTTGCTTTTTTATAATTAGATTGTCTAATTCATGTGTGACCCCATACATGTAAAATTTAAAATTAGATAGTAAGTTATACCTCTTGTTAATGTATTGTTTCACCTCTCCTTCCTTCCTATAAAGAGAGAGGAGTAAGAGGTGAAAAGGGATCTACAAATATCAAGAGATTTTGTATCTAGAGTTTTTTTTCAAGTGTTCTTCCAACAATCCAATGATCTATCCATCATGATAGAGAGCTAAAGTGTTGCCATCCATTGATCAATAGCCAAGTATCATTACTCTACCATAATTTCTCTAGGATACATTTCCTCAACCATTCATCTAATCAACCATTGGTAAGTTAAGTGTCTATTTTTAATTATTCAATCACTTTGTTTGTATTTTGTAATCAACCTAGCCCAAACCATTTTCTCAAAATCTTATTTTTTAACCTCATCATTTAGTCTTTTATTACCTAGAACCAACCCATATTAATCATTGAGGGTTACCCTAACAATCGATGGTCTATCCCAACCACTGATGATTACCCATAACAGTAGTGATCACCTCAACCACTAATGGTCACCTCAATCACTTATGGTCACTGTGGCACATTATAATTTATTTCCACCCACTTACCCTCAACTAAATCCAATTTTATTTTCTTTATCTTGCTCATAGAGCCCCAACATATTTTTTTAACCACACCCAAACTATTCAGCACTGTATTGACCTGATTATTATTATAATTAGTCAACTTCATCTATTTATTTATCAAGCATTTCTTATACTTAATTTTAGTATCATCCTTCATTTATGAAAGTAATTTAAGTATTTTATTTTTTAATCTTTGAACTTAATTGTTTAAAAATCATGGATTGACAGCCTCCTAAGGAGCTCATGCTTCTCGAATCTAGCTTGCTAGGAAATCCACCCAACTATCTATCTAACCAACCATTTGCTTTGGCATTATCTTATTTATAGGTCATTTATCCCTAGCCAAAGATGAGATATCTATAATTATTTGATTCAATATGCACACAACTAATCATCTTTTTCAACCATACTCATATCTAGTTTCTTTCTTCTTCTTTTCTTAGCATATAAGCTGAAATTATCTGAAACATTTGGGCATGCCTAGTGGGACCCTTGAGTCACTACTTGGGTTTATTTTGTTTGCATCAATATGCTCTTCTCCATATTATTTTATCATAAATAAAATTAAAAATTTTTTGGGTTTAAAATCAACTACATACATTGGTTTCTTACAAGTTTAGCTCACTTAGTTAAATTAAAGCAAACTAATTCAATTGTAGCGTCACTTTTGTTGCACACACTAAACCAAATCACATACATAAAATCAAACATAAAATAAATTGACATAAGGCGCAACTTGGACTTTATCACCTATAAGTCACCTTACCCTTTCCCAAAAATCCTACTTTGAGGTCATTAATAAGGGGAGTGTCATCTCAACTCTCTAGTTGAGTATAAACTCTAGAAATTTGTATATAATGGCTAAGCACCTGACACCCTTATCTCTATGGTGTGTGAAGTGAGGGGGAAGGCCCCAACATCAAGAAATGTATAGATTGACAATATAAATCCTTTTGAGATCCTATATAACCTAAAACCATCCATATATTTCTTTTCTAGTACCTATTCTATCAACCCAAGTGGAGTCACATAATTTATTACAAAGCTTAAGGCATAAGCCAAAAGAGAGACTTCATTAGTGTGTGTTTGATTTCCTTGATCATTTATTTTCTTCTCTCTATTTGAGTGGTAGGATTGTTTTTATATTTTCTCTCCCTTATCTTTCATTGTTCTAACTTATCAATAGAAAAATAACCTAGTAGAATATAACCCATCACTAAACCAATCGACCTCTTCTACCTCCTCATCCATGGAGTACATCTTTGAACTATAAAAATATCCTCATCCTTCAAGAAATTCTTATTTCCCTTGGGTATTTACCCAAGGAGATATAGACTTTGTCATCTTCTTAGATAATAATCATGTATCCCTTTAGTATTATCTCAGCACCATGCCTCATCATACCCCTGATTCAGTTCCACCTATGAACCCACCTTATGGCATGCCTTCCCACCTTATGGGGAAAATTTTTGTTTCCATAGTCACCACCCAACCATTAACCACTTAAGCATATTCATCTACCAATAATCCATTTGATACTACTATGGAGGATCAACTTACCCAACCTGCCAACACCCTTACACCTTCCACCCCCACCAACAACTCCTCTACCTCAGGAGAAACCCAAAAATTAACCACCTATATTTCACTCATCATGTAATTACTTACTACTATAATTACCAACATTCATTTAGCTACCCCCAATATATTAGTCACTACCCCACTTCAAAATATTGTGGTGTCTATATGCTTCACCTTACCACCAATTAGTACAAAGGTCACCACCTTTCCTTTGGTTACAAACCCAACCACAACTCCTACCCAACCCACCTTAACCTCTTAATAGGTTCCCATCACACCCAACTTTGGTTACATACCTAACCCACAATGGAATTTACCTTTACCCACTACCCAACCACCTACATCTACCTACCCCTACATGACATCCACCTAACCACCTGTGTCCACATATCAATATGTGGTAGCTCCTTAACCTCCTACTAATTATCAATATGTCATCCAATCATAACAACAATATGCACTTTAAAATATTTTAGGTACATAAAGCCAAATGGATCTAATGAAAATGCTAATGGATAAAATAACTAGTTTAGAGTCATCCATTTATGGTGCTCATAACATTTTATCATATGACCAATTCTGCAATGAACCCATTCACCCATCTATCCCTATCAGACCATATCCCCCTCAATGGGAACTTCCCAAGTTTTCTATGTTTTAGAGCAATTAAGACCCCCAAACACACCTTATGGAATTTAGGCATTTATGCTATTTGATTTCCCATGATGATGCTCTCCTTCTCAACACCTTCCCTATGTCTTTATCAAGGTTGACATTGGATTGGTATAGTACCATAACCAAACATTCTCTCTTTTCTTTCACCTAGCTAGCCCACATTTTCTTGGATAACTTTTCAATAATCATCTCCAAGAAATATTCCATCACTAATCTTTACTCTATCCAATAATTTGATGATGAATTTATTGTTGATTTTGTAGCTCATTAGAGAAGCCTAATCAATCAACTTTCATTCTCTTTACCCTAACTCAAACTAATATAAATTTTCACTCTCTTCTACATTATGTTTTCATAGATTTATAACATTTGAAAAATATTTTACCATGGCATGTAAACTATAAAATAGATCCATCAATGAAGGAAAGTTAAAATTGAAAAACAAAAACTCTACCTTCAAATCTAATGAGGCCTCTTCCTCTAAACCAACCAACCTAACCAACACCAATGCTAAGAGAAAGGGAACTAAAAATGTGGTTGTGCTTAATACCACTCCTCCACCATCTTTAAATCAACCAAAATATTCTAAATCATCAAATGAAAACATGAGGAACCAAAACCAAATAACCAGAAGCAATTTACTCAACTTGGGGAGTCTTACGCTTCGATCTTGGATAAGTTTCTAAAAGATAATATCATATAGCTTCTTCCCATAAAACCCCCTCAAAATTTTGATTCTTCTTTTCCTATACCTAGATGGTTAAATGATAATTACCTATTTACTTTCCATTGAGTATTTGGGCATGACGTTAGTAGATGTAATACCTTCAAAAACATTGTCCAAACCCTCATTGATAAAAGGGAACTTGTGTTAGAAAACCCTGATGCACCTCTAAACCAAGACCTTAACATTTTTAGAGAAATTTTTCCCAATAATTCACCTACCAAAAATGAGATCAACAAATCTATGTCTTCTCATAATGCCCATACTATCAATATGGTTCTTGACACACTTAATTTTGAAGGACCTACCACCCAATCTAATTGTTCTTCACCCTATCCACTTATTAAGGTAGTGGAGTCACCTTCTCTTCCTTTAGAGACCCAAACCAAGGAAATTCCATATTTCCCTCCTCTACTTATTGATGTAGTAGATTCATTAATCCCTCTTTTTAATTAACATAATAGAGCAAGCAATCATAACCACTTTACCTCCTCCCTCAACCACTAAACAATTTGCATCCCCTTTGGAGATCATTCCCAAGGAAGAAACCACCATATATACACCTCCCATAGAGGAACCACCCATCCAAACCTTGTGTCTTTTGATTGATGAAAATTATGAGGTCACCATTCCCATTTCTCAACCTATGGGTGTATCATTTGAGTCCACTACCCAGAGAACAAGACCAGTCTATAAACCATTCTCTAAAATAATTTAGAGATTATAATTTGTCTCCAAACCCAACTTAGATCAAGATACCTTTTGGAAAAAACTAGGGCTCCCTTACATCACAACATAGGAACCTCCAACCACATCTTTGATAGACCAACCCATCACTTTCATTAACCAACCCATTATCAAACCAATCAAAACCTCTACCAACCCAACCATCCCTCAACCATCCAAAACATACAAACCCCAAATAAACAAATCATCTTTTATCAATTCAACCAAACCAAACAAAAACCAAGGCATTTTCCTTATGTAGATCCTTAATCACCCATCTATGAAAATGGAGCTAACCTCACTAAACCCATCAACCAAACACCAAACCAAATCAACCAAGGAGGTAAAACCACCAAAAGGATAAAAGGATAGACTTATACCTCCCTCAACCTTGCCCTTTATTTTAGGGCCTCATCCATCTATTTTGATTAGGAATCCAACTATTTCAAGGTCAAAACCTAACCACTAGTTTTGGTTATGTTATCACACTTACTTTTTGGCACACCCATCTTCACCAAGCCATCAATAACAAAATTAGCTACCTTGACATCTTCTACCTCCAACCTATCAACTTCCTTACCTAAACCAAAATCATCAATTAAGAACACCACCTTACCCAATACCTTTACAACTAAGCTTGTTCCTAAAAATACTTCCATCTCATCCACAAAGGCCAAAACATATAAACCCTCACCACCTTTATCTGAGTCTTACTCAACTATTTTCTAAAGGTTATTTCAAGATTCTTGCTTAACCTTATCTCCTATTAAACCATTTGACCATCTGGGTCCAAAACTAGTCTGGTATAATGATCATAAAGTATGCTCCTATCATAAGACACCTGGGCATGACATAGAGAACCACAAATCTCTCCAAACCATGATCTATCATATCTATAATGAGTATAATCTATTATTAGATGAACCTCCCTTAATCCTACTAATAATCAGATAAACAACAACCAATACCCAATGCCCACCTACTCCTCCACTCTGACCTTAAAGTGATAGGGAACCAAACCAATCTCCTACCCTAACTCTTTCCTCTATCTATACTATCCATGTGGTTAAAATATCATAATATAAGGATAAGGGGAAGGTGAAAGTGTCCATCCCATGGACATACCCATCTTCTACCTTCTAACTAAGTAAAATTCAAGCAGCTTCACCTTTAACCAAACCCAAGGTATCCATCCTGGGTACTTCTCAATCCAACCCCTCTGAATTAATCAAAAGAGTAGTTTTCAAACAACTTCACCAAACCCCATCAAATATGAGCCTATATGATTTGATTTCTACCTTGTCTCATCATCACCAAGTAATGATATAGGCATTGCAATCAACAAATGTTTAACCTAAATATCCCTAACCTTTGGTATCCTTTTTTGGTTCTATCCAAATATCCAAAATTGTCACCTTCAAAGATTTGAAGATACCTTCTATCCACCCTAATGACCTAGATCCCCCTCTTTTCATCACCACCTACTATTGACCCTTTTTTTACATAACAATTTGTGTTTCCTCTTCAGCTGGTTTTCATTCTTCCTTGCTCATTTTCTATGTTTTGGATTTTGCTATTTTGGTCTTTCCTTATTCTACATTCCCTTCATTATTTTTCCCTTGCTTTGTTTTACCTTAGCTTTTTTTTGTCTTAGCCCTGAAGTACGCTTCAAAAAGTTATGAAGGTCCACTTCCCTTAAAAATTTTTTGAAGGCATTTTACTTGCCTTGTTTTCCCCTAAGTGTCCCTTCAGAAAAAATTTGAAGGGCACTTTTTTGTCCAAGTGACCCTTCAAAAAAAAATTTAAGGGCACTTCTTTCCCAAGTTTCCCTTCATAACTTTTTTGAAGGGCACTTTTTCCCAAGTGTGTCTTCAAAAAAAATTTGAAGGGCACTTTTTACCCAAGTGTCCCTTCGAAAATTCTTTTAAGGGCACTTTTGATTTTGTCTCTTCCCAAATGCCCCTTCAATTTATTTTTGAAGGGATATTTTTTTGTCCAAGTGCCCTTCAAGAATTTTCCTGAAGGGTCACTTTTTGGCCCATTCTTCCAAGAGTACCCATTGTATTTTTTCCAAATGGATTTTTCCCCAAAGGTTGTCCTTAAAAGAAATTTTGAAGGGCCATTTCCTTTGGAAATGCCCTTCATAATTTTTTTAAGGGGCCTTATATCCCTTCCCAAATATCCTTCAAAACTTTTTTGAGGGACACTTTCCTATAGGTGTCCTTCTAGAAAAGTTCTTGAAGAAACATGTTGCCCTTTACCAAAAATGCTAAAAGAAAATTCCCAAAGGAATTCATTTATAATTTTATATGAAGGAATTAATTCAAGAAAATTTTCAAGCCATTACCCAAATAATAAACTTAGTTGGATTATCCATGACATGTTGTAGGATGTCTAATTTAAGGTGGACAACTAGTCATTGGGTTAATCTATGACATGTCATAGGACATAAAATTTAAGGTGGACAACTAGTTGTTGGGTCAATCCATGAAATGCTATAGGACATCAATACAAATCATGATTCCAAACATGCTTGACTTATGCATTTTATAAGTAAAAGAGCTTGGAAAACCCAAAAGGGTCTTAGCAGTGTAAACCAGGTTTCCCAAGGTGATTTTCTTATAAGGTTTTATAAGTAAATTAGGTAAGAAAACTTGAATGGTTCTACAAGTGCAAATTGGGTTTAAGCAAGTGCTTTGCTTATAAACTTTTATAATTGAAGTCATTCAAAAAACTTGAAAGGGTATAGATAGAAGCAAATAAGATTTTTGGAACTACTTAGCTTATAAGATTGATCCAATTATAGATCAATGGTGTAGAACCATGATCTAGGCAATTCCTTAAGGACCAATAAAAAGGGAAAGAAAAAGCCAAAATGAATGAAAGATACCTTTTCCATGCCATTGCACAAATTGACAAGCTAAGGAGAGTTGATTGGGCATAAAAAGGAGATTTCTAATAGGTGGTTCCATTGAAAAGGACCTTTTTTTTTACTTTCACTAAGTATCTTGATTATATTAAGAAATCATTGGGAAGCATCTTCAGAGGGTCAATCCCATGGTGTTCAACAAGGTGACATGGATCAATCAAAGTGTCCTAATAAGCATCATTGGCAAAACCTACTTGCAACTAAGGACAATGACTTCCAATAGATTTGTTTCCTCTCTTTGGTGAAAAGGACCTCCCTTCTCTCTCTCTCTCTTTGTTATAAATAAGACCCTTTGGATATTTTTATTTCATCCATAGATAGTATGGTGAAGTCCTACTGTAATGTTTTGCCATTTTCTTGCCTTTGAGCAAAGAAGCATAAGTCTATTTTCTTTCTAAGTTTTGGACATTTACTTGGGCATGAAAGAGACATAGAGTGATAGCAAGTGATTTTTTATCCTTTTATTCTCTATCCTTCATGAATTTTATCAAATATTTGATCCAATAGGTCATTTAAGTGCATTCTAGTTGTATGAGATTTTGCATGTGTAACCCTTTTCTAGACTATACAGGTTTTTTTCCAGTTACTTACCTTGTGTGATCTCATTCATTTTATCTCTACATTGAAATATTTATGTTGAAATATTATATAGCTCAAAGAATAGGCTTGTATTCTTTTTTAATGTGAAAAATTATAGGGCATACATGTGGATAATAACTTTTGGTGTATCACCATTTTAGACTAAGTTTTTCATTTATGCAAATTTCTGACCCTTTTCATCTAAACAAGCTGGTTCAAAAGATTTTATTACATAAAAGCCAATACAAGGAGCTAGCCCTTTAAACCTAGAGGTTAATTTCTACTTATATGCACACCCATAAGCCTAGAAATGTCCCAATGTTGCCCAAATCTAGAGGAGGCCTGAACAACCCTCTTTTAGGGTGCAAGATTTGGAGACAATAGTCTGGCATACTCAATGGGACCAAATTATTTCTTATTTTCATGTAAAGGTGAATGTTGGTCTTGAAAATTATCATTTGTATTCTGAAATATAGCATTTGGTGACTCCAAAGGGTGAGAATCTATGGTTCTAGACTAAATTTCCCATAGTTTACTTCATGGTAGTCACTAGGTCATCTAGGATATTTGACCAAGAACCTTTAGTTAAAGCTCTTTTTCAAGAACAACATATTTAACCATTCTTGGCACTTAGAGAGCCTGGGTAGGGTGGTTTTTATGAGAAAGAAGAAGAGGTTGAGGAAGTTAAATAAAATAAAAATCAAGAAGTAGATAATCAAGAAGACATGGATAAGTGTCAACCTTTCCCTACTTTTAATACCCAAAAGCCAATAAAACTTCCTGCATATTACCCCATGTCTCTAAATGCTACCAAAAATCTTCCTAGTTTCAATGGAGAGGGTCATATTACCCCATCTAAACATATTAGAGACATCTCTAATTTTTGTAAGTTCCATATTGTTACTAGGGCCAACATAGCCATTAGGTTACTTGCTATGTTTTTAAAAGGCAAAGCACTTGACTAGTATAGAATGTTGGAAGAGGACTACATTAAAATTTGGGATGTCTTTGGAGATCTATTGGTGATAAGATTTTAAAATAAGAGTGATCATTCTTCCCTAATAAATCAAATGAATGTAATAAGAAGGGGTCCAAATGAATCCATGGGAGAATTCAAAGAACATGGTATAGGTTTCCACCAATCATGAGACCTCCTCTTATCTTTTTTTTCCTAATATTCCTCAAAGGGATTGGTACTAATGTTATTATTATGTTGTAGTCAATGAGAGGATTCATTCTTCTAGGTGCATATGAGCTAGTAATTGAGGTTGAGAATAGCTTAATTCAGGCTAGAAAACCTCTTCCAAGAGTTTCTATGCCTTTGTTGTCCCATTATTTAGTTGAAGCTCTAATCATATCATTAGTTCCTAATACCAATGTGAATCCAAGACACTCTCCCAATAAGGTGGATAATGTTGTGGATAAGGATGAAGAAATCAAATCATTGAGAGCTCATCTCAAGCAAGCTCAATATCAAGCAAGTTCTCCTCCTAATGCACAATACTATCCTCAACAAGTATATAGAGCTCCTTCCCAATATAATTATCAAGGGTTAGTATAAAATCAACAAGGTTACAATATGAAGCTCAATATATATAATCCAAATTCTACTCTCCTATAAAGGTTGTTGTTTCAGTACATGAAAATCTAGTGTAAGGAGAGGATCATTTAGACCAATAGGGGAGACCTCAACATTAGTTTCTACATGATGATAAAGTAACCAACCATGATTTGACAAAATAAGAGGAAACTACTCCCTACATGATAGTAGAAGAAGCATGTCCCAACCAAAGTAATAGTCATAGACAAGGTAGTAGCCCAAGTGTGGGGATGATGAATTTCCAATAAAAGATGATTTTGTGTTGACTCAAGGCATGTCAATTTCATCCAATACAATATCAAATAAGAGAGAATTTGGAGAAGTCCAAGAACCATGGGTAGCTCTAAGTGATGACTCTCCAATGCCACCAAGTTTCAATCAAAGTGTTACACCTACTACAAGTCATATTCCCCAACAAAATCAGAATGCGAGTGGGGCTACCAAGATTGCAATGTAGTGGACTCAAGCTCCCTCATTACCATAAAAAATTCTAGATAATGTGAATTCTCCCTCTCTAGACATTCTTGATTCATTAAAGAGCACCAAGGTAAGTATATCCCTTTGGGAAATCTTGCATATACCTGGTCATAAAGAGCTTTTGCAAGAGCAATTGGTAGGTAGTCATGTGACTCCTCAAGTTTCAAATCATAATGGTGTGGATCTCAAAAATTCTCCAAATCATGTTTTGGATATCACAACCAAGGATAAAAAGCCTCCACCTTTCTACCCCACACTCATTATGGAAGATAAGCTGGTCCACAATTATATTGTGGATAGTGGAGCAAGCATACCATCATGCCTAAAGTAGTGGCTGATAAGTTAGGTTTGAACTATGAGCCACATAGCAATGGAATGTTATAGATGGATGGGAATCCAACTAAGATGGTATTATTGCTTAAAGTTCTAAAAGTACTTTTACATTATTGCCCAAGCTTCCCTATCATGCAAGACATTATGGTGGTGAACCTTCCAGCATAATTTACTATATGCTTGTCAAGGGAATTCACATCCAAGATAGGAAGATACCTTTCTATTTATTGGTCTTTTATATCTTTTATGACAAGGTATGGGACAAAGGTAACTATAAGGACTAAGCCCTTATAAAGGTTTCACATCGAGCCATACTTGGAGACAATGTTAAATTAGAATTATCTAATCAGCAAGGAAGAGGAAATGGTCATGGATGGTGAGATATCTTCCTCTCTTAAAAGTATTTATAATATTTATCTCGACAAGTACTTCATTGAAACACATGGCCTTGATCCTTACACTTTCATTGAGGAGATTGATTTTGGAGTTTATTGTATGTATAAAGAGAATGTTCCAATTCTTTCACTCACCAATGAGGATCATGAACTTGATGTCATGTGGGAAATGTTATTTAATGGTTCAAGGATAAATTTAGGTGTAAGATCTAGAATAATTATAAATTCTCCATCAAGGAATTGTTACTACTCTTCTTATAGGTTTCACTTCAGCTGCACTTGCAACATGGTAGAATATGAAGGCCTAGTTCATGGTCTCCAATCGGCAAAGAGGAGAGGAATCAAGAATTTAAAAGTCTATGGAGATAATGAGCTAGTTATTCATCAATTAATAAATCAAGATATATCCAAGAACCCCTTGTTTAATTCCTATAAGCATAGGTTAGTGTATCTTCTTGAATAATTTGATGCCTTTAATGTATATCCCATACTAAGAGACTTGAATAAATTTGTTGATAGATTGGCTATAATAGGAGCAAATTTTAACTTAGTTGTTGATGTAGCAAAGGAGAAGGATCAATCTCATATCAAGATCATTATAATACCTTCCATTCTATATAATTAAGTGTCATGGAAAGTGTTTGAAAGTGATGAACACATTGCATACTTCTTACAAAATGAGGTAAGCTTCTCCTCAAGAAATCAAAAGAGATTACATGATCATTATGAAGAGAAAATTATATAGATAAAGATATATAAAATAAAAAAGGGGTTGATTACCTTGGAGAGTGTCTTAAATGATGATGATTAAAATAAAAATCAAGGAATGAGCATGTCAACAAAGGAGGAAAACTATGACAGAGTTCTAATTTTCAAAGACAAACTTTTGAAGATTGGTAAAGTATGTTCTCAGCTAATAAAGGCAAACTTTTATTGCATTATTCAAAGAGTTTCATGACATCTTTTCTTTGGAGTATAGGGACTTGAAAGGGTTTGATCCAAGTCTATCCCATCACACCATTGATTTAGATCCTAGAGCTAAACTGGTAAGACAAAAGTAAAGACCTATCAATCCCAAGATAAAAGAACTCATGAAGAAAGAGTTGACTAAGTTAATTGAGTCTAGGATTATCTTTCCTATCAATCACTCAACTTGGGTATCCAACATTGTGCTAGTTTGAAAGAATAATGGAGAAATCAAACTTTGTGTGTATTTTCATGATCTAAATAGATTGTCTCTAAAAGATCATTATCCATTCTCTTCCATGGAATAAATTCTACAAGTTGTTTCAGGTTCTCAACACTTCTTACTTCTTGATAGTTATTTAGGTTATAATTAAATATTGGTAAATGAAGAGGATCAATTCAAGACAGCCTTCACCACCAAGTAGGAGACCTTTACCTACAAGAATATGTCATTTAGTTTATCCAATGTTGTAGATACATTTCAAAGGGCAATAGACATGGATTTCAAAGGTTTGATCAATAATTTTTTGCTTGTTTACCTTGATGATATAACCATTTTTTCAAAGGATGTTGTTGATCATATGGGACATCAAAGTCAAGTGTTTAAGAAATTTATGGAGTATGGCATATCCCTTAATCCAAAGAAGTTCATCTTTGTTGTCCATAAAGGTAAGCTTTGGGTCATGTTATTTCAAAAGAAGGATTATCTATTGACCCCAAAAGGATTGAATCTATTCTAAGCTTATCCTTGCCTCAACATACGAAGGGGTTACAAAGCTTCTTAAGGAAAATAAACTTTGTAAGGAGGTTTATCCCAAACTTTGAAACTATGGTAAAGCTTATCATAGCCATGGTAAAAAAGAAACAAGTTTTTACTTGGAAAAAAAAAGGTAAGATTAGTTTTGAAGCAATAAATTATATAATATCCTACTCTCTTAAATCTAAATTTTGCTAAATATTTCATACATTATACCTTTGATAACGTCGACACAATCTCATCTATTTATGCAAAAGAATGATGAATATTTTGAGCAACCAATTACTTTCTTCAACCAAGGATTAGAGGAGTATAAATTAATATATTATTTTGTGGAGAAACAAGCCCTAATCATCATTAGAGGATTAAAAAAAATTAGGCATATGGTTTCCAACAACAAGATTCATGTCATGGTTTCCCATCCTAGCACCAAGGATTTCCTCTTAAACAAGGATATCAATGAAAAGAGAGTTGGATGGATCATGAAAGTGATGGAATATTACATTAAAATTAAGGTAACCAACATGATAAGAGGAAGAGTTTTATGTGAATAAATAACATATAATTTTTAAGAGCCAAAGGAGCAAGCTTTGGTCAATCAAGTTCAATCCCAGCCAACTGATCAAATACAAAATCAAAGTTGGACACAAGACATCATTGGTTTTCTTCAAAATGGTGAGTGTCCCAATGGCTTGAGAAAATCTCAAAGGAGGTATTTTAGGGTAAAATCTATTCCTTATTGTCTTTTGGATGGAAATCTCTTTAAAAATTATGTGAACAGTGTATTTCTAATCTGTATTAACAATGATCAATTTGATATTTTATTGGAAAAGTTCCATAATGGAGTAGATGGTGGTTATTTATCTCCTAAAAAAATAGCTACAAACATAATGAGAGCTGGTTACTATTGGCCTAGTCTTTTTAAGGACTATTATCATTGGGTTAAGGTTTGTCCTCAATGTGTTTTCTTTATTGGCAAACCAAAACTAATAGCTCTTCCATTGAATCTTGTTCAAGTGGACTAGCCTTTCATGCAATGGGGCCTTGACTTCATTGGCATGATCAACGCTCCATCAAGTGTTGGACACAAATGAATATTGACTACTATGGACTAATTCACAAGGTGGGTAAAGGTTGTTGCATTGAAGGAGGCAAATGAAAATGCTATCTTAGAGCTCTATGATAGCATTGTGATAAGGTTTGGAGCTCCTCATGTCATCATCTTAGATAGTTCACTTGCCTTCATAAGTGCTAAATTTTTTGACTAGGAAGCAAAAAGTGGGGTTCATTTGAGTACTTCATCCAACTAATACCCTCAAGGTAATGGATTGGTTTATTTTACCACTAAGAACCTCATCAAGATCATCAAGAGGATGTTGGAAACCAATAAAAGAGTATGGCATAGCAATCTCAAAATAGCCTTATGGGTAGACAGAATCACTCCCAAAAATTCAATTGGTAATTCACCCTTTGTATTTGTCTATGGGAGAGAAGATAGGCTATCCATATCACAAGATCTCCCTACCTTGGAACTTACACAACAACTAGAATTACTTGAAAACACTCCCATGGAGGTCAGATTGATAGAATTAATGTAGCTATAGGAGGTAAGAGATGATGCACACAAAGCTTTGGAACACCATCAAGTTCTCATGAAAAAATCCTTTGACAAAAGGACAAGGGTAGGAGTGTTAAAAGAAGGTGACTTAATATTGAAATGAGATGAGGATAGAGCAAAACTAGGTAGACATATAAAGTTTGATATCTTGTGGAGTGGTCCTTACATCATCTTCAAGTGCAAGCAAAGAATTTAATTTCAACTATTCAAGATGGATGGAGAAGAGATACTTATTTCAATAAATGGGATCCACTTGAAGTCTTTCTTCTAGACCTTGATGGCCATGTCTTGTAAATACTTGTTGTTGTGTGTTTCCTTTGTTGTCTTTATTTTCCCTAAGTGCTTTGTAGCACAAGTTTTTCCCTTTTAGGTTTTTTCTTTCTTTGTGTTTGATATTTTATTTTTTCCCTATATTTTCTCTTAGCCATGGGATTTTTCTTTTTATATTTTATTTTCCTTGTGTGACTCCATGCCTAATGGAAGGATATAGGTACTTAGTCTTGGATATAGCAGGCATGTCTCCCCTAGAAATCATGAGAATATTGAACCTTTTTCTGCATAACTAGTTTGTGTTTCCTCTTCAATTAATTTTCATTATTCTTTGCTCATTTTTTATGTTTGGGCCTTTGTTGTTTTGGTATTTCCTTTTTCATCTTTCCATTCATTATTTTTCACTTTTCTTTGTTTTGCCTTAGCTTTTTTTTGTCTTAACCCTGAAGTGCCCTTCAAAATGTTTTGAAGGGCCACTTCCCTTTGAAGTGCCCATCAAAATTTTCTAAAGGCACTTCATTTGCCTTATTTTCCCCCAAGTGTCCCTTCAAAAAAAATTCAAAGGGAAATTTTTTGTCCAAGTGATCCTTTGTAATTTTTCCGAAGGGAACATTTTTCCCAAGTGTCCCTTCAAAACTTTTCTAAAGGGCACTTTTTACCCAACTGTCCCTTTGGAACTTATTCAAAGGGAACTTTTTGCCTAAGAGTTCTTCAAAAAAAAATTGAAGGGCACTTTTACTTTTGTCTCTTCCTGAATGCCCCTTCAAAAAAATTTTGAAGGCACATTTTTTACTCTAAGTGCCCTTTGGTAATTTTTCCAAAGGGTCACTTTTTGGCCATTCTTCCAAGATACCCTTCATATTTTTTTTGAAGAGATTTTTCCCCAAAGGTTTCCCTTCAAAACATTTTTGAAGGGCCATTTCCTTTAGAAATTCCCTTTGAAAAAGTTCTAAAGGGTCATTTCCTTGGAAATGCCCTTCATAATTTTTTGAAGGGGACTTTTATCCCTTCCCAAGTATCCTTAAAAAAAAATTCAAATGACACTTTCCTATAGGTGTCCTTTGGGAAAATTTCCTAAAGGAATATGTTTCCCTTTGCCAAAAATCTCGAAAGAAAATTCCCAAAGGAATTCCTTCAAAATTTTGACTAAAGGAATTACTTCAGGAAAAATTTCAAGCCATTGTCTGAATAATAAACTCAATTAGATTATCCATGGCATGCCACAGGACATCAAATTTAAGGTGGATAACTAGCCATTGGGTCAATCCATGACATGCCATAGGTTTTCAAATTTAAGGTGGACAACTAGCCTTTGGGTCAATCCATGATGTGCCATAGGACATCAAATTTAAGATGGATAACTAGCGATTGGGTCAATCTATGATGTGCTATAGGATGCTAAATTTAAGGTAGACAACTAGTCATTGGGTCAATAATGACATGCCAAAAGATGTCAATACAAATTGGGTTTCCTAACATGCTTGACTTATGAATTTTATAAGTAGAAGAGCTTGGAAAACCTAAAAGGGTCTTGGCAGTACAAACATGGTTTCCCAAGCTGATTTGCTTATAAGGTTTTATAAGTAAAGTAGGAAAGAAAACTCGAATGGGTCTACAAGTGCAAATCAGGTTTAAGTAAGTGCTTTGCTTATAAAGTTTTATAAGTGAAGTCATTCAAAAAACCCAAAAGGGTCTAGACAAAAGCAAATCAGATTTTTGGAAATGCTTAACTTATAATCTTGATCCAATGATAGATCAATGGTGCAAAACCATAATTTTGGTCATTCTTTGAGGACCAATCAAAAGGGAAGGACAAAGCCAAACTGAATGAAAGTGACCTTTTCTATAAATCGACAAACCAAGGAGAAGCAGTTGGGAAAAAGGAGATTTATAATAGGTGGCTCCATTGATAAGGACCTTTTTTTTTGCCTTTCCCAAGTATCTAAATTATGTTAAGAAATTTTTGGGAAGAATTTTCATAGGGGAAAGCACATGGCATTCAAGAAGGTGACACGAATCAATTAGAGTGCCCTAATAAGCATCATTGGAAAAAATTAGTTGCAGCTGAGGATAGTGACTTCCAACAAATTTGATTCCTCTCTTTGGTATAAAGGACATCCCTTCTCTCTCTCTCTTTTATATAAATATGACCCTTGGGCTATTTTTATTTCATCCATAGATAGTATGGCAAAGCCCTGCTAGAATGTTTGGTCATTTTCTTACCTTTGAGCAAAGAAGCATAAGTCTATTTTCTTTCTAAGATATGGACATTTTCCTGGGTATGTAAGAGACACAGAGTGAAAATAAGTGTTGTTTTATCCTTTTATTCTCTATCATTCATTATTTTGAGCAAATATTTGATCCAATAGGTCATGTAGAGGACATTCTATTTCTATGAGATTTTGCATATGTGTAACCCTTTTATAGACTATATAGGTTATTTTTCTAGTTACTTACCTTGTGTGATCTCATTCATTTTGTCTCTACATTGAAATATTTATGTTAGAATCTTCTAGAGATCAAATAATAGGTTTGTATTCTAATATATTATGCAAAATTATTGGGCATACATGTGGATAATAACATTTGGTGTATCACCATTGTAGACTAGGTTTTTCATTTATGCAAATTTTTTACCCTTTTCATCCAAATAAGTTGGTTCAATAGATTTAATTGCACAAAATCCAATACAAAGAGATATTCATTTCAACCTCAAGGTTCATTTCCACTTATAATCACACCCACGGGATTATAAATGTCCCAACATTACCCAAATCTAGAGGAGGCCTAAACAACCCTCTTCTAGGGTGCAAGATTTGAAGACAACACCTACATCAACCAAACCTACATCAAATGGGTTATGATTGATGGAGGAGCTAGTATTAACATCATCTCCTCCCATGCCTATGATTAACTCAAACTACCACACAATGTCATTTCTAAAACCTCAATTAACCTTTGATCCTTTAACAACACCATGACCAATACTCTAAGAATTATTATAATTTAAATCCATTTAGGACCTCACACACTACCAAAAATATTCTATGTAGTGGAAGGAAAATTTTATTATAATATTTTTCTAGGATGACATTGGATCTTCTCAATGGGTTATGTATCCTCTATCCTTTATTATTATATTAAATTTAAGCATAAAGGTCAAGTTATCAATACACTAGATGACCCAAGTCCTTTTCATCATGAAACATGACTTAACAACCCAATGGCATCCTCATACCTCCATCTAACACATCCTCATCATCTAAAGACAAGCCCTCAACCATAAAATATGAAGCCATGTCTTCTTCTACCAATGCGGCATCTATTAGCTCAACAATCCCCTCTGATCAAATCTCCACCATAGACCCCTTTGAATCAGCATCTCAATGACTTTCACTTGGGGAATATCATCTTTTGACCCTTGACACCTTCCCTACTCACCATGAGTATGGGTAACTTAACAACCTACCTAGGTATGACCCCAATATCATATCCATTATTTCTCTTGGACCTTTAAACTATCAAACCCCTTTCATTTATGGGGAACTCGATAAATCCCATGGTGCATCTTTCACCTCAACCATTCACCTTTGGCTTCTCTTACCTAGATAAACTAAGTTTTACCAAGACATATATCCATTAGCATGATTGGAAGGGTTTTGGTCTTGATTGATATGAATAGGGGTTGAATTAGTTGCTTCTAATCCAAATCCAAAAAACCCGTAAGAAACATGACCTAGGATTATCTCCACCAAACTATCAAACCAACTCACCTCCCTCACCAACATTTACGAGGAAATCCCATCCTTGCTGACCCCTTCACCCTTAGACCTAGAGGATCTTGACATCATCCCCCCTAACTTGTTTTTTCATCAACATGATCATCCTTAGACCCCTAACCTATCAAAAGGATAGGGAAATTGTAACCATCCCTTTGAATCATCTTGAGATGATAGGGAATGACTCTCTTACCATTAATATCATTCAATGTTAGGATGATAAATCCATTCTCACCTTTCTTGTTGTACCAAATTCTTCCATTCATAAATGTTTTCCTCTTAAGACTTCAACCATGTTTAACTAATCCATTATGGATATCAACTTGGGTACCTTGAATGACCTACACATTGTCAAAATTGGTCAATTGATAAATTATGAAGAGCTTCAAGACATCCCCTCCTTCCTTAAGGACCACATCATAGAATTTTCTTGGTCTTAAAATGACATTATTGACATTGAACCATCCATCATTACCCATAACATAGTCATCAACCATGATGCCAAACTTGTCAGGCAAAAACTTTGATGAATTCAGCCTCACATAGCCTTTCTCATCAAATAAGACCTTCAACATCTCCTCTCTATCAATTTCATTCAACTCATTGACTATCCTTAATGGCTCTCAAACATCATGCCTATCACTAAGCCATAGGGGGACTACATATTTATGTGGACTTTCATGACCTCAACCTTTCTTTCCCAAAATATGACTTCCCTTTACCAAGTATTGACTACCTAGTTGATCTTATAGTTAGCCATGAGATGTTATCTCTTACAAATAGGTTTTTGGGATACAATTATATCCTAATTTCCCCTAAATATCAACACAAAATTGTTTTTATCACCCCATGGAAGACATTATACTATAGGTTCATGCATTTTGGATTGAATAATGCTAGTGCAACCTGCCAATATGTTATGACCTACATCTTCCATTACCTTATCCACAAAATCATTGAGTACTATATGGATGACCTTCTTAGGAAATCCAAATATTGTAAGGATAATTTGACCATTATCAATATTATATTTGAGTGCCCAATCCATTACCATGTCTACCTTAACCTTAATAAGTGCTTGTTTGGGGTTTTATCAAGAAATCTCCTTGGATTTATCATTTTTCTTCTAAGAATTGAAGTAGATCCAACTGAAATCAAAGAAATCCTTGACATTCATCCTCTCACCACCTTAAGTAACTATGTAGCCCTCAAGGGAAGTTATAATACATTCATCTCTTTATCTCTCAACTCTCATACTGATACCAACCCTTCCACCACCTTCTAAAGAAGGATAAATATTTTAAGTGGAATGATGACTGTCAAAAGGATTTTGATTCACTTAAAAAGTATTTTTTGTCTCCAACTATCCTCACCCCTCCTAAGGATGATCAACCTTTATACCTTTATATCTCTACCACTGACCACTCCTTAGGGGCAATGCTTGCCCATTGGGATGAACAACATAAAGAGCAAGCCATCAACTACATAAGTGACATGCTTGTAGAGTATAAGACTCAGTACACCCACACCAAGAAATTTTACCTAACATTGGTATTTATGGCCACCAAACTTTTCCATTACCTCCTCAACCACAAGACCTATGTCATAACAAATATCGACCCACTCAAGTATATGCACTCCAAGCCATAATAAAACCAATGTAATGCCAAGTGGCTCATTTTTTTAGTTAAGTTTGACCTTGAGTTCCTTTAGTAGAATTTAATCAAAGGGAAAGTTATTGTTGTCCAATTTCTTGATGCACCATTAGCAAACAACCAACCTCCTCCTCTTGAGTTTCTAGATGAGTCCATTATGACCCTCTCTTAGGTAAACTTCACCTATCAAGTAACCATGTTATTTGATAGATCAAAGTATCAATGTGTTTTGGAAGTGGGAATCATTCTTATTCCCCTTCATTGTGAATCATTTCCTTTATAATTCAAAGCTTTATTTAGAATATACCAACAACATGGTTGAGTATGAATCCCTAATCATAAGCCTTAAAATTGTGTTAGCCTTAGGATTCAAAATGATCAACATCATCGGTGACTCTCAAATTATGGTCAATCAAATTAATGGCTCTTAACAATATAGGAAAGATGTTTTTCAATAGTATAAATAACTAGTTGACAAGATCTTAATATCATTTGAAAATTATCATATCCAAGCTATCCTATGATCTATAAACAAGTTCATTGATACCATGGCTTCCCTCACCTCTCAAATCCCATCTGTACCCACTAAATCTATACTATTTATCATTATCCATCAAATTTTTAAGCTCTCCTATGTCAAATTAGATTCTCCCACCATCTTCAATGTGGAGGCAAACCAACTTGATCTTTGGTATCAGCAAACCTTGGACTATCTTAACCTTGCAATCATTCCTTTTGGTCTTTTTAGGAATGATCAAAGAGAATTTATCTAGATTACCTCACATTACACCATTATGGAGGGACTTATTTATAAATGTGGCTTTGATGGTCTCCTCTTTTGTTGCCTATGTAGTCATAAAACCTCTCATGCTATTAGGGAAACATGTGATGGGATCTATGGGGGATACTTTAGTAGCCTTGATATGGCTAAACGTATCCTTTTCCTTATCTATTATTTTCCTACCCTTAACCAAGGCTATTGTGATTATGTGAAAAAGTGTGTTAAGTGTCAATAGCATGCCAATCTACATCACACACCTAGCCATAGTCTTTGTATATCCACTAATTTTTGGCCTTTTTCATAATGGGGTCTAGACCTTATTGGTGAAATTAACCTCCATTCTTTAAATTAACATAATTCTATCATCATTGTGACTAAATATTTCACCAAGGGGTCCAAATATATTCCTCTCATCTCCACCAAGGCTAAAGTACTATCAACTTTATCAATCATCACATCATCTCTCATTTCAATGTTCCTCACAAAATTATCACCAACAATTGAAAATATTTAAAAAACAAGCAAGTCCAAGGTCTTTTTGAAGCATTTAGTATCAAGTTAAGTTTCTCATCACCCTATTGTCCTAAATTAAATGGATAGGTAGAAGCCTCAAACAAAACTCTCAATAACATGCTAACTAAATGGTTAATGCATTTGGTTTTGCACATCCCTTTCACTTTATGGGCATATTGTACTAGCATATAAACCCCTATAGGTGATACCATCTCTTTTCATACCTTTTCAAGATCTCATTTTAGAATATGATTATCATCAACACCATTTAGCCCAGCTTGAGGTAATTGACTACATCATTTATCCAACCTTACCCATCATTATGTCCATTAAGAGTGCATCAAATGAGCTTATAAAAAACACCTTAAAATATGAAAATTTAATATCAGAGACCTCTTTCTAAAATAAAAATCAACATGTCACCAATATGGAGAAAAGAAAGGGGTGTAAGTTTACTTTCAATTGGCTTGGACCCTATATCATAATGCACAAGTACAGATTAGGAGCTTATCAGTTATCCTCTCTTGAGGGAAACATAGAGCTTGAGCCCCTCTATGCTTTACATTTGCATCCTTTCTTTTGTTAAAAAGGATCAAACTCACCTTTTGTCTAAACTTAATCTCATCCCTTGATTTCAAACACATTCATCTCCTTATTTTACGAAAAATTCATTAAAATTGAGTCATGTGATTATCTATCACAATCATAGCCTAATCTTGAACAATGGGTACCACAGCTCTACCCATTGCATGATTATCATGGTACTTTCCACCCCTTTTATAGGATTGATACTCGTGATCATTGTCACCTAACCCTCTTTACACCTAATCAAGCTTCTTGTGTTTTTAGTTTTGCCTTCATAAAGGTCAACCTTTAAGCCTATGTAAACAAGTCTATGTCACACAAAATTAAAACCATCATAACCAAAAACATTCATGGGTCATTCCTTACATTCATAAACTACTCCCTTAAAGGACAACTACTAAAAACATATCAGACAATTACTCAATATAAGGTAGATTGCTCCCTTGAAGGATAGCTAAGAAGAAGCCTTGAATAAAGAAAATAAACTTAGACCACTCCTTTAAAGGATGGCTGAGTAAAGCAATTGTCAAAATCATAACAATTTCTTGGAATCTTCCCAAATCAATCAACTTCTCCTAAATAATAACAAAGCAAAAGACCCATTATCAAAATTAAAACAAAAGCAAACTAATCTTGAAAGCCATTATCTAATCTCAAAAGCAAAATAATTTGAAATATATAATTGGCACTCATGATTAAACTTCTCGTATCGATCAATCTACACCCTAAATGACATAGACTTGTTTATACTAAATCTTTAGTGACCTACAGAAGAGGTAAACTAGTCTCCCAAGAAGGTTCCATTTCTATCTCCCCTTTTTTTCACTATAAAGCAAAGGACTTTTGAGCTCACTTGACATTATGTGATCAAGACACCTTTTTAACCAACTAATGAATGCTAATGTTAAAATTTTGAAGGGCTTATATTCCTTAAGCAAATCCAACTTTATCTTTTTTTCATCCTTGCCAAAGACTAAACATCATGCCCTCTTCTTATCTTCTCATAACTAGTTGATATATTCATTTGGACATTTGTCTCTTGGTTATCTTCTCTTTATCTAATGTTGTTATTCAACTTAGTTTATGTGTTTTACCTTAAACACATTTACCATGACCATAACCATATCACATCATATCAGCATATATCATGAACAAAAATAGACATCATTAGCATAAACCATGTCCATAAACATAATCATAACCATCAACATCATATTAACATCATACCATCTATGAATAATAAAGCAATAAACCATTTTCACCACATGTCTAAATCTAAAAAAGGAAGTATATACTCATTAAATTTTAGCATGAATGAACATCATCATAACCATAAATGTCATAAGCATCATCATCAACATAAATAAAAGCCATCACATGCCTAGCTAGGTGAGTCCACATTAGCATTCATATCCATATCATAACCATAATACATAACATCATCAATGATCAACATGAACATCAAAACCATGAATAATAAACAATATGCAAATACCATGAGTCTATAATCATAAATAACCACATAATCATCATGTATACAAAAAATACAAATGTATATCTCTCAAAATATACATCTCACTACATCAGCTCATAGGTTGGTATCAAAATGATATAAAAGAAAAGATAATATCTCATAACTATATCATAGCTATGTCTCTAGGGCACAACTATCTCTGGGAGCACCACTACCTCCGGGTGCTTATCCTCCTAGTACCTATTTTCCTAAGGTCCTTACCTATCCTCCCATGGACAATACCACTATCTTGGTTTCACCATGCTAGCACTACCTACCAAAATAGCTCTGTACTCACCCCATCAAGGCTCATTGAGATAATATCATAAGACTATCACCTCATAATAGTGAATCTCTTCCATTATGTCTATATAACGTGCCATGGGGATAGTGCTCAATGGTCCTATGGATTTTGTGGATCCTCCTTCAACCTATCTCAAGGAGTCTCTCTCTTGGGTAACCAAGGCTATTATAGCTCTAGCCTAGTCCACCTCACCTATAACTATAGCCACCTAACCCTATGCTACAGCCAATTGACCCTATAGTGCTTCTATGGTAGCTTACATCATGGCTAATGTCATTCATACCAAATCTCTCTTCATAATCACTACCTATACATCTGGGACAACCCTTATACCTATGCCCACTAAACTCTACCAGCTAGATCAAAATCTATCAGCTACCTATCACCATCATTACCCCCAAAATTAGAGACAACATAGAGTGTTTGATACCATGTTGGGTACCCATCTACAAATCATGTATCATCTATCTCAACCCTAGCCATCAACTCCTTATGATCAAGAAAAACATGTATGGGTTATGGCTCAAGAAGTAAAATCTTTACATCCTCATACTTATATCTCAAGAATGGACTTGGGATACCTTGCACTAGGCCAAACTACCATCAAACCCTATCAAATGGGATGAGCTATATCTCACCATCCCTCCTACCAAATATCTACCTATATCTTTATAGGGATAATATGTGTCTCTTGTATCTAGCCCACTCTAAAAACCTAATTTATGGCCCCTAAATCATGTTACCAACCACCAAGTCATCTAGTGTGCCCTTAAACAAATCAATGTCATGAACCCCTTCACCTATTCCTGACAAATTAAAATTATCTCTCCACTACATGAATCTAAATCTAAACTCCATCTATGCATACCCCTCCCATGACAACCCCATCAACCTCAAAACTCAGATATGCTTATAATCTTAGTAATGAAGAACAAATCCTACACTAATATCATACCTCTTATGAGATTTAAAACCCCACATCTCCCTATATATCTAGACTAAAAGCACAAGCACTCAACTGAACATTGTGCACCCTAGTAACATCTCAATCAAAACCCTCAATAATAGATAGGTAAACCTCCCACTACTCAAAACTAGTATAACAAAGCATGACACTACCATCATCATCATAGTCATCAATATCCTATCATCTTTAGCCCTCTGATATAATAGAATGTAGATAAAACCTCTAGTGTGCCACTTATAAAGATCATGGTAATATCCATAGAGAAGATCCATGAGCTCATCTCTCTCTTCCCTCTCAATGTGATAAATTAGCTCACCCCAAATGGGTAGTTATGTAATCATGTGCACATCCTCAAGTAAGATCAGCATCTCACTGGTGGGTATTAGGAAGTTGTTAGTGGTAAGCATAGGATATAGTAAGAGTGGGGTGAATCAGTATATCATATATCTTATAAAACTTTCCCTTAATCAAATTCCACTTAACCAAACATTCAAGATATGCAATAAAACTAAAAAAATAAACACCACACAAGATAGAGAGAGACACCAAATTTAACATGGAAACCCAATGTGGGAAAAAACATGGAGAATAATCTCAATTATATAAATGAGCATCAACTCAAAAAATATTCATAAGTAGCAACTTGAAGGAGCACCAACCCATAGGAGCACCAACACAGCAATAATTCATGATCACCAACCCACAGGAGCACTAACCCCTTTGTTGAGCACCAACATAGCAAAAATTCATGAGCACCAACCCATAGGAGCACCAACCCCTTTGCTAAGCACCAACATAGCAGCAATTTATGGGCACCAACCCACAAGAGCACCAACCCCTTTGTGTATACCACACAACCATCTTTCAATGTTGTTATCTCAACAAATGATAGTTCATTACAATATCTCTTTCCTCTCTCTCACCTTTGCTCTTCTAAGCTAGATATTAAAAATACAAATCATATTCATCTCTCAAAAATGCTCTTCTAAGCTAGATATTAATATCTCAAATCAAACTCTATATCCCATATTTACAAATGCATTCTCAAGCCTTTATTTATAGCTTTCCAAATGACCTTTGGCCTTCCCCTTTTGTGACCCTTCAATCCTCATGGAAAATGGTGCCAAACTTGGATGACCCTTCGTATCCTTCCATTTATAAAGTCATGTGGTGACCCTTCATGAGAAAAATCATCATTCCCTCTTTGTCTTTACCTTGGTGACTTTTCCTATTCCTCATAGTGTCCCTTCATGATAAATTGTGCCCTTCCTCTTTTTTCTTCACTTGGTGACTCTTGGAATTCCCCAAGATGACTCTTCATGGGAAAATGCATCCCATTCTTCTTTTTTCTTTACCCCATGACTCTTTGACTTCTCCATGGGCCCTTCTTTTGTCTTATATGCAACCAAAAATATATTCATTAATATTAAATAAATATTAACACACATTAGCCAAGATATAACTATTATAAACATCATTAAATGCAATGGGGCCTTTATCACCAATAATGCTAGACCTTTGACATAAATGACAATATTTCCAATAATCTCCCCCTTTGTCATTGATGGCAACCTCAATCCTGAAACTACCACATCCTGACACCTGCACATACTATCATCTAAAAACATACAGTAAATCCCCCTTACTGTAGTAACCTATACCTATTCCCTATACCTATTTATACACCTATACCTATACCTTTTATTCTCCCCCTTTGACATCAATGGAAAAGGGCCTACCTACAGCTAAAACTTAGCTCCCCTTCAACTGATGTTGAACCTGAATGGAAGGAAGTAACAAAAATTACTCCCAACTCCTCTTGGAGATCTTTGAATGTGTCCTTTAATCATGCCTTTGAGAAGATATCTGATAATACATATAAATCATTGCATGTCCTTTGAGCATCTGCAATTAACTCATTTGAATATTTTCTTCTAATATCACTACCTTTTGCATAAAAATTTAATGTGTATCCCTAAACACATATTTGACTTACACTCAATATATTATGCTTACAAAACATTCTTAGTCTTGGTTCTACCATTATCCAAAATCAAAGTACCTTTTTTGGCTATCCTAACAGTGGTTTTATCTCTAAATTTCACTGTACCACCATTGATATTCTTTAGAGTTATGAACTTACTCTTATCTCATATTATATGCTCGAACATTTTCTATCAATGAACCATGGTTGATATTCATTTATTATATGCAAAGCTATCTAAACCATCATAGAATCTTTAGGTTGTTTCTTCTGCCATCAACATGTCTAAACCTTTTTCTTAATAAATGGAGCCTTGAAACTCTGGTCTTTCTTGATTAAATCTGCATGATTTTCCTTCTCCTTATTTTTGTAACTGTTAGTTCTTTTTCAACAATCTAATTTCTTATGACAATATCCATTTGAAACACTTTAAAACTTTTAAATACTGCATATGTAAGAAACATTCTAATAGCCCTTAACCTTATCACTGGTGCAAAATTTTCTTAAAAATCTATTCCCTCAAATGATATAAAAATTAATCTACCAACTCACCTTATTTACATGCAACATAGCCAAGACCCAATAGCATCCACCATGCTTCAATTTTTCTTAAAAGTGTCTCCTTGAAGCCTAGAAGAGACACCCCACACAAAGGGTCCTAGAAATAAATCTCAAGAGATTCCCATATCAACTCTATTTCTTCCTTATGTCTTTCTCTTGGAATCCATTTAAGCATGTCTAACTTATTTGACTTACTAACCTCATCATTTATGATTTTTATCATCTTCTCAACTCTTACAACTATTTTATCTTGACAATGCTCATGCTCAAATGTAACCAAAGAATTTTCACAGTCCTTCCTATCTAATTCTTTATCTACTATAGCAAGTTATTTATTTTCACTCTTAAACTCAACCTAATCAACCTTTGCTATTTTAGGTCTCCAAACCTAAATTTGACTCTTCTCATATTTTCTAGGGGATCTGTATCCTTTGACATACCTTGAATATCTCTTTACTATATTCGGACATAATTTAGCAATATGACCAACCTTATGACAACAAAAACAAATAAAAAATTTCATACCTTTTTCTTGAATGTGACTAAGATCTTCCTTTGACTGATTATTTCTCCTCATACAGTCTCTTTCCTTATGACCAACATGATGACAAACAAAATAATGGCAATGAAAAGAATTTGAAAACTTGAAAGCATTGGGCTGCCTGATTGGCTTCTTTAATTTGCCTTTAAAACTTGCATCCTTCTTACCTTGGACTAATATTTCATGATATTTCACAACCTTGATTATGAACTTCTCATGATTATCCTTTAAAGAACCTAACTCAACCTTCAACTAATTACACTCTTCTTTTGATTCCAAACTTGAATTTACAACCTCTAGCTGATTCTTAAGATCCTAAATAAATATCTTATTTTCTTTTACTTCTATAGCCAACTTAGAATCCAAGATACATACCTATCCCTTAAGAGCCTCAACCATATATTTCAACTCTTGATTCTCCTTCTTTAGCAGCTTGGCCATATTGTGCTTTTCCTTGATCTACCTTCGAGCTATTAAACCCTTTTTGAAGGAACTTGCTCTGATACTAATTGTTAAACACATGATATACTAAGAGGGGGGGTGAATTAGTATATCATATATCTTATAAAAATTTCCCTTAATCAAATTCCACTTAACTAAATATTTAAGATATGCAATAAAATTGAAACAATAAACACCACACAAGATAGAGAGACACTAAATTTAACGTTGAAACCCAATGTGGGAAAAACCATGGAGAATAATCTCAAGTATATGAATGAGTACCAACTCAAATAATGTTCATAAGCACCAACTTGTAGGAGCACCAACCCCTTTGTTGATCACCAACATGGCAACAATTCATGAGCACCAACCCACAGAAGCACCAACCCCTTTGTTGAGCACTAACATAGCAACAATTCATGAGCACCAACCCACAGGAGCACTAACCCCTTTACTGAGCACCAACACATCAATAATTCATGAGCACCAACCCACAGGAGCACCAACACAACAATAATTTGTGAGCACCAACCCTTCAATCCTCATGGAAAATAGTGTCAAACTTGCATGACCCTTTGTATCCTTCCATTTTAAAAGTCATGTGGTGACCCTTCATGAGCAAAATCATCCTTCCCTTTTTTTTCTTTACCTTATTCATATTCCTCAAAGTGTCCTTTCATGATAAATTGTGCCCTTCCTCTTTTTTCTTCACTTGGTGACTCTTGGAATTCCCCAAGATGACTCTTTATGTGAAAATTCATCCCATTCTTCTTTTTTCTTTACCTCGTGACTCTTTGACTTCTCTATGGGCCCTTCTTTTGTCTTATATGCAACAAAAAATATATTCATTAATATTAAATAAATATTAACACACATTAGCCAAGATATAACTATTATAAACATCATGAAATGCAATGGGGACTTTGTCACCAATTATGCTAGACCTTTGACATCAATGACAATATTTCCAATAGTTAGTTGCTAGATCCCATCTCTATATGAGGGCTACTACCATCACCACCTCCTATGGCACATGCTAGTAATCTATTATCACACCAAGCCCAACCTCCTCCATGTGTGCCTAGTCAGCAATAGTCATACCTTAGTGAATCTTAGCAAATATCTGAGGTACCCAATCTCACATCTAAATCTGATCTCATGCTTGCAAAGTTTGATAGCACACAAACTTAGTTATCTATACTATTTTATCCTAAAAACTTACCCTCCTAAAACCTATTCCTATGGCTTATCTCTGAAACCAAGCCCTTAACCTACCTTATTTTCACCCTGATCAATCGACCTTCTATCTATAAAATTCCACCCTCTACCCCTTAAATGCTAGAGGTAACTTACACTATTACCCATCAACCTATATCATTACCCATGACATAATTTCTTTTAGCCAAAATATTACCTATAAAATTTAAAACCTAAACAAACATTTAACCTTTTCAACAACACAAAAACATTTCCCACCTCTATCGACTACTAATTGTCATAGTGATTGTCAATGGTCAAGAAACCTACTCCCATCAATTTTTGACCATCAATGATCAGTAAAGACTATCGATGATTGGGTATGACTATTGATGATCAGTGTGTGTGACTATCGGTAGAATGTCTAAACCTTACCCACCCAAAAAGTTAGCAAAACACCAAAATCCAACCTAAAATTTACCTAAACACCTATTATAATACCTTAATCATACCCTACCCTTCTAATTTCAAAAATCACCCATTAATTTCACCCAAAAACATATAAATATCTAACCCTAGGGTAGAGCCAAACAAAACCTAACTTACACCCAAACATTAATCACACCATACCAATAACTTTCAAATACAAATACATTTGTAAAATTAGATATACTTTATCAATTGAATACAACCCCTACCCCATTCCTTAACCATCATTGAGGAGGAATCTGAGGACCTACTACCCATCCATGTCCTCATCTACCCTACATCTTGGCTAGGTCTACCTTTCATAGCTCGATCAACTCACTCAAACTCAACCACTAACCTACTCAACAAACATCATCCACACACTCTCACAAAATGCTAAGGTCAAAATCTTCAAATAAATGAAAATGACACTCAGTGGTACTTTATATTTCTACACTTTTAGGGTTTTACCCTGACTGTTGATGGTTAGGGTGACCACCAATGATCAACCCAAGAACCCTAACCATCGATGGTCAAAATATTGGGTTTTCCCACCAAAATCAATAAATTTTCAAAATTTTGGCACATACCAAGCTTAGTGCCCACCCATGGAGATTAACTTATCTACCTGCCTTAACCACTAACCATGTCACCTCCCTAGTGCCCATTTTGGTACAAACTAGTGCATATTTTTATGACAACCTAGCCTTGGTCCTTTTGACCACACTAATAACACTTACCATGTTGAACAATTTTTTGCACTTGTACTACCTTGTGCTCACTAGACTAATTTGTGTCTTCTCAAGAGCACTTCCTACCTTGAATATGCATGAAAACATACACCTTACCTAGGAGTATTATATTTATGAGTGTTCTTAACTACCATGCCTAAATGTGGTCATGTAGTCCAGTTGTCACTTATCCTTTTAACATTGTCCTTAATTTATACCAACTATGGTAACCTAGTCACTACACAATCTTGGCTATCATACTTTTGTTACATTTTATGCATGTATTCATAGTTTATTGCCCCACCAATCACCCACCTTTTATCATCACCTTCATAACTCTTGAAACTCACACCTGATTATGTTTTACCTCACCACTTCCCAATTTGAGGGGGAACACCTCCTCCTATACTTATGGAAAGAAAACCTTCAACCCATAATCTATTGTTATTTTTTAGCTTATTAATACAAACTATATAACAAAAAGGGGCAAATGGAGACACTAAAAATCTTCACATGATTGTTCTAAATGTTGCAATTCCTTTAGACTACTTTAAGAACCTCTTGGGCCCAGCCTTAGCCTCTCAACCATAGACCAAACCTAACCAGACCAATCTCTAGTCAGATTAACCTACTAGATAAACCCACCTTTTTAACCCAACTTGACCTTAACCCTTAACCACTAATGGTTAGCCTAACCATCAATAGTCACCCTAATTATCAATGGTCAAGTTTTATTGTTTGGACCACTAAACACCAACATCACTCTAATTTTATTTTCTATAATTATATTATCTAATTTATGTGTAATACCATGCATGCCAAAGTTACAATTAGATAACAAGTTATACCTCTTGTTAACATATTATTTCACTTCTCCTTCCATCCTATAAAGAGAGAGGAGCATGAGGTGAATAGGGATCTACAACTATGAAGAGCTTTTGTATCTAGAGTTTCTTTTGTAGGTGTTATTTTAGTAATCTAGTGATCTAACCATCATGATAGAGAGCCTAAGTAATACCATATATTTTCCAATATATAAGTACCATTACTCTATTTAAATTTCTCCATGCTTCATCACCTCAACCATTCATCCAATCAACCACTGGAAAGATAAGTATCTATTTTTAATTATTTAGTCACTTTGTTTATATTTTGAAGTCAATCCAACCCAAACCAATCTCTTAAAATCTTATTTTATAACCTCATTAATCAACATTTTATTACCCATAACCAACCCATAGTAACTATTTATGGTTACCCTAACTACTGATGGTCTTTCCCAACCATCTATGGTTACCCCAACCACCGGTGATCACTTTAACCATCGACGGTCACTATGGCACAAAATAACAAGTTATTTTCACCAAATTACCCTTAACCAAATCCAACTTTATTTTATTGAACCAATTAATAGAGCCCCAACCTATTTTTTGAACCACACTTGAACTATTTAAAACTATTATTGACTCACTTATTGCTATAATTAATAAACTTTTTCTATTTCTTTATCAAGCATTTCTTGTACTTAATTATAGTATCTTTTATAGTTTATGTAAGTACTTTATCTTTCAATCTTTGAATTTAATTGTTTAAAAATCATCGATTAATAGCCTCCTAGGGAGCTCATGCTTCTTAGATCTAGAATACTAGGCAATCCAGCCAATTATCTATCTAACCAATGATTTTGTTTCAATGTTTTTTTATTTGCAGGTCATTCCTACCAAGCCAAAGAAGAGTTCTCTACAATCATATGATTCAACACATACACAACCAAATAGGAATTAATACCATATCTATATCTATTTTATTTCTTCTTCCTTTCTTGGAATATAAGTTCAAATTCTCTAAAATAATCAAATAGGTTAAAACTAAGTTTTAATGAAAACTATCATACCTCATAAGGTATAAACATATATCTTGGTACCTAATAAAAAAGTTCAATGCATTAAATATAATCCCTATTCCCTGAGAGGGAAACTAGGTAGTAGACTCACCAGCATCTATGGAAGGAACCTAACCCTTTATATGACACAGAGTTGTAATACTTCTCTATGAAATTCATCCCCTATCCTTTTATCTTAGACAACATGACTAACTTCTAGGTCTTAAAAGATGACCATAAAATCATCTAGGTCTCTAGAAATAAGGGGAAATTTGAGGCCCAAATCATAGTTGATAAACATAAAGATAATCCCAAGAATGAGTTGGATAAGGATGGGTTCCTAAACATTCATGAAAACTTGACCTTGAAGAGGATGATTTTGCTAAAAAGAGCATTTGATGCATTATACCCAATCTTCTAAGATAAAAGGCCCAGGTTTAAATACCAAAAGTGTTGAATCATTAATCTAATCCTTGAGGAAAATCCCCAAATAAATAATGTGGGTTTGGATTGGATAAACCATGGGTTAGAGAAGTTATGGAGGTTAATGTTTAGATATAAGGACATGATTGCCTATTCTTATAGATATCTTAAGGTCTTTGATCTGAGATTAATCACTCATACTATCCCCTTAAAACCCAACCAAAAACCCTTCATATGAAGATAAATGCCAATAAACCAAATCCTAGAGCCATTGATTCACAAGGAAGTCCATAATTTACTCTATGCATTAATAATTTTCTTGTGTGCCACTCCACCTAGGTGGCTAACCTAGTCTTGGTGAGAAATAATATATAAATATACCTTTGGGTGGGTTTTTATAACTTGAATCGATCCTTAGATAAATAATCACCCATTTCCCTCACTATATGAGGTGATTTAAATGGTGACTGGGTCTTAGCTGGTGTCCTTCTAGGATGGCTTCTCAGGCTATAACCAAGTCTTGGTTAACACCAGAGATAGAACTAGGAGTGTTATCACCACCATGTGGTACAAATTCACTTATAAATGGATGCCTTTCAAGGTAATAAATGATGGTAAATTTTTTTAAATGTAAATGGGCTTTCTTTTTTATGGCCTGATAGGTAAGTACATAATAATAATATATATGGATAACCTAACTTTGTTTTCAAAATATAGGTTAGATCATGTGTACACTTGGAAATGGTATATGAAAGATGCATAAGGTATGGAATTTAATTAAACCTAAAGAAGGGTGCATTAGATGTCATCAAAGGTAAGTATTTTGGTCACATTATCATAAAAGAAGGTATTGTCATCGACCCTAAAAGGGCAGATGTAATTTCTAAACTATCTTTACCTAATAGCAAGAAGGAACTAAAATCTTTCTTTGGGAAAATCAAATTCTTATGTAAGTTTTTTTTGGGTTTACTAAAATAGTAAATCACTTGAATGTAATGTTGAAATAAGATGCTAAAGTGGAGTGGCAAACAAAATCAAAGAAAGCTTTCTAGGATATCAAAAATGTAATCATGCAAGACCTAGTACTCATCAGCCTAGACTATACATAGGACTTATATGTCTACCCTTTCACTTTAGATCACACCATTTCCACTTTCCTCACCCATAGGTCAGAAGGAGAAAAACACCCTATGGATTTTATGAACACTAATTTTAAGGATGTTGATCTTAGGTATTATACCATAGACAAGCAAGCATATGTCCAAGTCAAGGTAGTGAATAAATTTATGAATTACATCCTTTAGAATAGAGTACATGTCATTATCATAAACTTGGTTATAAAGCAAATGATAGGGTAGAATGAGATAGGGAAAAGGAAAGGTTGATGGATGATGAAATTACAAGTATATGACCTAGAAATCAAGCCATCCAAATTGGTTAGAGGACAAGGCCTTACTCAGATAATCATATCACCATAGGTGGACCAACATAGGGTACTATAATCAAACTAGTACACCCTAATCATACACCTTATAATCTATTGAAATGCACCCCTAGGACTCAACCATACACAAAAAAGATCCCTCTAGTTGAAAGTCACATATGATATGTTGAAGAAAGAATTTATATTAAAAAGAAACCATAAATGAATCTACCTCTAATGCGTATCACAAAAAGAGGCCAAAGAAATAATGGAAAATATCCAAGACAAATTGGGAGTCATCTATCCCATAGAAAATTTCATGGCTCACAAGGTACTCTAGGTAGGTTACTATTGGCCCATATTATTTATAGATGTTCATGCTCATGTTAGTTTTCTACAACAATTCCAAACCTTTACTAAAAGAGAAACACATGTCTCAATGCCACTACAACCCATTATAGAGTATACATCATTCACATAATGGGGACTAAATTTCATAAGGGTGATTAACCCTAGTTCATCAATTGGTCATAAGTCATCAAGTTCTTAGAGAATTACATAGTCAACTATTTTAGGGTCCCCATTTTTTAGTATATGATATTGTCCCTACCTTTCAATCCATAGAATTTACATAATGGGCCTATGATATTGGGATCACACTGAAGTTCTCATATAATTACTACCTTCAAGATAATGGATTGGTAGAATCCACTAACAAAAACCTGATCGATGCCATTAATAAATTAACTAGAGAAAAACCCAAAGAATGGAATTCATTGCTAAATTTTTCCTTATGGGAAGACTACACCATGTACAAAAATTCCCTCAAAATCTCTCCTTTCCTTCTAGTCTATGGATTTAATCCAATCATGTCAATCACTCTCAAGTTTTTGACTTATAATTTCATGCATCAATTCATGAAGTCAAAGGACAAGGTGAATTCATGACTACTAAACCTAATTCAATTAGAGGAAGCCCAGGATGAAGCTCTATTGAGCTTTGACAAACATCAAGACATATTCAAGTGGTGGTTTGATAAGAGGGCAAAGGTCAAGACTTTAAGAATATTTAACTTTGTCTTAATGTGGAATAAAACCCATGAAAAAAAGGCTAACATTTAAAATTAGATCCCCTTTAGATTGGCATGTACTAAACTACCAAAATCTTGGGCCAGAATGCCTTTGGTCCCAAATATATCAAGGTTAATGAATTATTACTTCCAGTAAGTAAGTAGTTCTTGAAACATTATTTCTTATTTTTCCCCTCCAATGTAGTTTCTGAGTATCTTGAGTAAAGGTTATATGTATATATTATACACACCTAAAACTGGCCACCGATAACCTCTAACCAGGATTTTGACTAATTTCCACCAAAATGCATAATTTGGATTAAAAATAATAAAACACATTAAATAAGTTAAAATTTATATATTTAAGTGCCTATTTTGGCTAGGGTATCACTAAATGGGACAATGCAATTTATGGGCTAGCTAACTTTGATCAAATTATTTCAAGTCAAAATGCTAATTTTGCACTTAAGTGCTCTAAATTACTCTTTTATATCAAATATCTTACACAAGACATGTTCCTTTGTTATTTAGTGTTGGTAACATCCTAAATGGGATAACAGATCCAATGCATTTGACATTGACTACCAATTCCAGTCTATTCAAATTTTGGATCAATAACAAGGCATTATGATCAATTTGAGTAATTTGTGCAGAAAGTGCTTAATCATGATTAAGAGCTAATTAAATCAAATTAGATCCTAATTAATAATTCCATGTAAAATTATTGAATACTTATTTTTATAAATGAATATTTAATAATTGCATCATTAGGTGACATAATTTCTTGGGAAGACATCCCTAGGCCATAAATGCATAAAATATCAAGGTTAACCCCTCTCATGCCACATCAATGCCTCCCATTCCTATTAAATTCCCCTCTATCCCAAATATTGATGATCCTATTTATGTATTTTTAAATACATGATTATATTAATCCTTAGCCACACATCTCAATCTTGGTATGGATGGTTTAGGTTGATTCTAGCTATTTTCCAAAATCTATAAATAGGAGGCCTTGCCATATGAATTTCAATCTTAAATTTTGTAAAGTTACCATGCCAAATTTATTATAAAAATCTCTCACATGCCAAATATATGATGCCAAAATATTTAATCCAAATCCAAACAAGGTGCCAAGAAGAGATGGAGGTATTCAAGCTTCCATTAATGTAGACTTCATAAGTACAAACCAAGAAAGCCACTATAATAAAGCATTTGGAGCATCCTAGAAAGGTGAAGGATTCTTGTTTATCATTAATTTTTAGCTGTGTTTTTCATTTGTTTTTGTTATTAAGTTCACCCTAGTAACTAGGTATGAAGGTGTTAGTTGAGTATGCTTTTGATTTGATTTATCCACTAATACAATACTAATCTCCCCTTTATCATCAAATTATTATTTCGCATAATGGCATGCCTGATGGGATTACAACCCATAAATTTACTCATAAATCCTCTATAAGCAACCTACTAACTATTGTCATGTAAGCTCTTAGAGTATGAAAGCAAAGAAATCAAAAATTTGTGCAAAAAAGTCCATTTTTATAAACCATAGTTTTGTTCATGAGATGGCCCAACTCAGCTCTGGTTCATCTCAAATTAGCTCTTGTTCATCCCAATTTAGCTCTAGATCACCCTAACTCACCTCTAGTTTGGCCCAAATCAACTCTAGCTCACCCCAACTCAGCTCTAAGTCAGCCTAACTCAGCTTTGGTTCATCCCAACTCAGCTCTAGTTTGACCTGACTTAGTTTTAGTTCATCTCAACTCAGCTTTGGTTCAACTTGACTCAATTTTGGTTCATCCTAACTTGGCTTTGGCTCACCCCAACTCAGCTCTAGTTTGGCCTAACTCAACTTTGGTTTATCTTGACTTACCTATCCAACCTAACTCACCTGCCAACCCAACTCACCTATCAACCTGACTCACCTGTCCAACCCAACTTACCTATCAACCTAACTCCTCTATCCAACCCAACTCACCTATCCAACCTAGCTCACCTATCAACTCGACTCACCTATCCACCTAACTTGACTATCAACCCAAGAGCTCATTTTTCAAAAGTTCTTATTTCATCCTCAAAAGTGCTTCAAAGCTAACCAACTTGCTAAAAAATTTCTTGCAGGATCTACATGGAAAGTCATCTAAGTAAACTAAGGTAGTGTCTTTCACACTTCATTTGAGTGTTTTAAAATGAATTAGGAGCTTTCCTTTTGGTCTTAATGAAAAATTTAGATGCTTAAGTGAATGCTTTGATAATTTTTCTTTCAAAGTTACAACTTAAGATCAAGGGGTCAAAATAACACAACCTAATCTTTATTTTGGTGCTCAAAAATTGAACACACTTATCAATTTTTGTTTTTAATAGTTGTTTAATTAGAGTTTATTTGGAAAATAGAAGTTTGTGTGTGTATGTTCTTCCAATTCTCCCCTTTAGGGAACCCTCAGAATCAAAAATGCCATCTTTATTTCAAAAATCTTAGTCCAAATCTTAGAAATAATGTCATCTAAATCACTACCCAAAAACTTGTCATAGTTTGGGTGACCTTGAAAATGACCCTAAAGTCTTTCTTTTTATGACTTTCATTTCATTTACATCTTGACTTTTAAGTGGGAAGTCATTACCTCCCATGAGTTATTTAAGGAAGCTATGACCTAGGGTTTCATCTCTCAGCATTGACTTCACCCACTCTCACTAGAATCAAAAGGTTTGAGAGTTAAACCAATTTATAGTGATAAAGTTGCACATGGGACATCACACTAGACTTTTTAGGATCTAAAACATAAAGCTCTGATACCACTTTGTTAGGACCCGAGAGCACAATTGATTACCAAGCAACTAAACACAGAATTTAACCAAAAGTAAACAGTAACTAGAATTTAAAAATAACACAGAATATGAGAGACAATACCCAATTGTATTAATACTCTTCCAGAAGGAAATACAACAAAGAAGATGCCATAGTCTTCTTCCTTACACTCCTCTAGGGCTCCCACACCTCTAGGGCATAAACAGTAAATCTCTTCAAGAGCTCACTCTCTCAATTACGGTCACAACAAACAACTCAAGCACAGAGCTATTGTTCACCTCCAACTAGTCAGTAACAATACTGCCAGTACACCGAGTACGCAACGTACTCCAAGTAGATCTCCCTTGATCTTGCTCCCTATTGTGTTGTTGATCTCCTTTGATCTTTCTACCCTATAGATCTCCTTTGACCTTGCACACACACACACACCTACAGATCAACCGACCTTACTTACCCATGTAGATCTCCTACTTGATCTTGCACACCTACAGATCAACCTGGTCTTACATACTCAAAAGAACCCTTGTCCTTGCCTCACCAAGTCCTTATGATTCTCCATACCAGCACCCCTATGGATCTTCTACCAGATCTTGCTCTCCCATAGATCTACCTAATCATACACACTTGGCACTATGGCACTATGAGGAGCCAACCTTGCTCTCTTCCCTCTGAAAGAGCTGATCTTTGCTCTCTCTATCTAGCACACTTTACAATACAACCCATGAGTCTATTATATAGATCTCATGCAAACAATAATTAGAAATTCAATTACAATAATTAGATTCATAGCTCAAGACTAAAATTAGCCTTTTAACATGCAAACAACCAGTTCATTAACAAACTATTCATGAACTAGCAGTTCTAGAACCGCACAAGCGACAGACGTCGATCCTTGTCTACTTGGAGATGACCAACATTGGTTGATACTTGACCAATGTCAGTTGCTCTATTCACTAGATATGACCAACATTGGTTGATTAGACCGACGTTGGTTACTCTGCAACTTAGCAATCTCCTCCATGTTTGCATCAGTGAAGATTTTAGCTCCACAACCTAATAATATCCCACTTAGAGATAAATAGCTACACTGTACCTATACCTATACATCATCTAATTTATTTCCTAGCTTGTATTCTTCTTCAAGCTCAATCTTGAAGACCAACCACCACACATCTTATGGTGCAACTCTTGTCATCCAAGTAACCTACCATATCCAAAGTGCCTGACCCTGCATAGCATGTTAACCTATTGTTGGTCCCTCTGAGATACTTGAGAATCCACTAAACCACTTTCCAGTGCTTCCTTACCAAATTTGCCACAAACTTGCTGACAACTCCCACTATTAGGACAATATCAGGGAGTACACATGTACTCAACCTCATCATGTGATTGGGGACCCTGTTCTGTGAACTATCCATCCATAGGTGCACTTGTCATACTGCATCCTGCACTACCTTCACATATCATCCTGAGACAACATCAACCTGTGATCTTCCCTGTCTCTAAGAATACTCATGCCAAATAATTTCACTGCTCCCAAATTCTTCATGACATACCACTGAACTAACTTTACCATTAGTTTAGTAAAACCCTATATGTATGCACCTGCAACAAGCACATCATCCACATACAGTAACGGGATAATGTCATGACCATTATCCAACTTGGTAAAGAAAACACAATGCTTACAATGACATTGACTAAAACCATGCTTTGTCATACACCTGTCAAACATGTACCAATATCCTATAGCTTCCTCAAGACCATATACCCTAGCCTTCTATCTCATGTGTCCATTCTCTCTCTTCTTTAACCCAGCTGGCAACTCTACCAAATCTACCATTTGGTTCTCTTCCAAATAATTCATGCCATGCTCCCACTATTTCCTAGATCCTACCTACTCTGCTTCTTTAAAACTTCCTGGTTCTTGACCATCAGTGAGCAACAAGTAGTGTAAAGAAGGGGAATAACAAATTTGAGGCTTACTTACACTTTCAGTCCTCCACATGGGCATTTGAGACTCCTTAACAGCTTGTTGTCCACCTAAAATCTATTCTACCAGTGACCGATGTTGGTCACCTCCCAGTCTACACCCAACTGACATCAGTTCCCTGTAACTGACCTGACTGCTAACATCAGTTCCCTGACTGATGCCGGTGTCCACCTGATCGACGTCAGTGTCCACCTGCCTGACATTACCAACTTTGCTTGTCTGCACATGATCGACATCGGTACCTATCTGATCGACGTAGGTTCCTCTTGACCGACGCTGGTAACTGTGTTTTCCTGTGAGTGATGACTTTTTACCCATGAGCTTACTTTGAATCAAAACCCTATCCAAACTGCCCTACTCAGAGTTATTCAATCCCATCTGTTGATCTTTGTCCATCATCTCCTCCATAAACACCAAGGCTTTCTAGTTCGTAAGTTTGTCAAAAACATCTAACTTCCTCTTAATAACATGCATCTCCTTCTTGCTCATGTGACCAAGCCTACAAAGCCATGTCTTCACAATAGAAGAAGAATCAGTAATATAAGTAGGTAGATAAAGAGTACCTACTTTCTTACCACCAGCTAATTCAAGTGCATCTGTTATGAGAGTTACTGTGCATCTCTCATCACCCAACTTTCATATAGAAATTAGCCGCATCTCCAGGACTGGGACCTACATGACCTCCTTCAACACCCATGTGTTGCCTGTCTACAATTTTATCTACACTTCCCCTTTGCCAATAGTTTGACAAGGCTCACCAACCCCTAAATAAATATTTTCAAAGTCTCCATGGACCTTAACATGGAAAAATACTCTATTTGGGGCTATATGGAAAGAGGCAACAGAATCTATAAAATAAGATTCTACTTTATCCAAGGAACATATAAGAGTAACCAATGCAACAATCCATGTAACAATACCTGCTTTTTTATTTCCTTCATGTTGATCTGCTACCAACCAACAATCTTTCTTTACCTGCTCTTTCTTTCCATAACACTATAATTGACCATTCGTGCCTTTGAATTCCTCCATTCTTAGCTTACTTTCTTTTGCCATTGCTTTACTCCCACTCAATTAGAAACCCCTGAGAGTGACCTATAATCAAACACAAACCTACTCCCTACAACCTTAGCTCTGATACCAATTATCAGGATCTAGAACATAAAGCTCTGATACCAATTGTCAAGATCTAGAACAAAAAGCTCTGATACCACTTTGTTAGGACCTGAGAGCACAATTGATTACCAAGAAACTAAATGTAGAATTTAACCAAAAGTAAATAGTAACTAGAATTCAAAAATAACACAGAATATGAGAGACAATACCCAATTGTATTAATACTCTTCCAGAAGGAAATACAATAAAGAAGATGCCACAGTCTTCTTCCTTACACTCCTCTAGGGCTCCCACACCTCTAGGGAATAAACAATAAATCTCTTCAAGAGCTCACTCTCTCAATTACGGTCACAATAAACAACTCAAGCACAGAGCTATTGTTGACCTCCAACCAATCAGTAACAATGCTACTAGTACATTGAGTACGCAACATACTCCAAGTAGATCTCCCCTGATCTTTCTCCCTATTGTGTTGTTAATCTCCTTTGATATTTCTACCCCACAGATCTCCTTTGACCTTACATACACACACACACACACACACACACACACACACACACACACACACACACACACACACACACACACACACACACACCTACAGATCAACTGACCTTACTTACCCATGTAGATCTCCTACTTAATCTTGCACACCTACAGATCAACCTGATCTTACATACTCAAAAGAACCCTTGTCCTTGCCTCACCAAGTCCTTATGATTCTCCATACCAGCACCCCTATGGATATTTTATCAAATCTTGCTCTCCCACAGACCACTTGATCATACACACTTGGCACTATGGCACTATGAGGAGCCAACCTTGCTCTCTTCCCTCTGAAGGAGCTGATCCTTACTCTCTGTATCTAGCACACTTTACAATACAGCCCATGAGTCTATTATATAGATCTCATGCAAACAATAATTAGACATCCAATTACAATAATTATATCCATAGCTCAAGACTAAAATTAGCCTTTTAACATGCAAACAACTGATTTGTTAACAAACTATTCGTGAACTAGTAGTTTTGGAATTGCATAGGTGATCGACATCGGTCCCTGTCTACCTAGAGATGACCGACATCGGTCGATACCTGATTGATGTCAGTTGCTCTGCTCACTAGATATGACCAATGTCAATTGATCAGACTGACATCAGTTGCTTTGCAACTTAGCAACCTCTCAACAACCTCCTCCATGTTTGCATCAGTGAAGCTCTTAGTTCCACAACCTAACAAGACTGAGCAAGTGATGGATGTAGTGATTGTAAAAAGGACTAGACCTTTTTACAATAAGCCAAGTGTTACAAACCCAAAATCCATTCTTTTTTTCATCATTTGACATGAAAGTCATTATGTAATTGATTCCCCTAGAGATATTTAGAAATTTGTATGTCTTACACAAATCCTCACTTGCCATTGAAGTATTATTGGTACAAGGTGCACCTCAAGGTCCATGTCATAGTAATATCATTTGAGATAAGGGGGATGTAAAAACCCTACTATATAATGTGCATTTGCTTTTGGATGAACACTTAAAATCTTCTCAAATGATGTATATTAATGGATTCCAATAATACTAAGTAACCTTGTCAGTCTAAGATCTAAGAGTGATTAATTAGTTGGTTTTATACTAGATTAAAGTTTTGTTTGGAGTCAAAACTTGGTGTGAACAAATGATACAAATTTGAACACATATTCTTCATTTTCCTTTGAACAAAGAGGTTTTATGTTTCCCATTTGAATGATTAATTTTCCTTGTTCAAATTTCATCAAAACTTGGAGTCATATCATCCACTTTAGTATCATCCACTTTGGTGTAGTTATGTTGCTCAATTGAGTCTAAACCTTTACCAAAGTTTGTTTAATTCTATTTATAAATAAATTCAAAAATTACACCTTCATAAGTTCATAGGGTTGATTTGTTAAGTAGATTTTTCATTTGCACTAAACTTGAGGGAACTTAGGTTCAATTTCTAATTTGGATTGAAGACCATATAAGACTCATGATCATTATCACCACTTGATAGACTTAATTCAATTTATTCTAAATATTTTCACTTTATGTCTATGCACTAGAAAATTTTGAGTTGAGAAAGGTAGTGTTATGCTATCAAATTTGTGTGAAACTATCTTTGCCTTAGAGAGTTTTTGAAACAAGAATTTTATCACATCTTTTGATTATTCTAGCATTGTTATGTTAAACAAAACATTTTAGATATTGTTTCATAGGCCCTCTTGCATAGGTTCAAATTAGTTCCCCCAATTTCAAACTAATCTGAGTGTACCTTTGTGAACCTTTATCTAGAATAGTTATTTCATTCAGTTTTGTCTAGATTATTTGTAAAAAGAACCAAATTCTATACCATTATTTGTGAGAAAACAAACTATATCTAAATTTCCTTTTGTTTCATACCTTATACCTATTTGATCGAGTCCATGTCCAAGAATCAAATGCCTAGTGTTTGTTAGAAGTGTTTCAAATCTGTTAGATTAAAAAATTTATCTATTTCAAATTCTAGCATTTGACGTCATTTGGACAAGAGTCCTAGTGCATTCCTTTTTTGATCCTAGCTTTTGATGTCACATTTTGGCAAAAAGACCTAGCAACTTTTAATTTCCTAGATTAGACTAATTTGAAACAAACCTTAGTGTTTGGAATTTTTATTTTCAATTCATTTAGTTAATCTTTTTTTGTAAGACATGTAAAATTAGACACTTAAAATTAGCTTGTGTTACCATAAATATTTTAATAAACCTTTTGACCCTTTCAACCAAGTTAGACCAAGTTTGAACCATTTGTCCTTTGGACATAGTTTTTTGGAGTTTGTAGAACTCTAAGCCTTTTTTATTTTTAGAGATTTCATAATTTATATGGATATGTATAGCTACACTTATAGTGGATTCATGCATAATCCTAATTATGATAGAATTTCCACACATAATCCCACTAGAAACCCCTACAGAGGTAGGTTTTCTAGGGAGTTTTATTATTCTCCCTACAATACTTCATATGGGGAACAAAGTCATGAACCATATTACAATCCAACTAGAGACATTTATTGGTATGATATGGTTTATGAGGAGGTATTTTAAGACCCAACTACATATAATGTTGTTTGGGATATGAATCCATACCCTCTTTATGACAATCACTACACGAAACATAGTCAAAAACCAACTTATGATCCAACTCAGGATTGGGATGATATGGTTTATGAGAACTTAGATGCATTAGTTTATGTGATCAATCAAGCTCCATAATGCCCCATTATCATTCTAGGACCTCATCATTTGGCTTGTGCAAGTAATCAATCTCCACACCACCCTATCATTACGATCTTAAGACTTTGTCCTTTGGCTCATGTGAGCAATCATGCTCCTTGATGCCCTACCATTATCCAACTGTAGGCCATTCCTCCTCTATTACCAATCCCATCCAAACCTCAACCAATCTAATCATTTGAATACCAAGCTATGTTCAAAACTATTATTTTCCATCTCATTAGAAAACAAGGCCAAAATAACTAACCAATCCAAAATGTTTTTGTTGAACCAACCATTTTTTATAAGTCAACTTATGATGAATTAAATTTAAATCCTATACCTATTTTCGAGGAGTCTCTCTCTAATGAGCTAGTCTTTGCTGATTCACTTATTAATGATTATAACCACCTTTGGGAAAATCATTACCTTGACCATATGCCTATTTTTTAAGAGCCTCTTATTGTCAATCACACTCACACCCTTGTAAAGGTAGTTTCAGTCCTTCATAGTCTATTGAAACATGGAAACAATCCTAAGTTGTGGGTGGCCTAATCAATGGATTGAGTTTCTATATTCTAAGGGCTAGCTCCCTTTGGTGTATCAATTAGGATCTCTACTCTATACTACAAACTATTAGGTAAAAAAAGGGGAGAAGGAAAAGTAAATAAAATCCTATCTAAAGATGGTGATACACCTAACTTTGATTGATCCACATAATTTAAGATTCCTTGCATAATCATGTCTTTTTTTCTTATGAGTTAGTAATTAGTCTTGAAAAATCTTTAAATAATAAATGGCTAACAGGTCTTGAGGTTGCTTAGGTGATTTAGGGACTTTATTTTCACTCATCTTATTATTTGAAGGAAGGTATTTATGTTGCTTAGAGAAGTTCAAAAGAGGACAAGGAAAAAACTTTGTTGATCACATGGTTCATCTCAAGAAAGTGTTTTAAAGGTGTAGGCAATTTGGGGTATCTCTAAATCCTAAAAAGTGTGTCTTCTCGGTTCATGAAGATAAGATTCTTGGATAGGTTATTTCAAAGCATGGTTTAAGCATAGATTTTGAAAGAATAGACTCCATTTTTTCACTCTCCTTGCCTAAGAACAAAAAGGCTATGCAAAGCTTCTTAAGGAGATATATTTCATATTTTCCCATTTTAGCTAAGCCACTTATAACCATGATAAAGAATAATTAGAGCTTCATCTGGTCCAAAGAATGAGTTAAAAATTTTGAAGATATTAAGTAGGCCATAACTAGTGTTCCTACACTTATAAATCTAGATTTCAGAAAAGATTTCATTTTATATACATATGATAACATGCACACCATTTCAATAATTTTTATGCAAAAAAATAATGAAGCTTTGAAATAAATAATATCTTTCTTCAATCAAGACTTGGAAGAGTATGAAACAAGGTACTCTTTTGTTGAGAAATATGTACTTTCAGTTATAAGGTCTCTTAAAAAGTTTAGATACTTATTGTCTAACAATAAGATACACCTAATGGTTTCTCATCTAAGCATCAAAGAGTTCCTTTTGAACAAAGATATAAATGAGAAGAGATCTGGTTTTATATCCAAGGTAATGTACTATGATGTGTAATTTAATGTCACAAAGCTAATTAGAGGCAATGGACTTTGTGAGCATCTAGCTTAAGACTTGAAAGAGACTAATGAGGTTATTTTGGTGTCAAATAATGAAGAGGTTGTAGTTGGTCATACCTCACCTTCCAACTAATTTTATGACTTGGTAAGCCATCTCTAAGATGGTACTTATCCCTCTCATCTAAGGGCTTCAAAAATAAGATAATTTAGGTTGTAGTCAATTCCATTTTTGCTTATTGATGGTGTTTTATTCAAGAAAGATATCAATGGAATGTTGTTGTATAAGCCAAACTCATATATTATTTGAATAATTCCATGATGGATATGTTGGATGACATTTTTCTATAATAACTACATCCCTTAAGATCATGAGAGGTGGGTACTATTGGCCTAGTAAATTTGGTGATTTCCATGCATGGGTTAGAAAGTGCAAACAATGTGTTATGTTCATAGGAAAAGTGAAACTTGCAGCTTTACCTTTTCAACCAATTATGGTGAATAAACCCTTTTTTCAATGGGTATTATAATTTATTGGTCTCATAAATCTTCCTTCAAGTTCAAGACATAAATGGATTCTCACTACTACAGATTAATTCACACATTGGATAGAAGTAGTGGGATTGAAAGAAGAAAACAAAACCAATGTTCTAGATTTCTATGAAGGTTTGCTTACTAGATATGGAGTTACTTCAACTATTATTTTTAATAATGAAATGGATTTTATGGAAACTAGGATAATCCAATGAGATATCTAACATATAATTTATCTTAGCACTTCATCAAACTATTATCCACAAGGTAATGGCCTTGCTGAGCCAACAAATAAAAACCTATTGAGGATCATAAGAAGGGATATTGAAGATAATCAAAGTTCATGGAATCTCATGTTTAATTCATCACTATGAGATGATAGGATCACCTAAAAAAATATCAATATCCAACTCTTCATACAAGCTGGTATATCGTAAGGAAGTAAGGTTACCTATTTTTCTTGACTTTCCTACTTTAGAACTAATGCATCAACTTGAGCTATTGGATAAATAGCTTATAGATATTAGGTATGCTAAGATTATATAACTAGAATAGATAAGAAATTAGTCCACACTATCCATGGAGATTCATCAAACATAACTGAAGAGAGCTTTTGAAAAAAGAGCTTCTTCATGAAGTTTCAAAGAAGGAGATTTGGTCCTCAAGTGGGATGAAGATAGAGTTAAACAAAGAAGGCAAACAAATTTTTATTCCCTTTGGAGTAGCCCATACACAATCTCCACCTACAAATCCTACAATTCCTTCTAGCTTGTAAATATGGATGGTCAAGAGCTTCTAATCCTAATCAATATGATACATTTAAAACATTGTGACTAAAGAGCAAAGCTCCTTGTACATAGTTAGTTTGTTTGCTTTTTCTCTAAGTGTTATTCTAGCACATTATTTTTGTTTTTTTTTATCCCAAATAAGTAATTGTTCACACATTTGTTTTGTTTAGTGTGTTTTCCTTCTTATTTTGGAGGATGAAGGTTGTCTTTTCTAGGTCAAAATAGAGTTTACAGTCATGGACCTGATTTGCCATTATTTTATGAGTTCAAATATCATGTATATGGTCTGAGTTCTCAAGCGTATTAGGCATGTTTCCTAGTTGAGTGACCAAAATGTTGAAAATTTTGACCCTATAGGTCAAATTGCAACCCCTATTATTCAAAAATTGCATAATCATGCCTTTTTATCTTGTGAGTCAGTAATTGGTCCTAAATAATCTTTAAAGAATCCATGTTTAATAGGTATTGAAGTTATTTAGGTGATTTAGGGACTTTCCTTTCACTCATCTTGTTCTTTTTAGGAAGTTATTTATGTTGCTCAGAGCAATTTAAAAGAGGACAATCAGAAAACTTTGGTTTTTCACAAGCAGAAGATATACTTCAAGATTTCATGGAAGGAAGGCTTCAAGAACATTTTCCTTGAAAGGTTGTTTTCTTGAGAAATGGTCTTATTTCATAAGTTTTGAAGATTTATTTTAGTTTCAAAGTCCATTACAATAGTTCCAAGGACCTCTTCAAAAGTTTGAAGGGTCACTATTCTTTTATGAAAGTCATTTCAAATAAATTTGAAGAAATAATTTCCTTCAGATAAATTGTCAAAATAAAAGTGTCAAACAATAAGCTAAAGGAAAGGGAATTTATATTTTTTTCAAAGGGTACTTTGAAGAATTTTGAAGGGACACTTTGAAGTATTTTGAAAGGAAAATGGACTTTTACAATTTCTTCGAAAGGGTATTTTCTAGAGAAACAAGAACCTTAAAACTTTCCCAAAGGGTACTTTGGAAAATCTAAAGGGTCACTTTGAAAATTTGGAGGGAATTTTTAACTTTTTCAAAAGACCATTCTCATTGTTTTAAAGGACTTTTCCAAAGTCCTAAGGGTCAAATATCAAAATGTCGAAGGATAATTTCATTAAACAGGAGTCATCTTAAGAATTTTTGAAGGGATCTTTTCTTTTGAAAAAGACCATTTCAACTTTCCCAAAGGATAAGAGACCATTTTAAAGTTTTTGGAGGACCAAAACAAAAAATATCGAAAGAACTTTTCAAAAATTCTGAAGGGCACATTTCATAAAGGAAAAAGGGCATGTCATTTTTTTTTAAAGGTCCTTTACAAAATACTAAAGGGTAAGTGGACCATTAAAAAAAAATTTAAGGGTTATTTTCAAAGAAAAAGTTTAATTACAAAATCTTGAAGGGAAATTCGCAAAGGTTTCAAGGAAATAATTCCTTCAGACTTTTTTTTTGAAGGAAAGGAACATAGAGGAAACTCTGAAAGAATTCCTTCAGACATTTTATCTAAAGGAAATGAATGAATGAAAGTTTAAAAAATAATTCTTTTAGACTTTCTATCTGAAGGAAATAAACAAAGGGATAAGCTATGGGAAATAATCCTGAAGGAAAGGTCTGAAAGATAAGCCAAAGGAAAATGTCTATAGGGAAGAGCATAAGGGAAAGGGCCTCAAGCCTAAGTGAAGTAAGGAAAAATAATTGAACAAAAATGACACCTATAGCCAACCTAGATATCATCCTATAGTTACTCCCTAAATAGCTTCTAGTCTATAGGTTTCATGGCTTTTGTTGCAAGTTTTATGGTGTCTAAGTTTGCAAACTAGACCTTTTTGGCTTAACTAGTCTAGTTGACCTAATTGTTTAAAAGGGTTAAGTTGGATTTGGAATTGTAATAATCTAACAAGGATTTCAATATAAGTATTTATGCCATGTATTTTTTATTCTATTAGAGTTAACATGGACCTCTTACTGATCAAAGTCTTTTTCCATGCAAGAAAAGGCTATCTATAATTGATTGGCCAAAGCTTCAACTGGCTGTTTGTTGAAGTCAATCTTATCTCCTAGTCATCTCATGTATTCAATGATCCAACTCATCTTCAATTAGTTTAAGAGTTATATTCCTTTTAATATTTTATTATGGCTTTCCATGTAAGAGTTTGGCTTGTCAAACTTGTGTCCACTTCATCCCTCCTACGCCAACATGGAATTTCATGCATGCACTCTTGTTTATCTTGTTGAAAGCTTTTAACATTTCTATTAGTTCAAGTAGAGTTTTAAATTTAGTTTTGGCATTGATTTCATGCATAATAAATTGTTATTTACATTCCAGTAGTTCAATTGGAGTTCTATATTTGGAGATTGGTGTAGCATCATGCATGATGGAAGTTTTGACTCAAACTTGGGCTCTCCATCATTTTTAATGCCAAAGATATTTTCATGCCAGGGATAAGAAAAAAATAGATTTTATTTGAAGGCTATGATAGCACAAGTTGGACTGAGTTGATCTCTTCTTCTATTTTTAGTGTCAATCTCTTGGTTATTATATACTTTTCCTATATAAGTTGGTTTTTCAGCCTTGAATTGTATCCTCTTTTTGGCAAGACCATACTCTACCAAAAGTTTATGTTGTGTAACCTTTTTAGATTAATATAAAGACATTTTTTAGACTCCAAGGTGTTGGTATAGTTTATTTATGTTAGTGATTGTCATATGTGATAAAATTTTCTTCCTTGTCAAGTCCTGATTCTTACCTAGTTACTAGTTGATCAAATTATGTAGGTTATGTTCTATGTTTAATTTATTTTGGCTAAAGTTACAGTGGATATAGGTGGCTAGTTAGTGCCTTGAATTAGTATTATCCATCATTTTCCTCAAGCTTTGATCACAAGATATAACTTTTTCATGAAATATTGATGCATAGGGGTTAATTGAGGTTAAAAATTTAGTTTTTTATTATCTAATCAGTGTTTTTAAAAATTCAAATAGTGTGGATCAATAAAATTTAGGTGTATCACCATCTTTAGATAGGATTTTATTTTAATTTTATTTCCTTTTCCTTCTCCTCCTTTTTTTCCTTGATAGTTTGTAGTGTAGAATAGAGATCCTAATTCATATACCAAAGGGAGCTAGCCCTTAGAATCTAGAAACTCAATCCATTGATTAGGCCACCCACAACCTAAGATTGTTTCCATGTTTTAGTAGATTTTGAAGGCCTAAAACTACATTCAAAAGGGTGTGAGTTTTATTTATAACACTTCATATTAACAAGCCAGTCTCTAAGGAGTTATCTCTTGACCTTTTTCCCATCCTAGAGGAGTTTCACTTTGATAAACTAGTCTTGGTGGAGCCCATCATGTTATTATAGGTTGTTACTTATCTAATACCATGAATTTAACAAGACATCATTGAAATAGAGCACCCATTAGATTAAGAATCAAATTTAGAGTCAGGTTCTACTCTTGGACTGACATCACATTTAGCATCAAAATCTGAATCAACATTATATTTAGAGTCCCTTGAGTTAGAATCAGATTCAAAATAATAATATGTTCATGGTTGTCACAACATTGGTTATGCATTCCTTGAAAATCAATTTGAATACATTTGTGATCCTTATATGGTTTTTGAGGATGAGTAATTTAACTTTAGCACAGTTTATTTTAGTATCTTCTATGAGGATTTTGTAGCCTCTCCTAATTCCATTACTATGCCACATACCATTACCATAAACCAACATGGCCATATTATTGACATTACATCTCCCACAAGTGTCAATTAGGATTGATAGAATTACACTTTGTTAAATTACATCCATGGTGACATAGTAGTTAAGGAAGACCAGGGAGGCCAAGACCACATTCATGTAGCAGAAGAACACTCTCCTAGTGAAACCTTTTTAGAGGTGTTAGGGGACAAGCAAAGTTCAAACTCAACATCTTCTAGTGAAATTTTTTTATAACTACTAGAAGAAAATCAAATTTAAAATCCAATGTTTATTAGTGAAACCTTATTAGAGGTGATACGAGATAATAAAGACAACTTCATTGGTGAAAACCTCATTGAGGCACCAATAGTTGAGCACAAAAGTTCATCACTACTTGATGAAGATAAAATCAACATAGCTTCGTATCTATAGCCTAATCATATGGTAGCTACTCTCAGGCCCAAACAATATAAAAATCTAACTATCCTATCAAGAGAACAAGTCTTCAGCCCTACCACAACCAAAGTCATGTCGAATATAGCATCAAAAACATTATGTATGACTGAAAGTCCCAATCTTCATTTATTTCCCAACCATTACCCATTCCATTTCAAAAATAAATCTATCATCCATTATTTGTCCTTATTTACCATCCATGGTCACACTTTCCTTTGTAGAGTCTATAAAGATACCTTATCTCAATGCTTTAAGGAATCAGAATCAATGACCAACAAATATCACAAAAGTATTCTTGACATCCAAATCTATAGGTAGTTCTTGATGGAGCAATTATTCAGATGAGGTATGGGCTAGAAATTAACATGATCAAGTGTTTTATTTATATCATTTGTTGATTAGGATGTGCATTTCCCCATCAATAAGAATAATATAAATAAAAACCACACCCAAGCCAAAAACATGTACCATACCATTTCACATTGACATGTTATTGTCATTGTTACATATACTTTTGCCATTGTTGTTTATCCTTCCATTTACCTCAACACTTGGGGGCATCCCTCTTACCATTTTATCTAACCTATCAAAAACCATAATTATCTTAAAGTAATGCCATTCCATCCTATCATTCCATTCCTATCTAGACCAAAGCCTATTTTTAGTCATCCTATCCAATCCTATTATGATCTTGGTTACCTTGATTCTTCTTGTACATTTTGCAAGGGGATTCCAATCAAGTTTTAACAATTAATCAAATCTATGTTTATAATGACATTATATGAAGTTAGTGTGATAGTTGATTTTGAATGATATCTTTCATTTTTCATCTTATATGAAAATTGGTTTATGTGAGCCTGATTATAACCACCTATGGGAAAATTAGTGTCTCACTAGTCTTTCTACTAATTATAACTTCCATGGGAAAATAATTATCATTGACCTATTTCATTGTATCCTAATTATAATCACCTATGAGAAAACTAGAGGTAACACTTGTTTACCATACATTGTCGCATCACCTTGCCATCACTATTTTCATTTGACTAGCTATTTGCTAGATTTAAGAACTTGTTGGGACCTAGTTGATTTTTTCTTGCCTTTTGTGTGGGAGGAATTATTGTGAATTAAGGTCATTTTAGGACTATGTGGCACATTCTCAAATCATTTTGAGGTCACCTCAACCCCCCTTTCCATGTACTCTCACTACTTTTTGAGCAACCTAAGCTAAACACTTTTGCCATTTTATGACTAGGTATCTCAACATTCTCTAATGAGTTGAGATAGCTCAAAATATCAAAAAAAAAACATTCATAACATTTCAAAAAATCCAAAAATATTTGTCTTGTATAAGCCTAGTCAGTTATCCTCTATCCACCCTACTGAGACAAAGTCATCATTAAGATGCTTTCTTTTGCTTTTTTTTTAAGATTTATATTTGTTTATTTCTTTCAAGTTGTTTGTTTATTTGTGTGTTTTTATATGTTTCTTTGTTTGTTTCTCTTCTTGCCTATTTGTTTGTTTTCAGCACTATTGTCTTGACTCAATTTATATGTGTTCAATTAGGTGATTCCCTATGCACATTATTCTTGAGTCCATCCATACTCATATGTTAACATTATCATCATGGTTATCATTAGTGTGTTATTTTTGAGTGTTTATTAGATTGAGAGTCAATCCTTATGCATTTTTGGCCAAGTCTTCATGGTGTTCTATCATGATGCCTATCATCACATGTTACAGTAAAAATTAGCTTCAATAAGGTCTAAAATCAATGGAGATACAAAATTTTCTCTTTTGCACCTTGGCAAATCCTTCCAACCATCTTGATCTAATCAACCCATTGCCTATTCTAGGTGTATCATTAATAATAAGGATTAGCATCTCTTTATTGACAGGTACAACTAAATCATTTCTAATGATCAATCTTATTCTTCTTTTCAACTCTTTTATCATTTTACACCCACTCATATTTAATTTATATTATAGTTATATCCTTGATTTATGCTTGCTAATCAGACCTAACTAGGGCACCATCATCTTTAGCCAATCTAGTTCCTCTTAATGATTATAAATGCCTATGGGCAAATCATTATTTTGACTTTTTTATTATAACCACCTTTGGATAAATTAGCATATTTTTAACTCAATGAATGCAAGAATTTTCTTGTTTGGATTAATCTCAACCATGGGTTGATTATACCTTTTTCATTATTTCTTTTCAAGGGACTATCCATCAACAAATGTGGAAGCCACTCCCTCAAGGGGGCATCATCTGAGGCTTCCTAAACACCATTTAGACTCTATTCTTCAAACATCATCTTATTTTTGGTATACAGGCCTTTTATCATTATTTGAGAATATATTGATTTGCCTATGGTTCACAACATCTTCCCAAACAAGGGCAAACTTTAGACACCTAAAACTAGCCACCGATAACCTCCAACTAGGATTTTGACGAATTTCCACCAAAATGCATGATTTGGATTAAAATCACTAAAACACATTAAACAAGTTGAAATTGATATATTCAAGTGCCAATTTTGGATAGGGTATCACCAAATGGGAAAGTTCAATTTATGGGCTAGCTAACTTTGATCAAATCATTTCAAGTTAAAATGCCAATTTTTCACCAAGGTGCTAGATTGCTCTTTTCTATCAAATCTCTTGCAAAAGACACATTCCTTTATTATTTGGTATTGGTGACATCCTAAATGGGATAATAGGTCCAATGCATCTGAGATTGACTTTCAATTCCAATCAAGTCAAATTTTGGACCAATAAAAATGCATTTTGATCAATTCGAGTAATTTGTGCACAAAGTGCTTAATCATGCTTAAGAGCTAATTAAACCAAATTAGAGAGTAATTAATAATTATATGGAAACATTTTAAATATTTATTTTTAAAAATAAATATTGAATATATGCATCATCAGGTGACATCATTTCTTGGGAAGACATCCCTAGGCTATAAATACATAAAATATCAAGGTTAACCCCTCCCATGCCTCATCAATGCCTCCCATACTTCTTAAATGACCCTCTATCCCAAATATTAATGATCCTATTTATGGATTTTTAATTACATAATTGGATTAATCCTTAGCCATACATCTCAATCTTGAGATGGATGGTTCAGGTTGATTCTAGCTATTTTCCAAAATCTATAAATAAGAAGCCTTGCCACATGAATTTTAAGCTTAACTTGTCCAGAGATACCATGCCAAATTAATTCTAAAAATCTCTCACATGATAAATTTATGCTGACAAAATATTGAATCCAAAGCCAAGCAAGGTGCTAAGAAGAGATGGAGGTAATCAAGTTTCCATTAATGTAGACTTCATGAGCACAAATCAAACAAGCCACTACAACAAAGCATTTAGAGCATCCAAGGAAGGTGAAGGATTCTTATTTTTTCTTACTTTTTATTTGTGATTTTCATTTGTTTTTTTAATTAATCTCACCCTAGTAACTAGGCATGAAGGTGTTAGTTTAGTGTGATTTTGATTTGATTTATCCACTAACATAATACTAATCTCCCCTTTTTCATCAAATTCCTAGTTCACATATATTAGATAGATTTGCTTTAATTGTGTGTTTAATTTTACTATGTGTTTATTTATTCCATGTGATTTTATTTTAATTTGTGTTTTACCCCTTTGTTCACCTCTTTATTCTACATTATTTCTCTGATTCCCATTCCTTGTTAGTAATTACTTCAAGTGGTGATCAAAACTCGAGAGGATTGTTGAGGAGCAGGAAGGCCCAAGTTGAAACCTTTGATCTAAGAAATTATAGGATGGTAATGAAAACTTATGACATCCCAACTATGTGAGTCCAAATATTATAATAAAAACATGATGATTTTATAATAGCCTATGCCCTAAGAGAGACACCAAACTACACTTAAAATACTGACTTAGGAAGATACCAAATTATTCAAATAGATCGAAGACTGGTTGGCTATTTATAACTTCCCACTTTTTCATTCACCCTTGGTTTGGTCCTAAACCCTCAATGGATAAGATTAAATAATAATAATATTTTCATGGGAATCTTATAAAAAATAAATAATGTAGAATCTAAATTTTAAGTTGACCTTGAAAGGGCTATATAGGTAATCTCCATCATAGGCTTTTTGGCCTAGCTGGAAGTGGATCAAATCTATGAACAAGACTAAACTAATATCTATTAGGGATATGGATGTTCTTCTAGTTTCATATTAATATCCTAGATATTCACCCCAAGCCATCGAGCCAAAAATTCAGTGGAGGAAGTTTTATAACCAATCCAACCTTGATTACTTGAATAGAATCCAAGAATAAATTGTAAATTAAAATTACTTCTCACACACGTAGGTGTCCATCTATAAGGTGAACTCTTAGTATGCCACTTTTATTTCAATATTTTAGTGCTTCATCTTTTTTTATGATCAATAAATATCCTCTATACTATCTTGATGTCGAGCATGGAAATAATAATAAATTGATCAGGTTTTAAGTGTTTCTCATCAATTTCCTTGTGGAAGTTGCCATTTTTTGTGGCCAACATGCCCCCTTTTTATTGAAATGGGAGACCCCTCTAAAAATCTTACAAACCAAAGCTTCAGGGTCCTTTCCTTTATTCTCACCATCGATGTTTGCTCAAATATTTAGAATATGTAGTGCCTTGATTTCTCCAAGCATTAATAAGCCTATTTTATCTCTTTAAGATTAAGGAGTGTTTGTTATTTTTATAAATCATGGTGTTAATGTTGTGTGTTGATTTTTACTTGAATATCCTAGAGTCTAAATCGCTTCCTAGAGAAATAGACTTGTTGCCCTCTATGTCAAATGGAAATATTTTTATCTAACAAGTTTTAATATATCACATTATTTATTATCTTTCTCACTTGGTCATTTTAAAATTTTCATATATCCTAACCAAATGAGAAGGCACCACATTGTTGAATGTTAAAGTGTCCAATCCCCTAAACCTATAATATATGTTAGATCCTAAAAGAGCTTGACTAAATGGGAAGGTGCCACAACATCAAATGTCAAAGTAGCCAATTCTTCAAACCTATTAGAGAGTTCAGAGCTTGGGAGGGCCTAATTGAATAGTAATTTGCCATGTCACCATGAATTAGAGCATCCAATCCCTCAGAGTTGTCAAAGATGTCAAATCCTAGGAAAGCTTAACTAAATGAGAAGGTGCCATGTCACTAAGTGTCAAAGTGGCCAATCCCTCAAACCTATCACAAATGTTAGAGACTAGAAAAGCCTAGACAAATGATAAAGTTCCATGTCACCATGATTCAAAACATCTATTCCCTTAGTCTTATCAGATATGTCAAATCTTAGGAGATCCTGACTAAATAGGAAGTCACTATGTCTCTTAGTATATATATATTAATTATTTATTTCCTAATTCCCTTATAATCTAGGAATTAAGTATAGATAAAACTAAAAAACCAATTAGGATGTGCAAAATGTCCCTAAGTGACACATCACTTAACCTATCAAACATGGAATATGGATTTATTCTTGTGTGTTGACTATTATTCTAAAGGATAATGGGTAGACAACACATGTTAGAAAGTAAGAGTTAACTGAGAAGCCTCTAAGAGATATGATTGTGTGCATACCATGCATTGGGAATTAATAGAATAGGAGGCTAGACTAAATTGGCCACTTTTAAAACATCCCATCACCATTGTTATATTCAACTGGTAGTAGAGGATCATGGGCTCTAAATTTAATTTTAGATTTATAAATAAAGGGAAATAATTTAGCCACCAACTTAAATTCAAATCCATAGCAAGTGATCTACCAAATTCCATTAATATAGGGAGATTTATGCATGCATTATGAAGCTTAAGGGAATCTCATTAAAGTTTACCATTATTGCCTTTGAAAAAAATATAACTCCTTGCTTTCAAAATTCCATAGATCCCCTATAACCTATGCCTTATACACTAAAAGATTCCTAAATTTATCCTTTGTGTTAATCCAATGGTTGATTAATCTTCAAATCCAAATTCTAAACTTTATTATTTGGACATCACCTTCTCAATTGGATTGACTAAGTAAATTAATACAATAATATATTCAAAGAAATTGAGTAGGTTCCCAAGGATTCATATAAAGATAATGAACATCATCTGAGTATGAGGATACCTTAATTTCATATAATAAGTGGATACTCCATAGATCTATGACTAGACTAAAGGAATTTCCCTATGCTAACCTATTACATGATATCCTCCACAAGGCCATTCACATGTAAGACAGGGTTAATGACTAGGTGTGCTCACCCAATTCTTGACACTAGATTTCTAATATATCTAAGAATACCTTCAAGGCATTCTACTCTCTCCTATATTTTGATTTCTCCTATGATGTAGTGGTAGTGTTGGTCTAGATGAGCACCTACCAAATCTATGATGTACTCCATAACTTGGCTAAGAACCATGACTCTAAGTGGGTTAACAAAGAGAATATCAATGTTTACACATTTAGAAGCTTTTAGGTTAGATTAGGCATGATCCTATTAAACTAGTTTTTCAAGGACCAAGACTTATTGAACATTGTCATTGATTAAGGGAGAGATTATTGAGCAATGTCATTAAATGTTGAGCTTTGATACTTAATGTTGTCATTGATGTCAAAGATACTTTTGAAGATGCATGGTTCTTGCATTGATTTCAATATAATATCACTAATATCAAAGGTTCTTGTGAAAATTCTTGTTCAAGTATGCCTTGAGGTATGTATATGAATGAGTTTTGTTACAAGTACAGTGAGTGTTGTTGTTGTAAAAAAGTAGTGATTAGATAATGATGTTTTAAGAATTTTCTAATATCAGTTTGAGTGATATTTTTGAGAAGCAGCATGAATGAGTACAAATTAGTTTATCAAATTTAAATCATATTGTAATGTTTTTTCTAGACCTTGTGAGATAGTATTTTTAGGTGGCAAGATGAAATAAGTGAGCTCTAAAGAAGAAGTTTCGTGCTCTAAAGATCTATGTAAGTAGTTCCAAAGATGCTCTGAAGGAGCTATGAAGATGAAAATTCTCTAAATAATACCCGATAGTATTTGAGCATGAGAGACATTGTTTGAGGTTGTATCTAAGGTGTTAGGACTCTCCAATTAATTAAAAAATCAGCTCAAAATATTTATATGTACATCTATGAAGATGTTATGAAGATCCCAGTCAAGCTTCAAAGATCTGTAAGAAGCTCCAAATAAGTTCTGTTAAAGCTCCAAAAAAGAATGAGTATATGAGATTGTTTGAGCATACACAAGAGGTATTGAAATGTATGAGAGTTTAAAGATAAATCCTAAAAAGTGGATATAATGTCAGATTCAAAGCTTAATAAGACTGTAGGTCAAGGCTTAGAAAGTAAAAAGAGAGATTGTGGCCAAATGAGATAATTGGATCAGCTCTCTTGACATAAGTGAGTAGGTGAACATTGATAGAGGTGAGTCAAGTTGTTTTAAGTATTTTCATGAATTCTCATATCAAGGCTTGCAAAAAAAGACTTGAAAAGTATTTCAAGGTTTCTCAAATGCATAGAATAAAGAATGGTCTACCCGATAAGTTTTTTTTAGTGCTCATTGGCACATACAACTTATGTATGAGAACCTAATATATTCATGGTAGATAAGGAAGCGTTATATCTGAAATTTATAGGCATTGTTTTCTAGAAAGAGGAGATAAGTTTTATGATTGATCATTAAGACTTGAAGATGGTCTAAACCCTCATAAAACCTTGAAAGTGACTCAATGTTGAAGACATTATTCTAAAAACCTTAAAACAATTTGATATGGTCATAAAAGTGATTGGGTATTGAATTAAACTATCCAAAGAACCTCTAGGTGTGATTGTTTCTCAGGCTAGTGAGAAGACCCTATAAGAAAGTGTTTATCTTTCAGATATTTATTATACTAGACAGATTTAACCAAGTCAAAGTTTCCAAGTGCATGAAGATAAAAGTGTGAGACATGTATTTTATTCTCATGAATATTTATGGACAATTTGTATATCTCATGTGTGTAAAGGATGTGATCAAATTTGTCCAGTTGCTAACAGACCTAATGGTGCATACATTAAGGAAATTAGATAGATGTGAAAAGATGTTTCTTAATGAGGATTCATGTAAGAAGTGATGCATTGATATTCATTATTATGTTTTTTTGGTCTTGAATGATATATCCATGATTTTAAAAATCTTTGAAGTTAATGAAATAGGTTTAAAAATTGAAGCCAAAATGGCTTATCTAGATGAGTAGAGTCTATGAGAGAGAAGGTCAGAATATTGGTATGTTAGACCAACAGTTTTCATTAGAGTTCAAGATATAGTTAGTTGAGGTTGTTATGAGGATTTTTTAATATCTTATTTATGAATTTAAATTCTTTTAATATATTTAATCATGTGTCATATGTTCATATTTCCTTGACTGTGTTTTGGAGTCAGTTGGTAGTTCTGAGTGAACATTTTAAAAAAGAAGTGTTTAAGCTTATTTACTCTAAGTTGAATTAGTAGATGAAGTTTGTGATGACCTTGAGGACATGAGGTTTTTTAACATGTAATATATTTCAATGGTTGTTTGTAAAAATTGATTATATGCCTCATTTATTTAAAATAGAGTTTATGTATATGCATAGGCCTTTTATAGGCAATGATTTGAGTAAGGGTTCAAGTGGTAATTAGATCTAAAAGGTATTGTAGACCTAAATTGGTCTATTGGATTGGTGTATGACTTTCTCCTACCATGTGAGGTTCTTGGATATGCTTCAATAAATATCAAATGGTAAAGTGTTTTTAAGAAGGCCTATAAGATCTCCATAAGCCTAAAAGAGGAATAAGGGATAATTGATGTATGGTTGACCTATTGTATTGATTTATTCATGATTAAGGCATGGTATTTTATTTTATATACATTCAAATCAATTAGGTTATATTTGACCCATAATGATATGATCAAGTGACTTATAGAAAAGCAAGGCAGTTAGGCCTATTTTGAGTGTGCTTAGAGAGAGAGCAGAAGAGGATAAGCAAATGATATAGATAATTTGTGAGTAGGAGGTCATGCAGAACATAAGATTAGTTTCATTAATATATAATAGACGTTTTTCATAAGAGGATAAATTTTATAAGACCTACTCAAGCTATGAACAGGGTTAGTTGAGCAAAGAAGATTGAAGGTCAATTTGAGAGGGACTAAAGAGACTGAAGAACTAAAAGTTATATCATCAACTATTGTAGAAAAAATAAGGGTTTTTGTTAAGTTTGTGTTGATTAATCTAAGTGGTGGTGTTTTTGGTCAATTTTGGCCCACATACCAATCTTTTTCCTGGATTGAATAGATGAGCAAAGTTCCTATTTGAGTGAATGATCAAATAACCTATACAATATTTGAAAGACTAGACCGTCATAGGACATCATATAGAAATGAATGGGTTATCTTGATTTAGCATTTAATATAAACACTTAGGAGGCTAACCAAATCCAAATTAATGCATAGACATGATTAATTTATCCTCAGGATCATGCTCTACAAAATTCATGACTTGATGAGCTTGATATCTCAATTTATAAGCATTTAAATTTAAAACAATAGTCTAGGATAGGTGCATGAATGTCAAATTAAAGCTTCAAAAAATAGTCATTTAAGTTCAATTTTTCTTAGATTAAACATGTGAGTGACAAGTGTCCAAATCTTAGGAGCTAGGATAGATATCTAATGGTGAGAGGGAAACTTTATGATGTCAGTGGGTCCCAAGATCAATGGTGCATGACTAAGAAGATCCAACAATACTCATCCAAAGGAGATCATAGATCGATAATATTAAAGGCCCAAGTTAAGATCAACAGCCAAAATAAAAGGTCAAAGGATAAAGGACTTCAACTTTAGTTCAAAATATTAAAACATCACCATTAAAGCTCTGTAAAGGTAAAATAGGTCTTCTTTGGGTCTATTAAAGATCCAAGGTGGGCTACTAGGTTTTTAAAGCAATGTAAATACACCCATGTCAATATTATATCTATGTGAAAACCAATGAATAATATTGGTTTTCACCCATACTAGATATGTGTCCAGTAGTTGTAATAAAGATCATGACAAGGCATAAATATGAGTCATATCATCCATAATTCAATAAAAACATTTATCCACCTAATGCAAACATAGTCATGGTTCAATTAGATCCATAGATATAGAGATCTTGTTCTTATAATCAAGCTAGGAAGAGGATGGCATAGAGTCCTAGGATGGAGATTTGGAAACTTGAAATATTATGTCTTTCTTAGTCGAAACATGACTTGTCATCCTAAGAACATTCTTATCACATAACATATTTTTTAGCCAATGAAATAACTTGGGGGGTTATTGGGAAAAATAAATATTGATCTATTTATGATGGATTACATCTTGATTTGATCAAAATATGGTGGATAATTCAAGAAATATGGTTAAAACTTCATCAAGATAATTAGACCCCATTTATTTATTTTTATACGCATGTTCCCCATCTCTCTCTTTCCGATTCTAGTATATATATAGGATTCTAATCTTTGAAATGGATCCTTCTCTTGGGAATGACTAGACTCTAATAAAATGGAGCTTTGTATCCTCTTGAGATGAATGAAAGACCATTTTAGATTTCATTGTTCTAGTATAGTGTGTTCATGTTAGTTTGATTTGTATGTGTGGTAGAAATCTCTCCCTTGTCAATTATTGATCTCACCTAGATACTAGTTACCTTATTATGTAAGTCATGTTTAGTGTTTAATGTCATTTGATTAAAGGTACCATGTGGATACATTGACTGGTTAGTGCCTCAAATTAGACCTCCCCATCACTTCCTTTAGTTTTTGATCACTTGGTGAACCTTTGCATGAAATATTGATGCATAATAGACATTTCATGTTGTAGACCCAGTTATTTATTCTATTCAATTAGTATTTTAAAAGGCTCAAGTAAGAGTAGATGAATAATAAATTTAGGTGCATCACCAACATCAGCTTAAATTTCACTTTCAATTATATTTCTCCTCCTTTCCCCTAGCAATTAATAGGTTTTAGTGGAAATGAGATATATAATGCATCAAAATATCTAGCCTCATTAGAAATCCTAGAGGTCTGACCCAAGATTAGGCAACCCATAGCCTAGGGTCATTCCTATGTTGGACTAGATTTGAGTAGGGGATCTAAACAATTCTTTACTTAATTAGGGTGTAATCTAGACATCCAATAGTTATAGCACACCTGATGGGACCAATTTCATTATGCACTAAGTGAAGATTTTTGGTGTTATATTCATTTAATCAACCTTTGGAGGCATGTGTGCAAACATTAATGGTGACTCCAAGATTTCAACTAGTTACAACAGTCCAGGTAAGCCTTTAAGAGAGTTTTATATTTATCTTGTCTCTTTCTTGAGTTTTTATGGCTAGATTTTTGGTAGATTTCTATCCTAATCAAGTTGGTGATCCATATCATCAACCAAATAAATCCTATTGTCCTTATAATGACCCCTAATAGTAATCTAATGATTCTTATCAAACATAATATGAACCATATCAAGTTTTTCATGATCTTCATTATCAATAGCATGTCTTTTACCTTCCTCATGACCCATATTAGCCCTACCATGATCTCTATTAGCTTTATGATGAGAATTACAAACCATATACAAAGCCTTACTAGTATTATGGTGACTCATACCAATATTATCATAACCCTCCTAATCAGTCATGGTATTAGGATGTAATTCTTAAACATCCTACTCATACCCCAAGCCATTCTATATATAGCCTTTAAAAATATCTATTCGACTAGGAGAAGAATATGATAAACATTGACACGTTGAAGGGGTATGGGAAAGAGATATCAAAACATGTCATTAAGGGGTTAGATATTTAGTGTAATAGGAAAAATAAATTTGGATGTCCTTCATTAGGGAAGGTTATCCTAAAAATACTTGTGACATGTTTGACATATGTGGACTCATCTCAAAGATTGAGGAGAAGTTGGTATCCCATGAAGACCTTCAAACACCCCATCACCCATCTTGTCTTCACTCATTCACCCCATGTTAACCTCATGTTGAGCTTCCTATAACCACTCATAATCCCAACCCATATGAGTTCCAAAGCCATCATAGTTCCACCCAACTCCCCTCAACCTTATACTCATGGGAATTTGTCTAAGAGAGAGTATAGGAGGAAAGACAAGTTTCTATTCATAAATCCATCCATCATAAGAAATTAAGGTCTTATTTTGAAGCCTCCCTTGCTAAGAAAATTGAATCTATAGATTAAAATTTTTACTAAACATTGACACCTACAAAGGCAACATCACCTCAAATTCACATACTTCCTTTCATTCTTCAAGACATAATGCTCATAATGTAGGAAAACCATGAGCCAAAATTCCCATCTTGGAACCAAATCATTTAGTCAAGAAAATTCAAAGTCATTCAACCCCTACCCTCCCTTCTTTAGGATTCTAAGTCATTTCTATCCTAGAAATCCATCTAGAATAGTTTGGAAAAGAAGAAGGTTGAGATGATTGTCAAAGATAAATTGTTGGACCAAGGAGTTGTCATATACATCTCATATTTCTTGGAGTCATCCCAAGAATATCTTATGCCACTCCTTGAAGATGTAAGTGGTGAACTCCATGTTGAGCTCATAAATGATAATGATGGATTATCAAAATTAGAAAAGGATGTCAAGGATCTAGAACAACAAACATGCTCTGATTCCACTATTAGGATCTAGGAAGCACAATTGATTACCATGTACAAGCAACTTAAATATGTGGAATTAACCAGAATGCACAAGTAACTAGAATTCATAAACAACATAGAATATGAGAGATAATACCCAATTCTATTAATACTCTTCTAGAAGGAAATACAACAAAGAAGATGCCACAGTCTTCTTCCTTACACACCTCTAGGGCTCCCACACCTCTAGGGCATAAACAGTAAATCTCTTCAAGAGCTCACTCTCTCAATTACAGTCCCAATAAAAACTCAAGCACAGAGTCTCTATTCACCTCCAACCAGTCAGTATCACTACTACCAGTACACAAGTGCTCCATGCACTCCAAATCTGAGTACACATCATACTCCAAGTACACAACATACTCCAAGTAGATCTCACCTGATCTTGCTCCTTGATATGTTGCTATCACCTTTGATCTTGATACCCCACAGACCTCCTTTGACCTTACACACACACCCCTGAAAATCAATGATCTTACTTACACATGTAGATCTCCGAACATGGCCTTGCACACCTGCTGACCAAGATCCTACACACATGAAGAACCCTTCTGATTCTCCAAACCAGTACCCCGGTGGATCTTCTACCTAATTTTGCACACTTGCAGACCAACCTGATCATACACACTTGGCACCCCTGTGGAACTAGGAGGAACACACCTTGCTCTCTTCACTTTTGCGGCAGACCGAACAGGCCATTCTGGGGACACATTTGCGGCAGACCGAACACCTCATCCTTTTTCTGGGGCAACCAACTCCTGTTTTTGTCTTGCAGTTCGTCTAGAACAACCAACAAGACAAAAAGGGGCAAATGTAGACACCGCAAACGTGTCTGCACCTTGGTTCTCCCCCTTGGTCCTTTCTCCCTCCTAGTCCTCCTTGGTCCCTAACCCACCTAGGTCTTATTAATTAAAAATTAACATCTTTTAATTAATTGAGTCCCCCTTTTCCACCCTACCCTTGCCTCCTTGGATCCTCCCTTGAATCCCTCCACCTTCCCCTAGCATTTATTAGCCCAAATCTCACCATTATAGCCCCCCTCGTCCATTTTGGCAACCTTGCGACCGTTCTGCCCATGACCCCTCGCTCGGCGGCGTGCAAGAATGGGCAGAGGCTATTTTTAGCCTCTGTCTCCATTCTGACTCTGCCGACGTCGGCGACCCTGCGGCCGACGTCAGCGAGACTGCTGGCATCGGCAGCCTTCAAGACCCCGTTCTGTATCCGTTGCAACCCCTGGACTCCTGAGCTCGCAAACAGAACTCTCCTGGCGTTTGGCATTCGTCTGGTCTTCGTTTTGAACCTCGTGCAACAATAGCAGCAAGTGCAAAGGCCCTTCATCAGAATTCTCTCCTTGCAGAATCCCCTCTGGCTTCAATAACAGCTCCTTCAACTCTTCATTCAGCAGGGAGGGAGGTAAGCAAACCTGTTAATTGATTCTTTGTTTTAAGCTTTCAGTTATCTATTGTTATCTGCTTCCCTTCTACCCTTCCCCCTTGAGAGGCTGCAAGGCCTTCTCAGGCCCTGTCCTCTGCCCATCCTCCTCTCCCATTGTCCCACTCTCCATCCCAGTTCTAGACAACTCCTCATTCCCCTTTTGTCCACAAAAGACCCTGTATAGGGCAAGACCATTCCATAGTCCATTCTGACCCATCCCCAGACTCTGTCTCGACATCCTCAGCATCCCGAACCTGTCCACAGTCCAGAACACATCTCAGACCCGACCACAGGCCATTACCCCGACCGACGCCGGTCACTTCCCATACCGACGTCGGCAGAATAACCGACGACGGCAGACCTCCTAACCGACGCCGGCAGAACTTCCGACATCGGCGACTGTCATCAACCTGACTGCTTATTTCAGGTAACCATTTGGTTTTTTCTTTCATTTCTAATCTATTCATCATTCCTGTATTCTGGCATCTTATACTTTCTCAGTCTTTCATCTGTCTTTCATCTGTGGGTTGACCTCCCTTTGAGGAAGTTTTTACACTTCTGGGGACAAGCTTTCGCTTGGCAACCCACCGTCTATTTATCTAACATCCCCTTGTCCAAGTTTTCCTTTCTTTTGCAGGTGTCATTCCTCCACAGCCAAAGAGGAGTGCTCACAAGCGTCTGGATCACGGTGCGCAGTCGACATCCAGGTATTCCTAACCTCGTCCATTTTCTCTAGTTTCTTTATTCAACTTTTCGAATGTAGAAAGCGAATTAGCCCAAGAAACATTCTGGCACGCCCGGTGGGACTCTAGGTTCCTCCTGGGTTCCTTTTCTCTTCTATTCATTTAGGAGCATTAGGTTCTTACCTTTTCTCCTCCTTCTTTTCTTCTCAATGGCACTATAAGCAAGAATTAAAACGAATCCTTCTTTTTCTTCCTTGTGCATTTTAGACTAGTCTAAACGTCATATTCTTGACCCTTTCTCAAAACATTGTCTTCATAACAATATCACATTTCGACTTTGGGCATTAAAACACTTTGCATTCATCTCTGCTTGTGCTTGCATCTTCGTAGTCCACATCTAGTAACTTAAACGCATATTGAATAAATCTAGACACTTGATGTTACACTACCGACTCACATGCACAAAACAAACATATAACATACCTGAGACAAGGCCCGACTGGGAATTCATCCCCCAGCGGATACCTTACCCGTCCTGGTGACCCTACTTGGATTTCATCACCGAGGGGGAAGCCCACTCCGTTCTCTGGCGGAGTCTAAACTCTAGGCGAGGTATATCTTGGCTAAGCGAGACCAGCTAACCACTGGAATCGTGAAGTGAGGGGAGCTTGCTCCTTAGCACCAGGCCACGTACCAGACCCTAACACAGATCTTTGAGCACCTAAAACAACACCTGAAACCATCTTTAGACTACCTTCTTCTAGGACCTATTTTTCAGCCAATCTCCCCAAACATTCATCTAAGGCATAAGCCACAAATTTCTAAGGTTAATTCCTAGGATTTATCGCTTAGGCTTGTCTGTCTTCCTCTGTTTTCCTCTTCTCATCTGATTGTTTGAGTGTGTGAGGGCGCTTTCTTCTTTGTTTTTCCATGAACCTTTTGGCTCTCTGGAAAACACAGTCACCGACATCGGCTCTTCCACCGACGTCGGCTTTCCCTGTCACCGGCATCGGTTATTCTACCGACGTCGGCTTCATATGTTACTGGCATCGGTTATGTGACCGACGCCGGCCTTATTTCATACCGACATCGGCTTTTCAACCGACGTCGGTCTCTGTCACTGTCCTTTGTCTTCAAAACCAGCAGCCTGAAACCTATCCCTTCTCTGTCAAAAATTCCAATCTGGTTTTCTGAGACTGCAAAAACACAGTTTCTGGAACCAGGACTCTCTTCTTAACCACTTTAACCAACAGCCGCTCCAGTCTATCCTGTCTCTAACCAGTCCTATCATGGAGTTCCACTCGGGGACTGGAAGAACTCCTACAGGACTGACCCCGACCCCGACTCAAATTCCCATCATCCCTGAAGGGGACCGAGATTTCGAGAGATTCTTGGACCTCAATACCGCAGCCCTCCAAAACTATCTCGCAAGAAACCCAACGCGAGACCTTTCGGGTGACGTGGCAACGACATCCACACCATTCGCCACCCAATCCTTTATGACTCAGCCTTTTGCCTCAACTATTAACCCAACCATGGCCAATACGCAAAGTTTGGCCTCCCTGTCTATTTTTAGACCGACCTCCACCGGGGTTTCATTACCCCCTCAACCACCTGCAATTCAACCAAGTTCTACCTCATATCAGAACTTGATTGCCTCGACCCCTTACACTCTTGCGCCCACAAATGTAGGAGTGCCCACCTCGCTTGCTACCAGTGCCGCCATTCAACCACCTTTGGCGGTGCCCAGTCAACTTATGCCTTCAACCTTCATAACGCAACCACCTCTAGCCTCCACTTCCGCCCCTGCGACTAGTCATCCGTACATTGTACAACCGACTATGTCGCACACCTCCTCTAACCTCTTCCAAGTGCCTTACAACCTAGGGGGCGCTCAACCCGCCAATCCGTCAGCAAATCTTATCAAGATGCTGATGGATAAAATGTCCAGTCTCGAAGCCTCTATTTCCGGTTCAAGCAATACTTTGTCATATGAACAAATTTGCAATGAGCCCATTCATCCTTCCGTCCCTATTCGACCATATCCTAACCATTGGGAGCTTCCTAAATTCACTCGCTTTCAGAGTAAGGAAGACCCACAACAACATCTACGAGCATTTAGACATGCCTGTTATCTTATCGCCCACGACGATGCGTTACTTCTACGCACGTTCCCTATGTCTCTTTCTAGCCCTGCCCTTGACTGGTATAGTTCTCTTGCCAGACACTCTATCTTTTCATTCATCCAACTCGCTCAATTATTTCTCGACCATTTCTCAATCAACATCACTAAACAAGTCTCTATCACAGACCTCTACTCCATCAGACAATTTGACGATGAATCTGTGGTCGATTTTGTCGCTCGTTGGAGAGGCTCGATTAACCAGCTCTCCTTCTCCTTGCCTCAACCCGAGCTCATCGAGCTCTTTTCTCGAGCATGTGCCAACCACATCTCCTCTACCTTGCGGATTCAGACATTTCACACTTTTGACGAAGCTTTCATCATGGCGCGAAAGCTCGAACTCCGTGCCCTTGAAGAAGACAAGGTCAAATTGCGTAATACCAACGCAAAATCTATTGACCATTCTTCTTTCAGACCTTATTCTTCTGCCAACTCCAAATCCAAAGGAGTGGCCAACACTGTGGTCGTTAGATCACCATCCTCAACAACGACGAATTATTCCCAACCTTCGACTTCTTCCAGCATTACCAAACAATTCCAACAACGGTATATCCAGCGTTTTTACACTCCACTTGGAGAACCATACGCTTCCGTTTTTGAAAAACTTCTCAAGCAGGGGGTCCTCAATCTCCCTCCAATCCGACCACCTCAATTTGACCCTTCAAAAGCCCTCCCTACATGGTATAGGGAGGCCGACTTCTGTCCCTTTCATCGCGTCCAAGGCCATGACATCGACAACTACCGAACTTTCAAAAACATAATCCAGGACATGATCGACAAGGGGGATCTTATTTTAGATAACCCGAACGCCCCACCTAATCAACATATCGACATCTTCAAACACCCTTTTCCAAATCATCCGCCTACTCAAAACAACGTCCAAACCATAACCCAAGATCCTCATGACCATGACATTCACACGATTAACACTATCTTACCTCTTATCTCTGATCAATCTCTTTCACAGGCAGAAGAGTTTTCTCCTATTCATCTATCACAAGATGAAGAACCCTCTTCTCCTGTTAGTCCTCCATCTATTTCTCCTACATTGGGGGATGCCTTGACCACACCTATACCATTAGCCGCACCTTCATCCAATGACCATACCTTGCCTACTCCTCAAGCACAAGCGGAAGGCATAATCATCCCTGCCTCTTGCCATCTGGAGGAGCCACCCTCTCCTATTTCTTCTCCACCAAGAGAAGAACCAGTCTCTTTACCCATTTCAATCGAGGAAGACCCAGTCACGGTTTCCTCTTGCCCTTTGCCTGAGATTGTTACATCTCACTCACCTTCGTCCACATCCAAACCCAAACCCACATCCAACCTTGCCTCACATAATAGTGGCCCTCGACCCAAACTCACGAAAGCTACTAGACCACATCGGAGAATTTCTCCCCCACCTTCATCATTGCCTTCAATCTTAGGCCCGCATCCATCCACTTTAATAGGAGTACTGCCTACTCCCATCCTTCACAGAGGCACGTCGCCTCCATTACTCCCTCAACCCATCAAACATATATCTCCCTCAAACCATCGACCAACGCTTCTTATGCCTATTAAACCAACATCATCAACCCTCACTGCAATAAAACATCTAGACCCATTAGCAGGTTCTTATACCTTGCTTTTACGGCACCTATTGCAGTCATCTCACCTCAACCTTCCGCCTCTCAAACCATATCATTCTCTCGGACCTAAACCACCTTGGTTCGACGACACTTGCATTTGTGCGTATCATCGCACGCCTGGGCACGACACGGAGCATGGTCATGCCCTCAAGGTCGCCATTCACCAATGTCTGGCGAATGACACCTCTCTTCTCGACCACGTCATCAACAAACCTTCAACACCACCCCTCTCATCAACTCTCAGATCAAGGCCATCTTGGTTTGACAACTCCGTATTCTGCCATTATCATCACACTCCGGGACATGACACTGAGCGTTGTTGCGCTCTTAAAGCTGTCATTCGTCAACAACGGAGAAATCCTTTCCTTCTCACCAAGGACCCTCTTAACCACCTCTTCGACAAAACATCAACCCCGACCCGTGCCTCTCCAACCTCATCGCCTAAATCGAGATCTCCACGGCAGACTATGGTCTCTTTACCGCCTTTGACCCCATTATTTGACATTAACATAGTCCATTTAATCACCAAGCCTCAGTCAATCTTGACTAATCTATCCAACATTCTCCCTAAGCGACTGGGGGGATCCAAACCTTCAACAAACTTTAACCAAACATTTTACCACACTTCAACCAATCCTCGACCAATCAACAACCAAATACCATTCAACCAATCTTCAACCAAGTCTCGACCAATCAACAACCATATCAGTCAACTTCTCATCCACCATCAACATCTGACCAATCTGGAAAGAGCCAAATGGGGCAAGTCTGCTCCTAATTGACTCAGACCTTAACTCACTAGCATGGCCCAGGGACTTATCAGACCTTGAGCCCCCCTTTCTGTCTTGCATCTTCGACCTTTCTTCTGCTAGTCGAGTACTCGCCTACTTGACACGTAACTTAAGCTCGTCCCTTGAGCAATCCTCATCCTCTTAATCCTCATCCCTTTCAACCCTATTCCCCTTTAACAAGTCCTCTACAACCCTTTTAGGATGCAGTGATGCTTTGTCCTAATAAAAGGGGCGTCCTTGAGCTTCTACAGTCTTGTCCGTGACTCTCATTTCTATCAATATATCCAAGTCCAGATGTCAAAACATATCCATGGTCACTAAATCAAGTCAAATCAAAAAGACAGACTGCTCCCTCGAAGGACAGTTGTACTATCATTGCTGTATTACTAGACTGATCCCTTGAAGGATAGCTAGGCCAACTTATCAAAAATTATCAAGCAAAAATATAGACCACTCCCTCGAAGGATGGCTATGACTACTCCGACAATAAACAGCAACTATTTTAGAAGCTTCCCGCATCGATCAGCTTCACAACATGACCATTACATCAAATGACATCTCTATGCAGGCTTCCCGCATCGATCAGTCTGCGCCAAAAAAAAAAAAAAAAAAAGACGATGTCCAAACATATCCAAGGTCACACAATCAAATCCAAAAAGACAGACTGATCCCTCGAAGGACAGCTGTGCTATCATTGCTGTAGTTAATAGACTGATCCCTCGAAGGACAGCTATTCAAACATTATATAAAGCAAAGATATAGACCACTCCCTCGAAGGATGGCTATAATTAAATCTTGCTACCAACAGCAACCTATCTTAGAAGCTTCCCGCGTCGATCAGCTTCGCAACATGACCACTAAATCAAAAGACATCTCTATGTAGGCTTCCCGCATCGATCAGCCTGCGCAAAAAAAAAAAAAAAAAAAAAAAAAAAAAAAAAAAAAAACGGGTCATGGACTTGGCTTGTAGTTGTCTCAGGGTCTCCTCTAAAAAGGGGTAAGGTTATTCCTGCTCTTAAACTGGGTTACCCTATCCTCCTCCCATCACCTGCTCAAGGGACTTCGAGCTCACTTTAATGTCAAAGTGATTCGCTTACCGTTCTGACACAACACTGGTCCACGACGTAATGCATGAACGGGGCTTTGGTTCTAATCACCCCTATCTATGCTTCCTTTCTGGTCCTTGTCAATGAAAGAGCGATTTGCCTTTCACCTTTTCTCTACACTTTGGTCACGCTTTGGCCACGTCTCTTGTCGACTCATCCTTAAACCAAGCCAACTTCAACACTTTTTCACTCCATCATCGACATTTTCAACATGACATCAGGCATCATCCTTGTCCATTTCGCATAGTTCCCATGGACACCAATACACGTGGAAACTATCGACCAGACCCAATTTATGTTAAGCATAAACCAATACTTGCTGAAGCATAAATAGACCTTTTATTCATTTTTAGCATACATCCATCGCGACTATGGAAACTTGCTAGAGATGAAAGACTCTCGACCACTTCTACAGAATACACCATCTGTAGCATCCTTTTATCCGCATCTTAGCCTCATCATTTCGACACATGACCAATCTCATCATTGACCATTTTAACCCACCGTCCGAACTACATTGGTCTGAGGCCCTAGGACAAGGGCTATGTAGGCAGCACTCAGATACCACATCTTCTGAGGTTAGCTCGACCACCCCCCGTTTGTTCATCTCTATGATGGACAAACCTTCTCTTCTTCGACTCTTATCACGCCCAACTTCGTCAACCTTGACCAAGACCAATCATTTTCTTTGACCAAGACCAATCATTTCCTTTGACCATGACCACTCATTCGACTTTGACCAAGACCAATCAATCCCTCTGACCCTCCCTCCCTTTTAGGGAGAACTACATCGGCCTGAGGCCCTATCATCGGGGCTATGTAGGCAGCACTCAGTTGACATGGGGTCTTCTGGGGTTAGCTCGGCCGCATCCTTTCGTCCCTCCATCCTCTTGACCAATGACCATTGGCGACCATCCCTATCTCCTTCTTCTTTGACCTTCTTCCAAGACAATGTTGCCTTGGTTGTTTTTGCGTGTATGCTATTCCACGGCTAGTTAGCAGAATTGTTCGCAGACTATTTTTGACCCTTCACAAGTGTAGGATCACGCGCCAGTTGATCCCTACTACTTGTGGCCTTTTTCGTGTTTCTGGGAGCACTTCCTGAGCCCTGGATACCTGGGACACGATGACCATTTGGAGCTTCAGCTTAGATTGAGTGACCCGATCAGCAGACGACTAAATGCTGGGGCCCGGTTACTTCAATTTTGGCACTCCTTGACCCTTGACCATGCGACAATTTGACCTGACCCTCTCGTGAAGTGGACTACATGCAATCATGACTATGGCAGCATTTTCACTCACTCTTTTCTATCCATTTCTTTGTCAAATCGACACTCGATCTTCAGTTCCCTTCTCTCGACTATCGCTTTGAGGGGGGAACACCTCATCCTTTTTCTGGGGCAACCAACTCCTGTTTTTGTCTTGCAGTTCGTCTAGAACAACCAACAAGACAAAAAGGGGCAAATGTAGACACCGCAAACGTGTCTGCACCTTGGTTCTCCCCCTTGGTCCTTTCTCCCTCCTAGTCCTCCTTGGTCCCTAACCCACCTAGGTCTTATTAATTAAAAATTAACATCTTTTAATTAATTGAGTCCCCCTTTTCCACCCTACCCTTGCCTCCTTGGATCCTCCCTTGAATCCCTCCACCTTCCCCTAGCATTTATTATCCCAAATCTCACCATTATAGCCCCCCTCGTCCATTTTGGCAACCTTGCGACCGTTCTGCCCATGACCCCTCGCTCAGCGGCGTGCAAGAATGGGCAGAGGCTATTTTTAGCCTCTGTCTCCATTCTGACTCTGTCGACGTCGGTGACCCTGCGGCCGACGTCGGCGAGACTGCCGGCGTCGGCAGCCTTCAAGACCCCGTTCTGTATCCGTTGCAACCGCTGGACTCCTGAGCTCGCAAACAGAACTCTCCTGGCATTTGGCATTCGTCTGGTCTTCATTTTGAACCTCGTGCAACAACAGAAGCAGGTGCAAAGGCCCTTCATGAGAATTCTCTTCTTGCAGAATCCCCTCTGGCTTCAATAACAGCTCCTTCAACTCTTCATTCAGTAGGGAGGGAGGTAAGCAAATCTGTTAATTGATTCTTTGTTTTAAGCTTTCAGTTATCTATTGTTATCTGCTTCCCTTCTACCCTTCCCCCTTGAGAGGCTGCAAGGCCTTCTCAGGCCCTGTCCTCTGCCCATCCTCCTCTCCCATTGTCCCACTCTTCATCCCAGTTCCAGACAACTCCCCATTCCCCTTTTGTCCACAAAAGACCCTGTATAGGGCAAGACCATTCCATAGTCCATTCTGACCCGTCCCCAGACTCTGTCTCGACATCCTCAGCATCCCGGACCTGTCCACAGTCCAGAACACATCTCAGACCCGACCACAGGCCATTACCCCGACCGACGCCGGTCACTTCCCATACCGACGTCGGCAGAATAACCGACGACGGCAGACCTCCTAACCGACGCCGGCAGAACTTCCGACATCGGCGACTGTCATCAACCCGACTGCTTATTTCAGGTAACCATTTGGTTTTTTCTTTCATTTCTAATCTATTCATCATTCCTGTATTCTGGCATCTTATACTTTCTCAGTCTTTCATCTGTCTTTCATCTGTGGGTTGACCTCCCTTTGAGGAAGTTTTTACACTTCTGGGGACAAGCTTTCGCTTGGCAACCCACCGTCTATTTATCTAACATCCCCTTGTCCAAGTTTTCCTTTCTTTTGCAGGTGTCATTCCTCCACAGCCAAAGAGGAGTGCTCACAAGAGTCTGGATCACGGTGCGCAGTCGACATCCAGGTATTCCTAACCTCGTCCATTTTCTCTAGTTTCTTTATTCAACTTTTCGAATGTAGAAAGCGAATTAGCCCAAGAAACAATCTTGATACCCCACAGACCTCCTTTGACCTTACACACACACCCCTACAAATCAATGATCTTACTTACACATGTAGATCTCCGAACATGGCCTTGCACACCTGCTGACCAAGATCCTACACACATGAAGAACCCTTCTGATTCTCCAAACCAGTACCCCGGTGGATCTTCTACCTAATTTTGCACACTTGCAGACCAACCTGATCATACACACTTGGCACCCCTGTGGAACTAGGAGGAACACACCTTGCTCTCTTCACTCTGAAGGAGCTAACCTTGCTCTTACTCAACTAGCCCAAATTACAATACAACCCATGAGTCTCTTAAATAGATCTCATGTAAACAATAATTAGACATCTAATTAAAATAACTAGATCTACAGCTCAAGACTAAAATTAGCCTTTCAACATGCAAACAACTAGTTTGTTAACTAACTATTCATCAACTAGCAGTTTTGGAACCACACAGGTGACTGATGTCAGTCCCTGTCTGGCTAGAGATGACCGACGTCGACTGATAACTAATTGATGTCAGTTGCTCTACTCACTAGATATGACTAATGTCGATTGATCAGACCGATGTCAATTGCTCTGCAACTCAGCAACCTCTCAACAACCTCCTCCATGTTTACATTAGTGAAGTTTTTAGCTCCAAAACCTAATAATCTCCCACTTGGAGATAAATAGCTACACTGTACCTATACTTTTACACCATCTAATCTATTTCCTGGCTTGTATCCCTCTTCAAGCTCAATCTTGAAGACCAACCACCACACATCATGTGGTGTAACTCTTGTCATCCAAGTAACCTGCCATATCTGAAGTGCCTGACCCTACATAGCAAGTTAACCTGCTATTGGTCCCTCTTAAATACCTAAGAATCCACTGAACTTCCCTCCAGTGCTTCTTTCCCAGATCAGCTCCAAACTTTCGGATAGCTCCCACTACGTGGGCAAACTTAGGTCTAATATGCATGTACATAACCTCATCATGTGAATTAGGACATTGTTCATAAAACTGTCCAACCCATCAGCGTGCTAACCAGTTCCACACAATCATCCAGAGACAATATCAACCTATGATCTTCCATGTCTCTACAACACACTTATGCCAAAGAATTTTGCTCCTTCAAATTCTTCATGACACACCTCTGAACTAACTTTACCTTTAGCTCAAAAAAACCTTATGTGTGTAACCCTACATTAAGTAAACACACAACATATAGTAACAGGATGATGTTGCAATCATCACCCACCTAGTAAATAAACCATAATGGTTAAAATGGCATTGACTAAAGCCATGCTTTGTCATCCACCTGTCAAACCTATACCCCTATCCTGGAGCTTCTTCAAGACCATATGACCTGGCCTTCTATCTCACGTATCCATTCTCTCTATTCTTTAACCAAGGAATACATTCATCTTTCAATGCTTTCTTTCAAATGGCAACCTTACCAAATCTCCCATTTGGTTCTGCATCCTAGGAATCAAATTCCTCATTCATGCCATGCTCCCACTATTTCTTGGATCCTTCCTACTCTGCAGTGAGAAATGAGTATAAAGAAGAGGAATAATGAATTTGAGGCTTACTTACCCTTTCAGTCCTCTATATGGGCATTTAAGACTCCTTGACAGCTTGTTGTCCACCCAAAATCCATTCCAGTGACCGACCTCGATCACCACATAGTCTGCATCCTATCGACGTCAATTCCATGTGATTGTCCTGGTCACCGACGTTGGTTATCCTATTGATGTCAGTCTCCACCTGCCTAACACCATTGACTTTGCCTGTCTACACATGACCAACATCGGTGCCTATCTATTCGACGTCGGTTCCTCCTAACCAATGTCAGTACCTGTGTTTTCCTATGAGTGATGACTTTTTACCTGTGAGCTCTCTTTGGATCAAAACCCTATCCAAACTACCCTACTCAGAGATATCCAGTCCCATTTGTTGATCTCTATCCATCATCTCCTCCATAAACACCAAGGCTTTCCAGTTCTTAAGTCTGTCAAAGACATCTAACTTCCTCTTAAGAACATGCATCTCCTTCTTGTTCATGTGACCAAGCCTACAAACCCACGTCTTCACAACAGAAGAAGAATCGATAATACAAGCAAGTAAATAAAGAGTACCTACTTTCTTATCACACACTAATTCAACTACATCTGTTGTGAGAGTTCTTATGCATCTCTCATCACCCAACATTCCTAAAGCAATTAGCTGTATCTTCAAAATTGGGACCTGCATGACATCCTTCAACACCCATGTGTTGGCTGCCTATAATTTCAGCTTCACTTCCCCTTTGCCAAAACATTGACAAGGCTCACCAGCCCCTAAATAAATCTTTCCAAAGTCTCCAAAGACCTTAACATGGAAAAATACTCTATTTTGGATTGCATGGAAAGAGGCAATAGAATCTATAAAATAAGATTCTACTTTATCCAAGAAACATACCAGAGCATCCTGTGCAACAACACTTGCAACATCTGCTTCTTTAGTTCCTTCATGCTGATCTTCTACCAACCAACAATTTTTCTTTACCTACTCTTTCTTTCCATAGCACCATAATTGACCATTCATGCTTTTCAATTCCTCCATTCTTAGTGTACTTTCTTCTGCCATTTTTATACTCCCACTTAATCAAAAACCCCTAAGAGTGACCTGTAATCAAACACAAACCTGCTCCCTACAACCTTAGCTCTGATACCACTTGTCAGTGGTATCAAGCTATGAACCAGTACCCTAGCTTTGATACCACTTATCAAGAATCTAGAACAACAAACATGCTCTGATTCCACTATTAAGATCTAGGAAGCACAATTGATTACCATGTACAAGCAACTTAAATATGCAGAATTAACCAGAATGCACAAGTAACTAGAATTTAGAAACAACACAGAATATGAGAGATAATACCCAATTGTATTAATACTCTTCTAGAAGGAAATACAACAAAGAATATGCCACAGTCTTCTTCCTTACACACCTCTAGGGCTCCCACACCTCTAGGGCATAAACAATAAATCTCTTCAAGAGCTCACTCTCTCAATTATGGTCACAACAACAACTCAAGCTCAGAGTTGATGTTCACCTCCAACCAGTCAATATCACTACTACCAGTACCACCAGTCAGTATCACTACTGCCAGTACACAAGTGCTCCACACACTCCAAATCTGAGTACACACCATACTCCAAGTACACAACATACTCCAAGTAGATCTCACCTGATCTTGTTCTCTGATATGTTGTTGTCACCTTTGATCTTGCTACCCCACATACCTCCTTTAACCTCACACACTCACCCCTACAAATCAATGATCTTACTTACACATGTAGATCTCCAAACGTGGCCTTACACACCTACTAACCAAGATCTTACACACATGAAGAACCCTTCTGATTCTCCAGACTAGTACCCTGGTGGATCTTCTACTTGATCTTGCACACCTGCAGACCAACCTGATCATACAGACTCAGCACCCCTATGGAACTAGGAGGAACACACCTTGCTTTCTTCACTCTGAAGGAGCTAACCTTGTTCTTACTCAACTAGCCCAAATTACAATATAGCCCATGAGTCTCTTAAATAGATCTCATGTAAACAATAATTAGACATCTAATTACAATAATTAGATCCATAGCTCAAGACTAAAACTAGCCTTTTAACATGCAAACAATCAGTTCGTTAACTAACTATTCATCAACTAGCAGTTTTAAAACCGCACAGGTGACCGACATCAGTCCCTGTCTAGCTGGAGATGACTGATGTCGGCCGATAACTGACCGATGTCGATTGCTCTACTCACTAGATATGACCAACGTCGGTTGATCAGACCGATGTTGGTTGCTTTGCAACTCAGCAACCTCTCAACAACCTCCTCCATGTTTGCATCAGTGAAGCTTTTAGCTCCACAACCTAATAAAGGAGCTCATAATTAGGACATAAATGGGCAAGGGTGATTATGTTTCAATCTTTCAAGATGCAAAGATAGATGAACTCAAAGAGGAAGTTGAGATAGAGGCTAAGATATAAGTACAAAAATAATTACTTAAATAAGAATCTACTATAATGAAAATTCCCAATTTCATGGATTCCTCCCCTAAAGAGTAGTCCATAGAAGTACCAAGTTTAATACCAATTCCTTTAATGCCTCAAGACCTACCCATAGTATCAAATCCTTCACCTATTCCATTCAAAATCCCAAGATCCCTACCTCCCAAATAAATAGTTATCCCTTCATCCACTCCACCTACCTTTCCTCATGAAACCCACCTATCTCAAACTTTGAAACCTTCATGGGATATGCACTCAAATTATATGATGCCTAGCCTTTGTCATGAGGATCCTATTATGCCTAGTCCATCTAATCAAGCAAAAGAGGTAGAAAAGGTCAAGAAGTTCAAGGTTCTAAGATTCATGAGCTTCTTCTATGAAGGGGATGACCAAAAAAATTAGGTTACATCATAATTGGAGTTTTTTTGCATTTCTACCTTCAAGAAGGATGAAACAAAGCTACCATCTTATGTTGAAAATGAAGAGGTTGAGGCTATCAAATCTTTTCCATATTATGAAGAAGATGAGGAAAAGGATGTAATAGTTGATGAAATTTATGATTTTGTGGGAAAAGCAGAGGTCACTAATCATCTATAAGGCCTATTGAAGGACTTGTTTGAATTTTTGGGATCAAGATATACTCTTCTTTAGGAGGACTATGGTCTGATTGTAGCCAAAGAGAATAGCTTTGTCAAGAAAATCAAAGAACATAGAGTGGGAGATCCTTAAATACTACCACATCAAGAGTTCATTATGAACATATAATTGTTTTAGATCTTTATAATGGGATATCATCTCCTTGTTGAGCCTACAGACATGGGCATGCTTCTAAAAGGTAATATAGGTTATTTTTATACATATCCTAATCAACTAGATTGTGAAGGAGTGGAGCTTGAATCCAAGCTAGCGGTTACTAGTAGGATTACCATTATAAGAGGGTGTTCTTTAAGGCACCTATTTTAGTTGGAGATTGATAAAGAGGAAGAGCCACCATGTGAGTATGTTTACATTAGAGGTTATTTTTCCCCTACCATTTTATATATGAACATGTTGACGGAGTTGGCAAAAAAAGACTTGCTTCCTCAACCACCAAGATTTCAAGGGAACATGTGATATGTCATTCCCCATCTCATCATAGAGGTGAACTCAAAAAATTTCTTTTTAATCCATGTGGGTCATTATTTGTCTTAGATAGTTAGGTTCTTTGTACATAGTTAGGTTCTTTGTAGAGAATAGCTTTGTCAAGAAAATCAAAGAACATAGAGTGGGAGATCCTTAAATACTACCACATCAAGAGTTCATTATGAACATATACTAACCAAGATCTTACACACATGAAGAACCCTTCTGATTCTCCAGACTAGTACCCTGGTGGATCTTCTACTTGATCTTGCACACCTGCAGACCAACCTGATCATACAGACTCAGCACCCCTATGGAACTAGGAGGAACACACCTTGCTTTCTTCACTCTGAAGGAGCTAACCTTGTTCTTACTCAACTAGCCCAAATTACAATATAGCCCATGAGTCTCTTAAATAGATCTCATGTAAACAATAATTAGACATCTAATTACAATAATTAGATCCATAGCTCAAGACTAAAACTAGCCTTTTAACATGCAAACAATCAGTTCGTTAACTAACTATTCATCAACTAGCAGTTTTAAAACCGCACAGGTGACCGACATCAGTCCCTGTCTAGCTGGAGATGACTGATGTCGGCCGATAACTGACCGATGTCGATTGCTCTACTCACTAGATATGACCAACGTCGGTTGATCAGACCGATGTTGGTTGCTTTGCAACTCAGCAACCTCTCAACAACCTCCTCCATGTTTGCATCAGTGAAGCTTTTAGCTCCACAACCTAATAAAGGAGCTCATAATTAGGACATAAATGGGCAAGGGTGATTATGTTTCAATCTTTCAAGATGCAAAGATAGATGAACTCAAAGAGGAAGTTGAGATAGAGGCTAAGATATAAGTACAAAAATAATTACTTAAATAAGAATCTACTATAATGAAAATTCCCAATTTCATGGATTCCTCCCCTAAAGAGTAGTCCATAGAAGTACCAAGTTTAATACCAATTCCTTTAATGCCTCAAGACCTACCCATAGTATCAAATCCTTCACCTATTCCATTCAAAATCCCAAGATCCCTACCTCCCAAATAAATAGTTATCCCTTCATCCACTCCACCTATCTTTCCTCATGAAACCCACCTATCTCAAACTTTGAAACCTTCATGGGATATGCACTCAAATTATATGATGCCTAGCCTTTGTCATGAGGATCCTATTATGCCTAGTCCATCTAATCAAGCAAAAGAGGTAGAAAAGGTCAAGAAGTTCAAGGTTCTAAGATTCATGAGCTTCTTCTATGAAGGGGATGACCAAAAAAATTAGGTTACATCATAATTGGAGTTTTTTTGCATTTCTACCTTCAAGAAGGATGAAACAAAGCTACCATCTTATGTTGAAAATGAAGAGGTTGAGGCTATCAAATCTTTTCCATATTATGAAGAAGATGAGGAAAAGGATGTAATAGTTGATGAAATTTATGATTTTGTGGGAAAAGCAGAGGTCACTAATCATCTATAAGGCCTATTGAAGGACTTGTTTGAATTTTTGGGATCAAGATATACTCTTCTTTAGGAGGACTATGGTCTGATTGTAGCCAAAGAGAATAGCTTTGTCAAGAAAATCAAAGAACATAGAGTGGGAGATCCTTAAATACTACCACATCAAGAGTTCATTATGAACATATAATTGTTTTAGATCTTTATAATGGGATATCATCTCCTTGTTGAGCCTACAGACATGGGCATGCTTCTAAAAGGTAATATAGGTTATTTTTATACATATCCTAATCAACTAGATTGTGAAGGAGTGGAGCTTGAATCCAAGCTAGCGGTTACTAGTAGGATTACCATTATAAGAGGGTGTTCTTTAAGGCACCTATTTTAGTTGGAGATTGATAAAGAGGAAGAGCCACCATGTGAGTATGTTTACATTAGAGGTTATTTTTCCCCTACCATTTTATATATGAACATGTTGAAGGAGTTGGCAAAAAAAGACTTGCTTCCTCAACCACCAAGATTTCAAGGGAACATGTGATATGTCATTCCCCATCTCATCATAGAGGTGAACTCAAAAAATTTCTTTTTAATCCATGTGGGTCATTATTTGTCTTAGATAGTTAGGTTCTTTGTACATAATTAGGTGTTTATTTATTTTTTCCAAGTGTTATCTTGGCACATTAGGTTAGTGGTCCTTTATTTTCCTTGTTCATATTAGTTTCCATTTTATTATGTGTTTTACTTCAATAATTTATTTTGGAACTTTGTTTTTTTATTAATTTTGGTCCCTATTTGTTTCAAGAGAGATTATCTATAGGTTGGCATCAAGTTTTCAATTTTAGATCAAATTATTGAACAAGAGAAAAGACTCCATGCATAATAGACTCGTAAAGACAAGTGGTATGGGTTATCAATCATAGTAGGAATGTTCCCTTGTGAGTTACCAAATATGTTGGCCAATTTTGGCCCACATACCAAGATTTGACCTAGATTGAATAAATGAGCCAAGTTCAGGTTTGAGTCAATGATCAAATGACCTGTACAAGCTCTCAAAGATCAGACCATCATAATATGTCATAAAAAATGAATGGGTTAGCTTGATTAATAATTTATTGAATACACTTGGGAGGTTGACCAAAGATAAAATAATGCATAAACATGATGATTTTAGTCCTAAGATTATGCTCTACAAAATATATGACTTGATGAGCTTGCTTCTCAAGTTAAAAGCATTTAAAATTGAATTAAAAGTCTAGGATGTGCATGCAAACATTAAGTTCAAGCTTCAGTAAATATCCATTTAAGTTCAAATGTTCCCAAATTAAATGAAAGAGTGATAAGTGTCTAAATATCATGAGTTAATATCAATAGTGAGTGGGCAACCTGACGATGTCATTGGGTCCCAAGATTAATAGTGCATGACTAAGAAGATCCAATGGTGCTCATCAAAATTGGATCATAGATCGATGCTCAATGAATAAATTCAAAGGTGTTATAATCTTGAAGGCCTAGGTTAAGATAAATGGCCAAAATTAAAGGTCAAAAGATAAGGGATTTCAATTGGAGTTTGAAATTTGATCTAAGTTGAACCAAAGTGGATATTACAAGATCAAACATCACCATTAAAGCTCTTCAAATGTAAAATAGGTCTTTTTGGATCTATTAAAGATCAAAGGTGGACTACTAGGTTTTTCAAGTAACATAGATGCACCCATATTGATATTAAAGCTATGTGATAACCAATGAATAAGATTGGTTTTCACCTATTGTAGATATGTGTCTAGGGGTTGCAGTAAAGAGCACACCAAGGCATAAATATGATATCCATATCTTCCATAATTTAGTAGGAACATTCAACCACCTAAAGTAGATATAATCATGGTTTAATTAAATCCATGGATATGGAGATCTTGTCCTTATAAGCAAGCTAGGAAGAGGATGGTGTAGAGTCCCAGGATGGAGATCTAGTGGTTGAAAATTGTAGTTGGATCATTTAATGCATTACTGAAACCTAAAAGATTATTTATTTCTTAGTTAGAGCATGACTCATCATCCTAAGACCATTTTTATCATATAACATATTTATGAGCCAATGAAAGAGCTTAGGGAATATTGGAACAAATAAAGGTTGATCTTTTTATGATGGATTATGTTTTGGTTTGATCAAAATATGGTGGAGAATTCAAGAAAGATGGTTGAGACTCCATCAGGGTAATTGGACCCCATTTATTTATTTATTCACTCACGTTCCCCATCTCTCTCTTTCCCATTCTACTATATATACAGGGTTCTAATCCTTGAAATGGATCCCTCTATTGTGCATGACTAGAATCCACCAAGATTGAGCTTTGTAATCTCTTGACATAAATGAAATATTGTTTTATATTTCATTGTTATGGTATAGTGTGTTCATATCAATTTGATTTGCCTATGTTAAATAAATCTCTCCCTTGTCAAGTCCTGATCTCACCTAGATACTAGTTACATTTTTATGCAGGTCATATTTAGTGTTTAATGTCATTTTATTGAAGCTAACATGTGGATACATTGACTAGTTAGTGCCTTGAATTATGTCTTCCCATCACTTCCCTTAGGTTTTGATCACTTGGCAAACCTATGCATGAAATATTGATACATAATAGACATTTTTAGTTATAGACCCAGTCATTTGTTATGTCTCATTAGTGTTTTAAAAGGATCAAGTAAGAGTGGATGAATAATCAATTTAGGTGCATCACCAACATTAGCTTAGATTTCCCTTTTAGTTATCTTTCTCTCCCTTTTCCCCTATAAATTATTAGTTTTTTATATAAATGAGTTAAATGATGCATCAAAATAGCTAACCTCATTAAAAATCCTAGAGGTTTAACCCAATATTAGGCAACCCATAGCATAGGGTCATACTCATGTTGGACTAGATTTGAGTAGGGGACCTAAACAATATTTTTCTAAGCTAGGTTGTAATATAGACCTCTAACAAGTGCCCTCTTTCAATTTGGTGCTTGTAAAGTCCAAGTGGGTGATTGGTAAATTAGGGGTTGGTGCTCCTTATTGGGTTGGTGCTTAGGTAAAGACTCTATCAAGTTGATGTTTGATAAATTGGGCTTGGTGCTCAAGTTGAGTGGGTGTTCAACTAAATATTTATGTTTATCTTATAGGAATATAGTCCATTTACTTTATTAGTGGATTTTCTACCCCTATACGGTTTCCCACATATATGTTATGTTCATATGTTTCATGCACTTATGATTTGATGATTTTGATTGCTAAGATGTGCATGCATGTTAGACTGGTTCATACATAATTAACTAGAATTGAATGTAAAGTTTTAAATATTGTTTCACACCCCTCAATAATATTATTTCCAATCATTAGTATTAGATAAGTTCTCTTGGATAGGTTTGATAACCTAAAGGTGATCCTAAGAAGCAAAGATGACTAGTCAGTAAGCTCAAGGCAGTTTCTCTACTGGTAATGTTCTATTATTAAATAGATATAACTATGCTTTTTAGAATGTCTAAATGAAGATATATTTGATGTCATAAGGACATGATATTTGGTATTAATTTATAGATTGATATATTGTACCTCAAATTCCACCAATAGATGCATTAGCTGAGAAGGCTAATGAGAACAACTCCAAGGCAATTGATGCCATTATGTGTGGCCTATCAGAGGTAGATCTTGTAAAGATAATGAATTGTGTTTCATCCAAAGACATATGGGACAAAATGAAGACCATCTATAAAGGAGATTCCAAGGTGAAGATGGCCAAGATACAGACCCATAAAAGATAGTATGAAAGCTTGAAGATTAATAAAGATGAATCTATTGCATCCTACCTATTGAGATTTTATGAAGTTATAAATATCATATAAGGATTGGGACAAGAAGTGAAAGAGTCTACTATTGTTCAAAATTTATTGACATCACTAACTCCTAAATTTGACTCTAAGGTGTCTAAAATAGAAGAGATACAAGATTTGGACAAGATAGAGATGGATAGGCTTTGTGGCATCTTAACTGCCTATGAGATGATAACAAATAAAGGAAGACCTCTTAAATAAAAAACAACTCTAAAATTTGAAAGGAAGTTAAAGACTAAGAAGGATAAATATGAGGTATGTTCAAATATTGATGATGATGAACTCACAACCATGTTTACTAGAAAGCTAAGAACAAGTTTAGATAAGTTCAAAGGTAAGTTGTCTTTCAATTATTTTAACTATGGATAAATTGGACATTTTGAAAACAATTTTCCTCATAAGTAGAAGATTAAGGATGATGATATAGATAATCAATCATATATGTATTACAAGAGAAATCAAAGATTCAGAAGGCATGAAGGCAAGAAGAAGTCATTTAAGAACTAGAAGAGCTTCTACACCAATGAAGATAGTTTATCAGATGTAAGTGATTTAGACACATCTGATAGTGATGATGACAAACATTAATCTGAACATGAGAATAATAAAACCTTATCTATAGGCATAGAATCAAATAATCAACATTGTTCAAATGGGAAGGTCTTATGAATAATGTAGAATCAGATGAAGAAGAAGAATATGATAATGAATAAGTTAAAGTGGATCTTGAAACAAAGCTCATGAGTGCCCTACAAGAGTTGAATCTTGTGAAAAAGAAGAACATGATACTGAATACATTAGTTTAGGACTATGAGAAGTAGATTGGATTATTTGAAGAAATGTTGAGCCACACCTCAAAATAATATGAAGAGATCATCTAACAAGTTGAAATCCAGATAGATATTGGGGAAGTAAGCCTAAAAACTAAAGAGGAATACTTTAGTAGATATGAAACTAAAATAGAATCTCTAAGAGTTGAGTTGGATAAAGCATCTATAAGGATGAAGAGCTTTGTGAAGTTTGAAAAGAGCATTGAGGATCTAGATGATATCTTGAGTAGACATAAGTTTGCAAGTGATAATATAGGTATTAGATTTAAAGAAGAACAAAAATAGGCACCTCAAGTCAAAGAGAATACTATTGAATACAACAAGGTCAATATGAAAAGAACTATTAGATAGCCCAATGTTACAAGGTATGTTAATTCATTCAATGGTTACTATTTTACATGCAATCAATTTGGTCATAGATCAAGAGAATGTACAAGACCATCAAATAATGAGTACTCATAGAACTATGGAAGGATAAAAAATTGGTCAAATGGATATCATAGTCATCATTAAGCAAATGGTATGTATAAGGTGGTGTGTTACATCTATCATAACATAGGACACATTGCAAGATATTTCAAGATGAAGTATATGAAGAAGACCAATCAAGACAAAAAGGTTCAGAGTCATATCACTAATAAATGGATCAAGAAGATAAACCCTATAGATAAGGTAAAGATGGAGCAAAATTCTAAAGAAGAAGATTTTATGAAATCTCAGAGTATAGATTTTGGTTGCTCAAGTCACATGTTAGGAGAAAAATAGGTCTTAGTTCTCATATGATTTATCAAAGTAATGAGAATGAAGAAATGACTAAGAAGAATAAAGATGACAAGGTGAGTCATGGGTAATTCACAAACCAAGGTGGGATGTGTGATACTATAGATCATAAATCAAATAAGGAATGTCAAGAACACTTTTTATCTAAATATGTTGACAAGGAAATGAAACAAAAGAATAAGAATGATAAGGTGGATTATGAAAAGGCCAAATCAAAGGTCAAGCCTATATAACCAATCAAGTCCAAAAGGATGATAAAAAATATTCAACCTTATAAAGTTATGAAGATCTAGGAATCTCCAAAGTTCATATTGTTTTAGTTCCTTATGGAAAAGTGGTGGATCTATTAATCTTCATGGAGACATTCTTTTATCAGTAGAAGAATGAGGGTGTAGTTAAATAAGGTTTATTTTGAAAAGATTTTAGGTTGTATATGTTGTAATCAAGGAGATGAAGATGAATTTTATCAATTATTATATTGATATCTATATGGTTTTAAGTAGAAACATGATGAGATATCTAATACTGGTATAAAACTATGCAAATAATTGGTATATAAGAGGTAAGCTTTTGATATCTCATTAAATGAGCTAGGTATATTAAGACAAATGTGGAGTTCATGTTTCTAAATTTGGTATCTAGTCTGGGATAGCCATGTGTATGGTCAAGATTTTGGTATCTTATTATTCTATGTCAATAAAAATATGTAATATTGAGTTCCTAGTTCTTATAAAGAAGATATGCATGGTCTAAGGGGGAGATTTGTAGCTCTATTTTATTTGTCAAAAAGGTGATTGATTTTTTGATAAACATGAAAATAAGTAGAGAGATTGTGTCTGAGATACTTCATAGACTATTTTTATTGAGATTTTGATGAATCATCTAGGAGAATGACCTAATTGAAAATGTTTATGAGAATGATTATTATATGTGGTTACCATAGTTTTTGAAGATTATGCATTATCTAGTGTTTTTAAGAGATAGTATCAACTCACAAAAAGAAGAGTGTGATTTTAGTAGTTACAGATGATCTTTGATGTCTATCATAGTAGAAGCATGGTGGATGTTTGGTTTGAGGGTGAGCTATTTAGATTGTTGACTAAGTCTAATCCATGTTGAAGTGTTATTGTAATATGAGTTCATTATGAAAGAGATTATAGTTTTGTAATAACTTTGTCATTAATGTCAGGAGAGAAAAATATCAAAAACATAAAGAAAAGGGATAAATATCAAAAAATATGAGGTAAGAGTGCAAGATTAGAAAGGGAGAAAGAAAAGGCAATAACTAGGTCTAAGAGATTATTGCCATCAAACGTGGTTAAAAAAAATTTGAGTATGCTTGCCATCAATGATAAAGGGGGAGATTGATGAACATTGTCATTGATTAAGGGAGAGATTGTTTAAAATTGTCATTGAATGTTAAGCTTTGATATTTAACGTTATCATTGATTTCAAAGGTATTTTTGAAGATGCATGGTTCTACATTGATTTTAATCTAATATCAATGATGTCAAAGGCTCTTGTGTAAATGTTTGGTCAAGTATGCCTTAAGGTATGTATATGAATGACTTTTATTGAAAACATATTGAGTGTTGTTTTAATATTAAAATAATGATGAGAGAATGTTTGAAGAATGTTCTAATATGATTTTGAGTAATATCTTTAAGTAACATGAATGAGTACAAGTCAGTTTGTCAAATGTAAAGCATCTTATGATGATTTTTCTAAAACTTGTGAGATGGTATTTGTAAGTGCTAAGATGAAAGGATTGAGATCTAAGAAATAAGTTGTGTGCTCCAAAGATATGTGTAAGCAATTTCAAAGATGCTCCAAATGAGCTACAAAGATGAGAATGCTAAGAAGAGAATGCTTCAAAGAATACATGATAGTATTTGAGCTTGAAAGAGATATTTTGAGTTTGTATCTAAGGTTTTGAGGTTTAATTGATCAAAATATTAGCTCTAAATATCTATATATACATCTATGAATATGTTACAAAGATCTCAATTGAGCTCTGAAGATTGTAAGTAGCTCCAAATAAGTTTTATTGAAGCTCTAAATAAGAGTGATTGTATGAGATTGCTTGAGCATATACAAAAGGCATTAAAACACAAGAGATTTTCTATATAAACCTTACATATTTGCTATAAGGTTAGATTCAAGGCATAATAAGACTTGTAGCTCAAGGCTTAGAAAGCAAGAAGAGAGAAGGTGGTTAGATGAGGTCACTGGGTCAAATTCGATGACATGAGTGAGTAGGTGAACATTGACATAGGTGATTCAAGTTTTTTTAAGTATATGCATGACTTTTTAGATCAAGGTTTACAATAAAAGACTTGAAAAGTATTTCAAAGTTTCTCAAATGCACAAAATGAAGAATGGTCTACCTAATAAGGTTTTCTCAGTGCTCATTGGCATGTGTAGCTTCTGCATGAGAAACTAAGTTGTTAATTGTAGATAATTAAGGATTATATCCCAAATTTAAAAGCATTAATTTTGGGAAACAAGAGCTAAGATTTATGAATGATCGTCAAGACTGAAAGTTGGTCTAAATGATCATAAAATCCTAACAATGAATTGATATTAAAGATATTCTTATAAATACCTTATAACTATATTATATGGTTATAAAATTGATTGGATGTTGAATTAAACTCTCCCAAGCATCTCTAGGTGTGATTGGTTTCTCAAGTGAGTGAAAAGACACTACAAGAAAGTGCTTCTATTTTGTAGATTTATTGTAGCAGAAAAAATTGACCAAGTTAAAGTTTCCAAGTGAATTAATATCAAAGAGTGAGACTTGTATTTGATGTTCATAAAGATTTTTGGATAGGTTTTATGTCTCATTTTATGAAAAGTTGGTAATCAAATTTGGCTAGTTACTATCAGACCTAGTGGTGTAGACAGGAAGCAAATCAGACAAATGTGAGAAGATGTTTCCTAATGGGGATTCATTTAAGAATTCATGCATTTAAAAGCATGATAATTTTTTTTGGGTCTTGAATTATCTATCCATGCTTTCTTTAAAGAGGTTAAAAAATTATATCCAAAATGGCTTATCTGGTTGAGTAGATTATGTGAGATAGAAGGTTAGAAAAATGGTTTGTTAGACCAATAGTTTTCATTAGAGCTCATGATCTAGTTAGTTGAGGTTGCTCTAAGAATTTTGTAAGATATTTTTCATGCATTTAAATCCTTTTAATGTATTCAATAGTGTGTCATATTTCCATGTTTCCTTCATTGTGTTTTGGAGTCAGTTGGCAGTTCTGAGTGAACATTACAAAGAAGTGTTTGAGCCTGTTTACCCTAAGTTGAAGCAGCAAATGAAGTTCATGATGACCTTGATGACATATAATTTTTTTATGTAACTTTTTTCCATGTTTTTTTTGTAAAATTTAGTATATTCCTCATTTTTTTAAGATAGAGTTTATGTATATGCAAGAACCTTTTATAGGCAGTTATTTGAGTAAGGATTCAAATGGTATTTGGACCTAAAAGGTATTGTAGACCTAAAGTAAAGTTGTATAATGTTTATTGGAGTGGTGTATGACTATTTCCTATTATGTGATGTGTTTGGATATGCTTAAATAAATATCAAAGGGTAATGTGTTGTTAAGAAGGCCTATTAGGTCTCCATAAGCCTAAAAGAGGAGCAAGGGCTAATTGATGTATGGCCAACCTATTGTATTGATTGATTCATGATTAAGGCATGTTATTTTAATATTTTAAGACCTATCCATGGCTTACCTAATTTATTTAAATGTATATCTAACCTATAATTAAATGATCAAGTGACCTATATAAAATTAAGGCAATTAGGCCTATTTTAAGTGTGCTTAGAGAGAGAGCAAAAGAGGATAATAAAATCATATAAATCATTTATTAGTAGAAGGAGGTCATGAAGACCATAAAATAAGTGTCATGAATATATAATAGAGGTTTTTCATAAGAGGATAAAGGTCAGAAGACCTAATCAAGACATGAAGAGGGTTAGCTGAATGAAGAAGGTTTAAGTCAATTTGAGAGGGAATGAAGAGAGAAAAGAGATGAAAGAGTATATCATCATCTATTATAGTATCAATAAGGGTTTTTAAAGGTGTTAAAACAATTAGGTGGTTGAGTTGGTGCTTAGTCATCTAAGGGGATAGTACCTCTTTATAATTGTTTGATTACTAAGTCCAAGTGGGTTCTTGGTAAATTAGGGGTTGGTGCTCTTTACTGGGTTGGTGCTTAGATAAAAACTCTATCAAGTTTTTTTGATAGATTAGGGTTGGTGATCCAATTTGAGTGGGTGCTCAATTAAATATTGACGCTTTTTTATAAGACTATAGTCCATTTGCTTCATTAATGGGTTTTTTACCCCTAGAGGGTTTCCCATGTATATGTTGTGTTCATATGTTTCATGCTCTTATGATTTGATGATTTTGATTGATAAGATGTACATGCATGTTATAATTTTTCATACATAATTAAGTGGAATTTAATATAAAGTTTTAAATACTAATTTACCTCCCCTCTTAGTTATTTTATTTCCAACAATTGGTAATAGAGTAGGTCTTTTAGAATAGGCTTGATAGCCTAAAGGTGATCCTAAGAAGCAAGGATGACTAGTTATTAAGCTCAAGGTGTTTCTATACCAATAAGGCTTCATTATTTAATAGATATAACTATACCTTTTGGTGTATTAGAATGAAGATATATTTGAGGTCACAAAAACATGATATTTGGTTGTTATTTATAGATGGATTTATTACACCTCCAATTCCACCAACAGATACAACCAATAAGAAGGCTAGTAAGAATAACTCTTAAGGTAATGAATGCCATTATGTGTGGCTTATCAAAGGTAGAACTTATAAATGTAATACATTGTGTTTCAGCCAAATACATATGGGAAAATTTGAAGACCATCTATGAAAGAGACACCAAGGTGAACATGGCCAAGTTGTAGACACATGAAAGATAGTTTGAAACTCATAAGATGAAACAAGATGAATCAATTGCATCTTACCTATTGAGAGTTGATGAAGTTGTCAATATCATAAGATGATTGGGAGAAGAAGTGAAAGAGTCCACTATTGTTAGAAATTTATTGAGATTACTAACTCCTAAGTTTGATTCTAAGATGTCTAAAATAGAAGAGATGCAAGATTTGGACAAGCTAGAGATAGATGGGCTTCATGGAATCTTAACTATTTATGAGATGAGAACAAATGAAGGAATACCTCTCAAGAAGGAAGTAGCTTTCAAAGTTAAAAATGAGTCTAAGACTAATAAGGACAAAGATGAGGTATGTTTAGATATTGATGATGATGAACTCACAACCATGTTTACTAGAAAACCAATAATAAATTTAGGTAAGTACCAAGGTAAGTTTCTTTTCAATTGTTTCAATTGTGGAGAAATTGGACATTTTATAAACAAGTGTCTTCATAAGTAGAAGACTGAGGATTATGATATAGATAATAAACCATATAGGTTTGACAAGAGTAATCAAATTTTTAGAATTTATGAAGGCAAGATGAAGTCATTTAAGAACAAGAAGAGCTTCTACACCAAAGAATATAGTTCATCATATGTAAGTGATCTAGACACATCTAATAGTGATGATAATAGAAATGAATCTAAACATGATAATAATGAAACCCTATTCATAGGCATAGAATCAAACAATGAGGGTTGTTTAAATGGGAAAATTCTTATGACTAATATATAATTATATGAATAAGAATAATTTGATAGTGAAAAAGTTGAAGTAGATCTTGAAGAAGAGCTCATGAGTGCCCTAGGAGAGCTGAAGCTTGTGAAAAAGAAGAATAAGAAATTGAAGACATTAGTTCAGGACTATGAGAATCAGGTTAGACTATTTCAAGAAAGGTTTTTCAACACCTCTAAGAAATTTAAAGAGATCATCTAACAATTTGAAACGTGGATAGAGATTTTGGCATCAAGCCTAAAATCTAAAGAGGAAGACTGCAATAGATATGAAACTAAAATAAAATATCTCAGAGTTGAGCTGGATCAATCATCTAGAAGGATGAAGAACTTTTTGAAGTTTAAAAAGAGAACTGAGGCTCTAGATGATATCTTGAGTAGTCAAAAGTTTGAAAGTGATAAGATAGGTCTTAGATTTAAATAAGATCGAAAGGAGGAACCTTAAGTCAAAAATAATACTACTAAAGACAAGAAGGTCAACATGAAAATACTTATCAAACAACCTAATGCTTTAAGGTATGATGATTCTTTCAATGGTTATTGTTTTACATGCAGCTAGTTTGGTCATAGAGAAAGAAAATGTAAAAGAACCTAAAAAAATGAGTACTCATAGAACTATAAAAGAAGAATCAATTAGTTAAAGGGAGATCATAGTCATCATCAAGCAAATGATATGTATAAGGTGGTATGTTACAACTATCATAATATAGGACACATTACAAGATATTTCAAGATGAAGTATATGAAGAAGAATAGTCAAGACAAGAAGGTTCATAGTCATATGACAAATAAATAGATCAAGAAGACAAACCCTATATATCAAAGTATACATTGTGATTACTCAAGTTAGATGTTAGGAGATAAAAGAGGTATTATTTTTCATATGATTTATCAAAGTAAGATTGAAGAACTGACTAAGAAGAAGAAGGATGACAAGGTGAGTCATAGTCAACTCATAAACCAAGGTGGGATTTTTACTATTGTAGATAAAAAATAAAATAAGTAATGTCAATAACACCTATTATTTTTATGTGTTAACATGGCAATCAAAGAAAAGAAGAAGGATGACAAGGTAGATTATGAAAAGGCCAAATCAAAGGTCAAGCCTATAGAACCAATAAAGTCTAAAAGGATGCTAAAAAATATTTAACCTTGTAAAGATATGAATTTTTGGGAATCTCCTAAGTTCATATTATTTTAGTGCCTTATGGAAAAGGGGTGGCTCCATTAAGCTTCATGGAGACATTCTTCTATCAGCAAAAGCATAAGGGTGAAATCAAAGAAGGTTTCTTTGTAGTTTGCATGTGTTGAAATCAAGGAGATGTAGATAGATCTTATCCATCTTGTGTTGATATATCTATGATTTGAAGTATCAACATGATGAGAGATCTAAGACTGGTATCAAACTATGCATACAATTGTTAAATAAGATTTAAGCTTTTGATATCTAGTTATATGAGCCTGATTTATGAAGACAAAGGGAAAGTTCTTGTTTCTACATTTGGTATCTAGTTTGGGTTACCATGTGTATGATCAAGAGTTTAGTATCTTCTTCTACCATATCAAGAAAGGTATGTAATCTTGAGTTCCTAGTTATTATAAATAATATATTTATGGTCTAGGGAGGAGCTTGGTAGCTCTAATTTATTTGTCAATAAGGTGCTTGATTTGTTGATAAACATGGAGATAAGAAGAGATTGTGTCTGAGATACTTTATATACTCTATTTTTTGAGATTTTGATGAATCAACTAATAGAGTGACCTTATTAAAAAAGGTTTTGAGAATGATTTTCATAAGTGGTTACCATAGTTTTTAAAGACTATGTGTTATTTAGTATCTTTGAGAGATAATATCAGCTCATATGAAGAAGAGTGTGATTTCAGTAGTTACAAATGATCTTTTATGTCTACCATAGCAGAAGTATGGTGGATGTTTGGTGTGAGGGGGAGATATTCAAATTATTGACTAAGTCTAATTTGTGTTGAAGTAATCTTCCAATTTAAGTTCATTCTGAAAGAGATGATAATTGTGGAAGACCTTTCTCATTAATGTCAAAGGGGGAGAAAGATAAGAAAACATAAAGAAAAGGGAGAAATATCATAAATATTATAAAAGATGAGGTAAGAGAGAAAGATTATAAAGGGAGAAAGAAAAAACAAGAACCAAGTCTAAGAGATGATTACCATCAAGAGTGGTTGAAATAGTTTTCTGAGTATGTTTTCCATCAATGACAAGGGGGAGATTGTTGAGAATTGTCATTGATCGAGGGAGAGATTGTTGAGCATTGTCATTGAGTGTTGAGATTTGATATTTAATGTTGTCATTGATGTCAAAGGTACTTTTAAAGATGCATTTTTCTTTCATTAATTTAAATCTAATATCAATGATGTCAAAGGTTCTTATGCAAATCCTTGGTCAAGTATGCCTTGAGGTATGTATATGAATGAGTTATGTTACAAATATAGTGAGTGTTGTTATTGCATGAAAGAAATGATGAGAGAATGATGTTTGAAGAATGTTCTAGAATCAATTTAATTGATATCTTTGAGAAGAACCATGAATGATTACAGGTTAGTTTGTAAAATGTAAAGCATCTTATAATGCTTTGTCTAGACCTTGTGAGATGGTATTTATAGGTGGCAAGATGAGAAGAGTGAGCTATAAATAAGAGTTTGTGTTCTCTAAATATCTATGTAATTAGTTACGAAGATGATCTTAATTAGATATGAATATGAGAATGCTCTGAAGATAATACTATGAAGAATACCTAACATTATTTGAGCATGAGAGAGATTATTTTAGGTTGTATCTAAGGTGTCAAAGACTCTCTAATTGATTAAAATATTAGCTTAAAATATATATATATGCATCTCTAAATATTCTATGAAGATCCCAGTAAATCTATAATGATCTATAAGTATCTTTGAATAAGTTCTATTGAAGCTCAAAAAAAGGGTGACTATATGAGATTGCTTGAGCATACACAAGAGGCATTGAAACATAGGAGAGTTTCAAGATAAAGCCTACATAGTGGCTAAAATCTCAAATTCAAGGCATAATAAGACTTAAAGTTCAAGGATTAGAAATTAAGAAGAGAGATAGTGTCTAGATGAGATAACTAGATTAGCTTCCATGACATGAGTGAGTAGGTGAACATTGGCAGAGGTGAGTCAATTTGTGTTAAGTATGTGCATGAATTTTTAGATCAAGGTTTGCAAGAAAAGTATTTAAAGCTTTCTTAAATGCATAGAATGAAGAATGGTCTACTCAAGAATTTTTTCTTAGTGTTCCTTGACATGTGCAGATTCTACATGAGAACCTAATTTATTCATGGTAGATGAGGAAGGGTTCTAGCTCAAAGTTACAAGCATTGGTTTCTGGAAAAAGGAGCTAAGTTTTATAGATGATCATTAAGACTAGAAGATAGTCTAAACCTTCATAATACCCTAACAAGGAATCGATGTTGAAGATCCTAGTCTAAATACTTTATAATGGTTTTATATGGTTACACCAATGATTGGAGGTTTAATTCAACTCTCCCAAGCATCTCCAGGTGTGATTAGTTTCTTAGGTGAGTGAGAAGACCCTACAGAAAAGTTCTTGTCATTCAAAGATTTATTGTAGAAGACAAAATTGACCAAGTTAAAGTTGACAAGTGAATGAAGATCAAAATGTGAGAATTTTAGTTGATTTTCATGAATATTTTTGGATAGGTTTTATATCTTAGGTGTACAAAGCTAGTGATCAAAGTTGGCCAGTCGTTATCAGACCTAGTGGTATAGATAGTAAGGAAATCATATAGATGTGATAAGATGTTTCCTAATGAGGATTCATGTACGAAGTGATGTATTTAAATGCATGATGAGTTTTTTTGGGTATTTATTGATCTATAAATGCTTTTTATAAGTTTTAAATTTAGTGAAATAGGTTAAAAAATTGAAGACAAAATGGCTTATCTAGTTGAGTAGAGTTTGTGAGAGAGAAGGTTGGAAGATTGGTCTATTAGAAAAATAGTTTTCACTAAAGCTCATGATATAGTTGGTTTAGATTTATCTAAATATGTTTTAAGATCATATTTATACATTTAAATCATTTTAATGTTTTCAATCATGTGTCATATTTTCATGTTTCCTTGACTGTGTTTTGGAGTTAGTTGGCAGTTATGAGTAAACATCTTTCAAAGAAGTGTTTGAGCCTATTTACCATGAGTTGAAGTAGAAAATAAATTTTGTGATGATCTTAAAGACATGAGGTTTTTGAATATGTAAATTTTTTCCATGGTCATTTGGAAAAATTGATTATAGGCCACATTTGTTTAAGGAAGAGTTTTTGTATATGCGTAAGCCTTTCATAGGCAGTGATTAGAGTAAGGGTTTAAGTGGTAGTTGGACCTAAAATGTAATAAATACCTAAAGTAAATTTGGATAAGTTATATTAGATTAGTGCATGATGTTTTCCTTCCATGTGAGGTGTTTTTATATGCTTAAATAAAAATCAAATGGTAATGTGTTTTTAAGAAGGCTATTAGGTCTCCATAAGCCTAAAAGAGGAGTAAAGGCTAATTGATGTATGGTCAACCTATTATATTGATTGATTAATTATTAAGGCATGTTATTTTAATATTCTAAGACATATTCATGGCCAAACTAATTGATTTTAATGTATAGACAACCTAGAAGGATATGATTAAGTGACTTGTATAAAATCAAGGCAATTATGCCTATTTTGAGTGTGCTTAGAGAGAGAGTAAAAGACGATAAACGAATGATATATATAATTTGTGAGTAGAAGGAGGCCATGTGGACCATCAAAGAAGTTTCATGAATATCTAATAAGGGTTAGTAATAAGAGTATAAAATTCAAAAGACCTAATCAAGCCATGATGAGGGCTAATTGAGTGAAGAAGGCTAAAGGTCAATTTGAGAGGGACTGAAGAGAGTGAAGAGCTAAAAGAGTAGATCATCTTATATTATAGAATCAATAAGGGTCTATAAAGGTGATAAAATAATTAGGTGGATGAGTTGGTGTTGAGTCATCTATGGGATTGGTGCCTCCTAACAATTTTATGCTCGTTAAAGCTAAGTGGGTACTTGGTAAATAAGGGGTTGGTGTTCCTTTTTGTGTTGGCACTCAACTAGAGACTATGAAAAGTTAGTGCTTGACTAATTCAGTTTGTTTCTCCAAGTTGAGTGGGTGCTCAAATAAATATTTATGTTTGTCTTATAGGATTGTAGTCCATTTGCTTGATCAGTGTATTTTCTACCCTTATAGGGTTTCTCATGTATATAGTACATTCATCAGTTTCATACTCTTATTATTTGATTATTTTGATTGCTAAAATGTACATGCATGTTAGAATGTTTCATACATAATTAAGTAGAATTGAATGTAATTTTTTAAATATTGATTCACCCCCCCTCTAAGCCATCTTATTTCCAAAAATACTACTAATACATCAATGAACTTTGGGTGCCTATCTTTCACATGATCTTGACATGCTCAAACATCCTATACATAGATAGATTGATTGACTTCAAGTCAGTCCAAACCATCACACACACCCAACTCAAAGGTGAATTTTACATGATGAAATACCTACTAGATGTGATCTATGGAAGGCTATCATTCAATCCATCAGCATTTCTTATGTGGGTTTTTGGGGGCCCAATGGTCCACATGGTCTTTTATAAGTTTTATGTCCATTAGTTCTACTAGCACCTCTAGGACATTTTTAATCACTTATTTTACTGGTGTACTAGGATATCAATGAAGCTCTAATGCCCTACCTCTCAAAGGTAATCTAGGACTATCACAACCATTATGTACTACTAGATATACAAGGATGACATGGTGATCTATATTTCAAAATTTCTTAAGGACCCTCTCTACCTACCATATTATGTCATTAACCACATAGTATAATAAGATATTTCCCATAAATGGTGGAAGGCATATTTAATTTCTATGTATAATGTCATCATAAGGCATGCCCACAACTTCTAATCACTATATGACACCATATTTACATGACCTACCCCTCTATTCAGAAGATGGTAGTCAGGCAAGACCCTTTTTCCCTTGTAAAGTGTAAGGTCCAATAATGGGACCCTAAAGGGATCATTTGAGCTCATTTGGAATGGTACTCAACCCACCTCAACATCAACTATGGCCATTAGGCTAAAGATGATGATGAGATCTATTTAAATGCTATTGATGACTAAGAGGTGTTATCATAAATAGTAGCCAATAATAATTAGAAGGGGAAGAAGGCTCAAGCAGGCCCCTACATGCCTCCTCTAGCTCCTTAGTCTACATAGGACCTGATGCCAATAATTTTGTCCATATCCTAGAGGATCATGTAGGGCATCCTACCACCTTTTCCTCCTCATGATCTAGTTCCACTTTTACTAGTAGCTCCTCAATCTCATGATTTGGCTCCTCTTTAGCATCTTCTAGTTGCTCCTCACACTTCACCTCTACCTCCATTGATAGATTTAGTATCTAAGTTTTGGAAGATCCAACCTATGACTACTTGATGCCAAGTATCTCAAGTATAACCTACTGACCAATTTCTAGTCTCAGACCTATAAATGGGTCAACCTAATGCCTTGAGTCCTAATCCATCATTAGTCTCATGGTGGTATCCCATCCTTGTGAGTTTAATTCATTCAATCAATTCATTACCTTGTTATGCTATAATATTTTTGGTGTTATCCATACCTATATTAAAATTGAGTCAAGTGTTTACATGATGATAAAAAATGTTTAAAGTTACATGGTTAGTTTTATGGAGCTCCAACATGTGAAAAATGCCATGGTGAAAGTGAATTGAGAAGGAAGTCTAATGACAACATATAAACACCTTTGTTTTGCTCATTCACATGAGGTATGTTCATAACTAAAGTTTCAATAATATCATGAAAAGTTTATTAGGGTCCATTTGAAGTATAATAGGTCATAAAAATCTCTTCATAAGATAACATCATAATATTTAGTTGATATGTCCTTTTAAGATCATGAATATATACCAAAGTCAATATTTGTGATCATAATGAAGCCTAATTTGACCTTGATAGGCCACTAATATACCTTATATGCCTTTAATAGACCTCATGAACCTCATTAGACCATCACTTAAGTTTTTCATGACTCATTGAACCTATTACCACCATGTTCAATGCCTAAAACCTCCCTAATGGACCCCACACATGTTAAATTATGACTTTTCAACTTCCCCAATTCATACCATTAGCTTTAAAATATCACATGACCTCTATTTTCCCTCCAAAACATATTATAATTATGTATTTTGGTATAAAATAAGAGAAAATTCAAAGATATTATAGGTTATAGAGGTTTCTCATATGGTATAGATTCGTATAGTATGGACTAGTTTAGGTGGAGTCAAGAATTTGTAGATTAAGGTTGGTAATGGAAAGTGAAGGAGAAATCAAAGTGTTTTATTGTAAAAGAATCTCAAAAACCTTCCCCTCAAGATCATTGTCAAGCTTAAAGAACTACTTAGGTTTATATTCAAGCCATAAAGAGAAGAGAGAATGAAGGCCCAGGCTCCTAGTCAATGGAAGTATACTCAGTCATCCTCTACCCATGGCCATTTGCTTTAGGAATGGTCTCATGAGTTGTATGAAAATTACTTAATAACTTAAGGAATATATGTCATATTTTTATACATAAGACAAGTTGAACATAATGGTTTTCATGGATTCTTGACTTATTCGGTCAAACTAGTAAGTGATATTATTTACTCAGTTCCTGAAGGAATAAATAATGTTAGTTTTAGTGCATGAATCACATGTGTGATCTCATGAAACCAATAGTCCTTCAAGACTAGCACAATGTGTAATATTCATATAGGTATGTGCAATGATCAAAGGCTAAGTGCCCTCAATAGAAGATGTTGACTATATTAACAAATGGTGGAGTGCTCCATGATTTTCCATGCCTCCTTACTCAAATTTGAATTTCCTAATAGACTCTTATCATCTCAAAGGATATTCAATAAGAAGTGGGTTATACATACTTAAGGGACATTGTGTGGTGAGCACTGTGTGTGGATTAATGGCATCTACAGAGCCTTCAAATACAACTCAAGAACATGGAAAGAGGTGTTAGAGTCATAGTAGGTCATCATCAAAGCCCTATGAGAAAGTTTTCCAACCTCCATGGTAGCATCATAGACCTAAAAACAACCCTCCTTACATCTATAACCATATAGTTAGTTTTAGAAAAGAGTAATATTTTTCAATTATTAATGTTTTTTAGAGATTCCTAGGATGCATCTTTTGGCTATGTATGCTGCATTTTTACCGTGGTATATTTGTTTAATTAAATGTGTTAGGGTATTCAAGATTCATCTGGTTTGTATTGGGAGGGTTTACATACTAATTTTAATTTCATATTCATAATTCTACAATTTCATGTTGATTTCACTATCTCCACACTATGTTTTAGCCATGTCTTCATGTATCACTCACCATACCACCCCACAATCTCCTCATTTACTCCTCCAACCTTCCTTCCAAATCTAATCCATGTTAAATAGACCTAAAAATTCCTTGTAAGCCTCGAGGATAGTGAATTTGTTGAATTTTGGACCTATATGGTCATATACCTAACTAAGGAGGCAAATAACCACCTACAACTAACCCTTTTAATCCTACTATAGCAGAGTCTCCAAAGGGTATTATATGAACCAATAATGGGCATAAGGAATGATGTGACCACAAAAAGGTGTACATCCTAAATAAGTGAATGAAGATATGATTATGTCACACATTATTTTAAATTGATTATAGACCACCCTCTTCTCATAAAAACTTGATAATCAAACCCCTATAAATAATCAGTATTGGCAAGTGAATACATATGATGTTGTTGGTGTATATTGGTATCTCCCTAATGTCTAGGCTAAGAGGTAATGTTAATAAAATAAAATAAAAGTTTCAAATTTTTGAAGAAGCTAACTCTTGGTGATCACTCCATCTAAATAGCAAGAGAATGTCAAGATAAGCTTGAGATAAAATAGGCATACTCAGACATGAGCCCTAAGCTTGAGAAGGGGAGTGTATGCAAGAAGAGGGGATGTTAGAAAATCACCATCTGAGATTGTATATAAACTTGAGACACATTTAATTCACACCTACCACCATGTTCATCTCAAAAAATAAATTACAATAACCTTACTTATAACTCTTATGCTCAAACACATAGTCAACAGACAATCTTATGTTAGTCTGAGCCAAAATGATGGTTTGGGACCTATATAGGCATGGCCAAGCATTCAAAATTAGTAAAAATGGTCATGATGATTATTTAAATCCACTCATATCTCCATTTTATCCATACAAATAGTGGGTATACCCACTATTTTGTCTCAAACCAAGCCTTATTTTTGATAGTCAATCTTATGGATAAATGAGCAAAGTCATGATTTGAAAGGTTTGTAGGCATACTAGGGTCCAAAAATGCCATATCAAATGATGGTTAAGGTCCTCATACACCCTATAAATTCATTAAAATTTAGAGTTACATTAAGTGCCCTTGAACATAAACCAATGCAAATAGGCTTCAATCCTACTTACAGACCCTACTACCATCTTAAAGTTTCTCCATGCTCTTAAAATAAGTTGGATGGTCAATGAGGGATGTATGAAGATGTTTTAGACCCTAAAAAGGAGGATTTAAGTGGAAATAAGTGAGGAAAAATTCAAAGTTTCTTCAAAAACCTACTTGATCCACTCACCCTATACACAATCAGCTCGAGAGACAAATTCAAGTATTCACACAATTACATAAATGCTCAAAGCCAAAGATCTTAGGGAATTTTAAGTATCCCTATGGGCTAAAGACTCATGAAGGATTGGTTGGCATTGGGGGGATAACCTTTATGAATGATAGTTAAGAAAATATTTAGTTATAATTGGCCAATAGACAACCCAAGTTCTACCTCCAAATGATCCTATCTCCACACACCCTTTACATGGTACCTTAGGCCATTCATGTAAGATTAGGGGGTCAATCCATTTTAAGTTCATGGCCATTATTTTCGGTTTATATGTTCATATGCTATGAACCATTGTTAAGATGGTGGATGTCTCAAACCTTGCATAAACCCTAGAGGTGACTTGATGGTGAATTTTAGCCTCAAACCCCATCCTTATGAGGTTTTTTTACTATAAAATGACCTATAATGTCTCCTCAAGTCTTTTAACCATCACAATGACACATTGGTTGGTCCATGCAAGAGTCAAGTTATATGAAATAAGCTTGGGAAGGTTAGCTTGAGTCTAAAATCAAAGATATGGGGATTTGTTGTGTATATAATGAAGTTAAGGAGGGAAAATGAGTTTTGAAGCATCTAAATTAGTCATCTAATATCCACTTTTATAGACCTCCATGATTAATTCTATTGTAGGTAAGCATAGGTATTAAGGATGATGGTTGTATACACTCATTAGGGGTCAAGATGCTTGATCAAGAAAATATTTTTTGTTCCATATGATCTCTAAAGTAGTATTCAAGTTGGAATCAATGTAAGAGTGCCTCAAAACCTTAGGGTTTATGCCAAAATTCAAGATCTAAGCTTGCAGATAGATTAATCTATAACCTCCACTATGACTGTATTACCAAAAAGGTGGATAACATAGAAATTTGGGAAGAAATAATGCTTCTATCATTTTTTGGGAAAGTCATCATAGTGTTTTGAATACTTTTGGCCAATTTGTATCTTAGGAAAAGTCATAAACTTGATCATTTTACCTACATACAACCAAGAGCTTCTTAATGAGCATATTTCTCACCTAAGCATCTTCAAATTCTCAACATAGTATGAATGTTATTCATGGTGAAACTAATAGTTTATGGGAGGTTGAGATTTCTATTGGCATGCATTTTGGGAAATTAGTTTAGAGATTCAAGCCCTGGTCTGTATGAACCATCCCTAAGACCCCAAGCACTCTTAAACCCTCCTTAGAACTCAATTAGAAAGTTTTCTTGAAAAATTCATCTCAAACCTCAAGAATTGATTTACCAACACCTATAACATGTTTCCAACTCATAGGATCTCATGACCTTGATACCTTGTTATATGGAGGTTATATGAACACCTCCTAAAAGTGCAAGTTTGCAAGGTTTTAGGTATAAAATGGGTTGTAGAGCCTAACCAAAAGTTATAAACTATGGTAAAGGTAATTTCAAGACTTATTATACCCCTTTAATACAAAAATTATTCATTAATCTACCTAAAAGTGTCTCTTTTATATCATTCTAAACAACTAGCCTGTGGAACTAGTTTGAGAGGCCAAGTCTAGTTAGGTCAAGGTATTTGTAGGTAGAAGATAGCTGAGAAAGGCCTAAGTATTGATAAAAGAATTTTATTAAAGGATATTTCAAGTCTTATTATGTGTTTTTAATTCTTTGTTTATCTACCTTAATCCTTCAAGTAGTGAGTATGCAAAAAATGAATAACTTGTAAATAGGCCTACTTAACTTGTAGATGGAAGGCTTTAGTGGGCATATAATAGCATTATGGAATTGATAAGACATAATTGTACCTTGTATAATCTCATTTAGGTGATAATATCCCAAATTAAAGACTATTATGAAAGGGTGGAGGTAGATTCAAGAATAAGTCATCATACACATTAAAGGAGAGATTGTTCAATGCCTCTTAGAGGCCTAATAACACCCCATTTTCATTAAGTATCTACCATTAGAGGGAATATTAGGATATTTTTAGAATTTTAAAGACATACATTAATTCAAATAGAGTATTTACAACCTCCACACCTCATCTCAATGTTAATTTAGACTCATTGAAGAAGTGTCAATGCATGAGGGGGTGAATATGCCTATTTTAACTATCATACACCACTTTAGCCTCATTAATGTCCTCTCATATGCTTATAATCTTCCCTCTTATCTCTAAAAAAATTTATTTAATCAAGCATTGATCTCTTGTTTTATAATCCCTCAGTTGGGTGTATCAAAGCTCTACCAAATTACCTTGTACTCTTTGAATCAATAGAATAATACTTGTAGATTTCTTTGTTAAATACCAGTGTGCCTTATGACAGTTGATTTGTAGAATGTATGAGTCTTATTGTCATATATAGTTACTTTCATGCACCTAAATTGAGTGTATTGGTCTATGTATCTTATATGAAGTGTTGACAAGTAGAGGTGTTCTTGAAGTGTCATGAGCTAATAGTGTCTTGTATAGATCTAGGTCCTTATCCTTTAAGTTGTAGAACTCTCACTTAACCTTCATATGAAACATTCATGCTTAGAAAATTATCAATAGGTTTGATCAATTATAATCTTTATTAGGTTCATTAATGTGTGTTGGTAATTTTTCCTATCAAGTCCAAATACCAACCCCTATAAGTCAAAACATTTTAGGATGCCATAAGTAGCCTCTTCATGATGATCAACTATGTGTATTTTGGCCTAAAAATATAAATTTTGGTCTTTAAATAATAAAATTGGTGTAAAAATGTCATAAAAATAGTCAAAATACCTTTTAACACATTCATATATAAGACATTTTCCTTAGTCCAAAGTTTCATAAGTTGAAAAGGTCATTTCATGTAATTTTAAGCCTAAAAAGGCCTATTTTGAGCTCCCACATTCCAAATTTCCCATTTTAAATTTTTAAAAAGGTTAATTATTTGTCATAAAATTCTGAATTATTATTTTTATCCTCTAAATTCACTAAAATTGGTGGTGAAAGTTTAATATGTGAATAAAATTAAAAAAGAGGCTTTTTCATGCATTTTCAAGGCACAAGTACATAGTTATATGGCCATCTTTACATTAGAGGCTTGAAGTAGGAGTAGTAAATAATGATAGGTATACTAGAGTAATTTTGTGGAAATAATATGTAAGACAAGCTCAAAACTATTCCCCTAAAGTCACCTTACTAGTTTGCACACAAGGAGAGCTCTTAAAGTTTATAGTTGGTACGGTTAGGAGAGAGAAGATTTAGGTCTATAATTTTTTATAGAGAAACTAGACTAAGAGAGATTATTTATGGATTAAGTGGTTATCAAATTTTTATCTTCTCCTTAATTAATCATCCATTTTAATTCAAGGTATACATCTGTAATCTTGCATCCAAGAAGGCAATTGATTTTTTGTATTTTTTCCTCATCAAGGCATAATTTTGAGAAAATTAAAGTTTTCAAGGATTATCAATGACATGTACTTAATTTACATTGTGTCCATCAGTATTTTTACATACATATAAGTTTAATTCAAATCTAAAGAAGATAATGAATACAATCTTTAATTTGGCATGCCTCTAAAGAAGAATTATACAGTCTAGGAGAGAGAAATGTTTCAAGATTTCTTGTTTTCCTCCATGGCATGGATATCCTTCATGTTATTATGTTTTCAAAAAAAAATTCTCAAGATATAATTTAAATATTCATATAAAAATACCATTCATATGTTCTCAAACATCTAAAATCCATGTTTAGCAAAAACTGAGGTTTATTAGCATATTTTAAAGTACTTAGCATAATACTAGGTTTCAATTTTATCATCTTGTGCTCCTTAAAAGTATTCAAAAATGGTATGGTTTTAAGAGGATATTCCCATGATTGTATATTGGTCTTAAGATTGGTCTTGGCATGCTCTTAGTACCCATTTTTCACCTCCATCTTATGCATCTCCATCATCACTATCATAACACAACCATTTCTCACTGTGTTCAAGCCTCTCTTCCACATTCCATTCATGGTTTTCATCTCCATTTCCCATCATTCCCCCATTCCATTCACCTCCACCCCATCATCCATCTCATAATAATTCAATAATAGTAGTATTTTATCATGGTCACTTAAGATAGAGGTTATACAAGCTAACAAAGCATTATCATAAACCAAGAAGTTGACCTACAGGCAAGAGCACAATATAGTCATGATTGTCATCAAGAACATAAGCCAAGCATATTTAGGAAATGCCTTTCTAAGGGTTCATGCACAAATGGTCACATCAATCATAAGGGATAGATATAATAATAAATTCAAGTTTTGAGCCTTACTTAAGGCTAATTTCCAATATCTATCCATACAACACAATCATAGTATAGTCATCCTACGAGAGAGAAAGAGCATGATCTTTGAAAGTTTTGGTCATGACATGAGTATGGGGTGATGATGAATAGTCAATTTGAGATCCTTTACTTACCTAAGACTCATAACATGTCATAAAACTTAAAAAATCATCATTAACCATGTCAAGTGTCTTGAAATTAAACATATAGGCTTGTACATTAGTAGCCTATAGTAAGTTAAGGTCTCAACCTCATCAAGAAGCTTGTCAAGGCTTAATGAGACTAAATTGAACATTACAATACATGGTTAGGTATTGAGATGAACAAACTCAAGAGGTGAGATATAATATAAATATGTGAATTTCATTAAGGGCTTAATAAGATAAATTAGTGTCCTATAGCCAACTGTGAGGACACCTACAGCGAAGAAGGTGGAATAGGTTCTTGAAGATACCTAAAAGACATAAATATTCAAGGGAAAAATATAAAAATTATCAATAAAAAATTATATAGGGATCAATTCATGACACCTTGTGTATTTTTAAGGATCTCTAAGCACCTTTAGATCATGAATCAGTCTATACACACACCTATAGGCCAAGGGTATCATCAAGCATAGTGAAGAGAGGTCTTTTTTCTAGGAGAAGTTATGATGGTATGATATGAAGTAGGCATAGTTTTCTAAATCAAATGCACATAGTGGAAGACTAGTCTGAGAAGACTTCAAGGAGAAACATGTTCTTTTCATATCATAAACCTAATAAATACCCACCTATAGTCATACTTAAGGGTAGGTTATCTTAAAGTTGTCATGAAAATAGTGAGAAAGTAATGGTATATGATATAGTCATCTCATGGTTATGAAGGAGTCACATAAATAAATGGAAGTATGAGATACAACATGATCATGAAGATATGGTATCTAAACTCAAACACAAGTAGACTCTCAAGGTCAAGGTTAATTATAAAATACTCATCTATAGCCAAAGAAGGTAGGCTTTTCTCCAAGAATGAAGAATGTTCAAACATAGTGGTCCATGAGGGAGTAGTTTTGTTCAAATTAATGTTTTTTAGGAGAATGATGATGAATAATTTCAAATAATAAAGTGAGATGTCACTTCAAACACTTAAAAACCTAGCCATAACCTTTCAAAACACACACCTATAGCCTCATGAACACTATCATATATCCAAGTTTGGCAAGTAGTATGAGAACATAGTGATCTAAAGCATTTTCATGATTCAAAAGGATACTGAAGAGAAAAATTATGTTTTAATATAATTAATAACATGAATATGGTTCTCTAAATAATGTTACAGTTAGTCATACTTCTTAGAAAATGTCTACTTATCATCTCCTTAATTCAAGCCTTCATCTGAAATGGGTAAAGAGTAATCAGGGTGGTCCAAGGTGGAGTTTCAAATGATATTAAGGATCCACATGAAACATGATGTTATACTCTCATTAGGAGGATATAGAGATTTACCAAACACCTAGTTTTATAGTCATACACCATAGAACATCACCTATAGCCATATATGGCATTTTCCATAAAATAGGCATATGCCTTAATGTAAAAAGGCTAAAGGCCATCCTTTCAAGTCAAGTGAGGTCTATGATGTGACTCAATATGGTAAAAATGATATATTTACATCTTTAAAACGTTTATCAATTCAATAAATCATTACCAAGAATAAATGTGAAGGTACAATAGTTATATAGATCTTATAAGGAAAGAGCCTAAGAACATTATCAAGAAGGGTCAACAAGCTAGAAAGATCATGATATGTGACTTTAAAATGGTTTTAATAGTATATAAAAATATAATTCATGATTTTATATCTATTATACATCCCTAAACCTCATGAGCATCACTTAAAGTAGTGCCAGAATACAGTCATGAGGATACTTCTTGAGAAGATAAGGTCTAGAAGAGGTAACATGGATATGAAGAACTAATCAAAGAGGATGAAATAAATTAAAATAGTATGTTAATGACCTACTCAAACAAAATTCACCATTTTTAATCTAAAATCAAGGTGGCAAAAGAGAAAGTTCAGTCTTGAAACTAGAACAAGTTGGTAACCTATCACTAGTCTTTCGAAAAATCCACCTATAGGCCAAAATATGCATCCATAAGGCATGAAATTTAGTGGATTATGTCATCATTAATTTTATTAATATATAATGTAAAAAATGGTAACTTAAAAATTGATAATGACACCCAAATCATAGGTCCCTCTTGTTTTCTCTCATGACCCTCATAGGCATATTTTCACTAATTCCTAGTCATCTGTAGCCTTCCAAAATTGATCTCAACTGAGATAGACCCATTTTTGAATGACTAATATATCTCCTTATGTCTCATCAACTTAGGACAATGGTGCCACACTTGTACTATAGCACTGGTGCTACTCTTATTCACTTTTGGTGATCCTATCTAAGTGTAATTTTTGCCCCAATACTCAATTTTTTATAGCTCCCAATCCTTCTCCTTATCAGCTTAATGCAAGCCCATTCAACCCATGACCAATATATCCCTATAAAATCCCATTCAAATATAATTTGTAAAGGGTTTGTAATATCACTAAGAAAGCAATAATACAAGCAAGACTACTCAAGTAATCTTCCCTATTCTTTGTATACAGCCAACAAATATACTTACAAGCTTATTCAAATTCTTACACTAGTCCCTAGCCACCTCAATTACATCTAGTTTATTGTTTTGAATCTTTATACACACTATTTCACAAAGCACATAAAGTGGAAAATCTACATATGGCTTAATCCCTCTTTGGAGTATTGGTACATCCCCACACAAGGGGTGTGGATACATGTTCAATGAATCTTACACACACTAACCCCCCCCCCTCTTTCTTGAAATTGGTCAAATAATAATGGATTATAGGTTTCAAATAGAAAATATTCTCTACATAGAGCTCTACAAACTTCCAATTATCAAAACTTCATGGATAGGATCACATAGACCTGGTAAACAAAACCTAGAAAACTCAAATTCTCAAAACAATAGTGGTAAAGGTAGACTACATTGTCGGTGCCACTCTCTTCCACTTTTGTCACTCATGTAAAATCATAAAATGAAGGTTAGATCTCAGTTTTTGATAGTGTCCTAGTCCTGCATAGTGAATATCATACCCTATTTCAATTGTATCAGTCAATTTTTATCTAAGTATTCTTTTCAATCTCTTATTACTATTTTTAGAAAGATTAAAATTGTAATTTAATTTACACAAACTAGTAGCTTAATTATTTCATATTTATTTACTAATTTTACTACTCAAACCCTTTAACTAAATTAGTAATAACACTCCAATATTCCCAAAAATAGGTTAAATCATTTGGTGAACCTTACTTTGTGTATACATAAAAACCCTAGAAACCCTAGGGTAAATTTCCTACTAATTTTTTACTTACATAATAAAATCAAAAATTAGATTTAAATTTTAAAATTTCATAATGATTTTATTTCAAACCTTAGTTTCCCATACTAAGTCTCAGTATTTTTCCAATAATTTTCTATTTTTTTTACTAGCATATTAAAATTAGAAATTCACTTCAAATTTCAAAATTCAATAGTAATTTTCAAAAACATTTATTTTTCAAAACCCTAGTTGCATCTTCTAGGTCTCTTTAAATCACAAATTTTTCAATAAATTTATGATTTTTTTCTTGCATATCTCACTCAAAAATTCACTTTAAATTTCAAACTTTCATAGTAAATTTTAAAATAATCATTTTTCAAACCCTAGTTTCATATACTAGATTCCATTGCTTCTTGAGGTATCACCTTACATTTTTGTGAGTTTCATATCCTTTTTATGCAATTTCTAGTTAAATAATTTTAGGGCTTTACATTTCCTATATTTAGTACTTTCATTCTCTATCACTTTATCTATTACAAATTATTGAAAAAAAATAAATCAAATCTCAAATTGTTTTCCTATTTAATAATGGCCCAATATATCAGTTTTGATGAAACTAATAAAAAAGAACTATAAAAACTCTTAACGAAACACCCTGACACGCAAAATGACATGATTAAAATACTACAAGAAGAACAACAAAGAGTGAACAATGGTAAATCTTCCCAAACCATAGAGCAACCATTTACATATAACACTACAGGAGCAACTATGTCTCAACAACCCCCTATAGTAGCCTAACTTGCATCTATGCCACTAGTTATAGCTAGTACATCTTTGTCTCCTGATGTGGCAACCCTTGTGTAAGAGATAAAATCTCTTTGATCCAATGTGATACATCTTGATCAAGGTGCCTCTATACCTACACAATCTTTAGATTATTTTTCTTTACTTCATATATCATTGGCACGTTACATTGTTTATACACCCTTTCCACAAGGTTTTGTTCAACCCAAGCTTACTCTATATGATGGCAAGGGTGATTCAAAGACACATTTTAGATCTTTTCATGTAGCATGTTTAGACTATGTACCAAATGATTGGCTACTTACCAAGATATTTCCATATAGCCTAAAAGATTATGCTTTACAATTATTCTATAGTCTCCCAAATAGTTGATCAATGCATTCAATCCTTTAGCTAGCATGTTCCTAGCTCATTTCAGAAACAACATTGATGATAAGGTTTCATATGCCCAAGTTTCACAATAGAAACAAAGGTCAAATGAGCATCTCACAAATTATGTTCTTTGATATAAGATTATTTTGGCTAAGATGACTAGCCCCATGACCAATCAAAATTTATAATCTCTATAAATAGAGTCTTTTACCATCTTCAAATGAATCAATTATGTTCAAAAGATTATCTTCCTTCATTGAATTGTGTCACACACTAAAAAAAGAAGTCAAGTTAATTTCAATGGGCAAACTCAAGTACATAAATATCTCATAAACACCAAACAAGATTAAAAACAAAGTCCTATACAAATTCAAGGGCAATGATAGTAAGAATTAGAATCAAATGAAAATTAATGTAGCTTCTAAGCCCCCTCAATGATCATTTTTATCAACACCTCCTCAGCAAACCTACGCCAATCTACCAGTTTCTCCAGCTAGAGTTTTACAGTAGCTATTAGAATGTAACATCATATTTCTCCCTCCTATTCAAGAAGTTGATCTAATAAAGCCTCTTTCATGGGGATATGATCAGCATGCATTTTATGAGTTTCACAAGGCATTAGGCCATATAATAAATAGATGCATCAGTTTGAGACACAAGATATAGGATTTGATATATGGTAATCATATTGATCTTGGCACTTTATTTGAGACTCCTTAGGTAAATCAAACATAAGATAAAATTTAAAAATATTTTTAGATCCCTTTCCACAACATTATAAACAAGAGATGGGGGACACATCAAGGGTTCACCATGTATATCATGCACATCCACCCCAAATACATATAGGGCACCTTCAGTAAAGACACATCCTTTGAGTAACATAATTGGTGTATATAATTCTATAGTTTTAGCTATACCTTCCATCTCCTTCTCAAAGCAGGAGATAATTGAAGAAGATTTTGATTATCATGCATTTTACATTCATATTCATCCTATTTATAGTCTTCTCATAGATAATGGATCTAGTGTGAACATGTACACAATGACATTATTATAGAATTTGAGATATTCACCATAGGATATTACCCCAACAAATATAGTTATCAGTGGATTCAATTGGCACATACAAACTTCATTAGGTGAGATCATACTTCCTCTATAGGTTAGCCCAACACACATGGCCACACCATTCACTATAGCTCCCAATGTAGGAGTTTTTGATATGTTACTTGGTCAACCATAGATCTAGAAACTTTGATTAGTACCTTCTATAGTTCATTGATGTTTTAAATTCATTCATGCTAATCAGGTTATTACAATTGGTGGAGTTTCATATGAGTTACCACTCTCCACTTCAAATATATCTTCTACTTTGTAGTCAGTAGTTTTAGTTCAAACTCTAATTCTAATTTCTCCACCAGTTATAGTTCTTCATCTAGTTATAATTAAAACATAGTTGAGGCATCCATCACCAATATAGAGAGTCCATACACCTCTATAGCTTCAAGATTCTAGATAGCTTCTAGCTACAATGTTCACACCTAGGGTAGTATCATTGAGATCTCATACATCTACTCATAGAGCACATGTTAGAAGAAATTATCTTATTACTAGATGGGTCCCTAAGAGCCCTACAATTGCATCCACTTCTCAGAGTTACAAGGGGACCCCATACTCAATTTTTAATTTAAATATTTTAGAGCATTTATAGCATATACAACTTTTAGAGCTACAATTTTAGCAGTTCCATTGTGCTTCATGATCACGCATGATTCCTCTCCTTGATATTGGACACAATGATAAGGAGTCTCCCATGAGAATCATTAGTTAGCATCATCCATTCCTAATTTATTTGTACATAGATTCTCTTTAATTAATTGTACATAGTTTCTTCTTACTTACTTGTACATAGTTTCTCTTTCAAATTCTTGTACATAGTATTCATGTGATTGATTATACATAGCTCAAATTCTCAAAAATCCAAAAATAATATAACATTTAAATATACAAAAATCATTAAAATATGTCAAAACACAAAAAACATTTCAATTGTATGCATCATCCATAATTTACATTGCAACTACTATGATAGACTTATATTTGATATTATATGTTATTGTTTGTAAATTTATCTACATTAACATGCTTCACTTGATATTCTTTGATTATGTATAGTGATATCTAGCTCGTTGAGTGCTTAACTCTACCCATTACATCTTACTTAAACATTTGAGATAGACATCGATATACATACCCATTGGGGGCATCTTCTATATGACTATACCATCTAGGTTATGTCATTTCTAAACCACACACTCTAGTTATCATGTTGATGTACATTACTTACTAGCTTACACAAATTACTCTATCGACACTCACTAGTATATAGCACTTGTGTATTTCTTAGTATATACCTAGTCTTGTAGTAAACATGTCTTACATACTTTCTCTCTTTCTTTGATTAGTTAGATGCAATTGTATTTCCAATTATTACATGATTTCCTTTCTTTCTTTGTGTAGCTAGATATGATTTCATTTCTTAGTTCCTAATTATCTCCTATATGTGCCTTAAGACATTTGCCAATGTCCTTTGCTTCTATTCATATGTGTGCTTTAAGACTTTTTCCAATGTATTTTGTCTATACTCTTCTATGTGATTGTGGCTTTCACACCAACCTGTCTTGTTTTCAATTAATGTGTATGTGGCATTTGAACATGCCTTATATGTTTGCTTTCTAGTGTGAGTGACATGTGCCGATATCTTTTATTTGCTTGGCCTCTTGGCCATTTTTTGTATGCTTCTTGCTTCTTACCTTGTGCTCTTATTTCTTGTTTGCTTCTCATTGTTTGCAATGCCATGATCCACATCATGCATTATCTTGCTATATTGGATGTTGTGATGGATAGCATGCTCCATCACTCCTTGCCAACTAACAACTAACACTTTTAGTTCTAGTTTAGTACTTTGCAAATGTTATTTAATTATTATATCTATATAGTCATACCCATGTTGATCTAAAAATATATCAATACAAACCATGTTATATCTTGAGATATCTTGTTGATTATCATTACTATATCATTTATCTTTGTAGCATAACACACTTGTAGGATTATTTCTTCTGAAGGTAGTCATTACACAGTATTCAGTCCTACCCTTAAAAGAGGGGGAAATAAATAGGGTTTTTTTCATAGAGATCAAAGCTCCTAATGGTCAAAAATTAGGTTTAGAACATTAATAATAGAAACCAAACATCAAATCAATCAAAATAGACTAGGTAAATAGTGAAAATATTAGAATAGTTACCAGATTTTGACCAAAACAATAGCACCAAGATTGGACTATAATATCAGTGCCACTACTATCTATTTTTTATGATCCTATCCAAATAATAGAAAAACTAGACTTTCTATAAGTAGGTAGAAAATTAGCTTCAACTATAGTTTTACATAGTCAGACTAGTTCAAAATCCGCAGTTTTCAATACACTTTTGCTCAAAGAATCTAGATATAGGGGAATTATAAATAATATGATGGATCTCATTTTTAATTTTAGATACGACATTTGGTATAACTTTTAGATTAGAATCCATGTTTTAGACACCAATGATTGGGGGTAATGTGGATGACACATTTATTTTATTTTTATTTTGAGTTTAGCATTACCCAATCATTCTTAGTAGTTGCATGTCTTATTCTATTTTTAGGTGGTTGGAATCATTTTGGAGTGGCTTTTATACAAGATTAGTGCACTAGTTTAGAGTGGCTATCATACAAGCCTAATTTCCATCTTTCAAAGTGGCCAAGAGTAGCCTAGTTTCCAACATATATTTGGTTATCCATGCCAATATTGTTATATTATAGAGCATTCATGAGCTTTAAGAGCCATCTCATATGACACACATTTCAACTAGTATCAATTCATAGTTTCACTTCATGGGGAAATAATGGAGTCAAAGGACTAGCTAGCCTTCATATTCTTGAGCCACCTACTCAGAAGGATTAGACACATGGTCCAAAAATTGATCAACACACGCATGAACACCTAGTTTCACTTCATGGGTGATGATGGAGCCAAAGGGTTATCCTTTGAATTCTTGAGCCACTTTCAAGGAATTGAGCATTCAGTTATGTTCATGATATTACTCTTGGTTCAACACACATCTCATATTACTCAACATAACTCAGGATCATAATAGATTTACACTTCATAGTGTGCTCTCTACACACACCCAACATCACACATCTTCATGGGATTTAACCTTATAGGTGAGTTTAGGTATGCTTTTTATTTTTTCTTTATCTTAGTATTTCACTTTGTTGCATCACTAGAATAAAGGGGGGCAAACGTAGTCATATAAAATGCAAAAAATGGTAACTTGAGTGTGGCTAATGACACCCAACCCATAGGTCCCTCTTTCTTACTCTCATGATCCTCATAGGCATCTTTTCACTGATTCCCAATCATCTATAGCCTTCTAGACTTGATCTCAACTAAGCTAGACCACTTTTTTCATGACTAATCCATCCCCCAAGGTCCCATCAACTTAGGATCATAGCATCGCAATTAGACTATAGTGTTAGTACCAATCTTGTCTACTTTTGGCACTCTTGTCCAAGTGTAATTTTGGCCCTAATGGTCATTTTCTTCTAGTTCCCCATCCTTCAACTTATTGGCCTAACATGAGCACATTCAACCCATGACCAATAGATCCCTATAAAATCCCATTCAAAGATCATTTGAAAAGGGTTAGTAAATATCACTAAGAAATAAAGAATACAGGTAAGACTACTCAAGTAATCTTCCTTATTCTCTACATATAGCTAGCTAATATACTTACAAGATTATTCAAATCCTTACACTAGTCCCTAGCCACCTCAAGCAAATCTAGTTTAGCATTTTACATCTTCAAACATACTATTACACAAAGCACATCAAGTGGGAGAACTAAATATGGCTTGATCCCTCTTAAAAGTATTGGTATGTAGTTAGTGTGCCCACATAAGGGGTGTAGATACATGTTTAGTGAATCTTACACACACTAACCCCTCACTCTTTCTCTAAATTTGTCAAAGCATAATGGAGTATAGGGGTTTAAAGATAAAATGTGCTCTACAAGGAGCTCTATATACTTTAAGCTATCAAAACTTCATGGATAGGGTCACACAAACCTAGTGAAAAAAACTAAAAAATCTTTGATTCTTAGGATAATAGCAGTAGAGGTGGACTACAACACCGATGCCACTCCTGTCCACTTTCGGTACTCCTATCCAATCATAAAATAAAATTTAGATCTTAGTTTTTGATAGTTTCCCAGTCTTGCACAATGAAAATTAGACCTTATCATAGGAATATTAGTTAATTTATATCTAAGTCTTATTTTCCATCTATTATTACTATTTTTATAAAGAATAAAATTGCAATTTAATTTACACAAATTAGTAGCTTAATTATTGCATATTTATTTACTAATTTTACTACACAGACCCTTTAATAAAATTAGGAATAACACTCCAATATTCCAAAAAATAGGTTAAATCATGACTTAATATACCCATAAAACATCTTGATCTGGTCAAATTATAGAGGTAAACACTCACTATTTTGACACAGTCACTTACATGTCTCTTCATAATCACCATTGGTGCAAGTAAACCTTCTTGGAGAGGTCTAAGGTATAAAAAATCATTTCAAGATCATGTAAGTGTTTATTTAAAATATTATGTCGATGTTAAATCTTGAAATCACTTTTTTAGAGGTTATTACACTCCAAACTCCATACAAACACATAGGCAAGCTAGAAACCCCATAGGGAGTCTCAAAGGCATAAAGAGTAAAGTTAGATTTTTGATCATATGAAGGGGATAATATAAGTTTAATTAGGTAAGTAACATGTAAATAATTTTTTTATCCCTCATAATCCCTTAGATCAAAACCCAATTTTAGGCCTAGAAGGCCTATAGCACCAAAAGGCATCTTCAAACCCTCTAAGCAAGATGACACCTTGAGAATGATAGAATAAGATTTTATAGGTACTGTGAATATCTATTAAATAAAATAAGAGTATGAGGGAAGATCAAATTGTTATTTTATGATAAATTTTAATTTTATAGTCAAGACATCCATTTGAGCCACATGATCAAATGCTTATATCTTTCACCATGTGAAGAGTTTGGCCAAACTATCTTAGCATGATTTGAGGAACCATATACACTTATAATTCATGAATAGTTGAGTTTGGTTGAGTGTATATTATTTATAAATAATTTTTAATAGTGTAATCATGTCCAAAATTCTTGCAAATCCTATAGGCAAATTTCTTTACATAGGTATCTTCTCATACCTTTTTCATGGGAACTAAATCTTCTCAAAAAGGTTGAGGGAGTCTATAAAATATATATTCATGGTAAGAAGTTTGTGTTTTGAGGACTTTAATTTATAAATCATAGGTAATAATTTTCACCTCCTAAACCCTCATAATGGCCAATTTTGAGAAAAGTTAATTTTTTTGTAATAAAAACTTTGTGAATCAACCTAAAACCTATTCAATTTTGATAGTGTCACATCCCTATTTCACCCTATGACTTATAAATCTTTGATCTATTGATAAGTATGGTTATTATCTAATTATTATTGCCTTGATTTGAGTATTTTGACATATACCAGTATGAGATAGTGATATTGTTACTTAGTATACATGATGTAGTAGTTATATTTTATTATTCTATACATTAAGGATATATAATTATTAGTTTGCATCATTGGTTTATGATGACTCAAACTAACTAACTACTTTTTGTCAAGTAGATATAGGATAGATCCTACCCTTAGACCATGACAATGGAGATCATTATCAAAGAGGATGGAATAGATGGGATGATTGAGAGAATATCAAAGTTAAATTCTAGTGACCCTACACACACATTACATCTAAAATGATATGCGTGCATAATTTAAAAATATTGGTTATGATTATATTTGTGTGTGTAGATTTAGTTTTTTATATGCATTAAATTCTTTTCATTTAATTATCTTTATTTTTTAGAATAAATCAATAAATTAGATAATTAATTGATCATAAAATTATTTAGTTATCTTATTTTGAAAATAATTAAAAAACTATTTATCCATTTATTAATAATCAATTATCTTTATTACTTCAAGAGTTTGAGTTATGCAAACGTAAATTTAGTCTTAATAAAGCATGTAGGAAATTACATTAAAAAATAAATTTAGATATGTTCATTTAATATTAGTCAAATTGTCTATTTTTATAGATAACTAGAGTTAAGTGGAATAATGTTTTTTTTTAAAATAAATTAAGAGGTTTAATATTAATTGACAAAGTCAAATTAATAAAAATAAAAATTAAGGATAATTATGCATGAATAGTAAAAAGGAAGAGAAAATGCATGAAAAGTAAAGACAATGAGAAAAGAATTTTATAAATAAAGGAAATAAGAATTATAAAGAGGAAGGATATAGGGCATAATAGGAGGAGATAAAATACATAGAGACACAGAGAGAAAAAAAGCAAGCTGGAAGATTTGGAGAGAAGTTAGAGAGAGCAAGAGATAGCTAGGTATAATATTTTTAAAAACCTACCAGGTTGGTTCTGTAATTAAATTTTTGTATGTGGATGAGTATGGTTTATATTTTTTTTTGACAACCATATACCTCTTTGAAATTCATATAGCTTATTATATGAAAGGTTTAGCCACTATATTAAACACCAGGTCACTGTGGTAATACATAACTTATAAATAAAAAGGGATGCTATGAGTATTTAAAATTCCCTTTAATATAAAATTATGTATTTAATGAAATCATCATGTAAATTAAATTGTATTGCTTAATATAAAGAGCATATAAAATTTTATTGCTCAATAATTAATGTATATCGATGTGTATCTATTGGGAATGAAAAATATCGCTGTGTAATTAAAATGAGAACTGAGTCTTTTAAAAAAAATGTTGCATTGAAGAGATAATTCATTGAAAGGTTAAGTCACTTATTGAATCATTAAAATGGTAAAGCTAAATATTCATACTTAAAATGTTGGGTCAAATTTTAAAATACTACGTATATGTTGACTATATTTTATATATTATAATGACTTGTCAATAAAAACTAAAATGCCTTATTGTTTGAAAGTCTTTATATTTTATTAAATTATCTAATTTATATTAAAATTGTTGGGCATGTGTTTTATTGACTGAAGTCATAAGACAAATTTTAGAAGCCATAAAACAAATTGCAGAAGTATCAAATAAATCACAGAAGTCATAAATGAAATCGTAGAAGTCTAATTTTATATTATATAAGTCAATAATTAAATTACTAAATTCATGATGTATTGTTGAATTCCAAATTGAAACACTTCTATAAAATATAAAGTTGATTATTTAAGTAGAATCTGTATATTTATTGCCCAAGCTAAGTAAATGAGATGTTAGGCTAAGTATATGAAATGCCAAGTTAATTATTTTCTAATGATGTATAACTAGAACACCAAGATAATAAAATGATATGAATTTATATATAAAATAAAATGTTATGGATTAATTTAATGCTATGTATAAGTGCCTAATTTTTAAATGTAGTGTCGAGTCTCAAACACCAGTCGTAATATTATACACTGAGTTGAATATATTGTAAAGTGTTGGGTTGAAATAATATAATATGATAAGTTATTAATGATTTAAAGTACTAAATAGTTATTGAAACATTTTCAAACATGGAGTATCTATATTGAAATTCCACATATTTAATATGATGAGTCAAACATTTTACTCACTAAAATAAAATGGTAAAACCCAAATCTTTAAATGCTGAATTTATTAATGCAGAGTCATATTATTATTTTAGCATTGATTTGTTGTTAAAAAAATGCCATACTAAAAATGTAATGCAATGCTCCAATTTATATTCTCTTACATGTATTGACAGGTCATTTAAAAATATAATGTATAAGTTATTAAATATTAACCACTACAAAACACCGCATATCTTTATGGTATGCTATGTATATTAAATAGCACAAAGAGTATATAAAATATTTAATATTGATTTAGGAAATTAATAATGAGATTATAAGGATAAAATTTAGTATGTGAGTCCTATTTATAATTGGATGCAATGAATATTATTAGAAATAATAAAATTAAGAAACTATGTATCTTCTTTAATGCAAGATTGAATGTTCAGTGGAACTTTATTTTGCCTTGGATCCCTGTATTGTGGTTGGATCATGATTATCATGGAAATAAGAGAGGATTATAAAATTGGTTAAATTTACAAATAATAATAATAATAATTATTAAATAATACTTTTGAGGCTAAATATAATAAGTTGAATTTTAAGATATCCAATTCATGATCATATTTGTATTAGCCAATAATATTGGGCTTTTAGATAAGAAATTGATTAATGTAATAATGTTAAAATGATAATATGTCATATAGTATATCTTTTGAGACATGCCAAGATGTCCATGAAAGTGAATATGACTATTGAGACTTGGCAATCCATTGTTGAATTTTTATTAAGTACTTTTGAAGAAACTAAAGAGTATAAGGGTATTCATATAGGAATTATGTATACATGGACTTGGATATTCATTTGATTATGTAATTTCATAGGACTTTAGATATATTGTCTTTATCTAAAGTAACAAATTTATAAAAATAATATAAGAGATATAGGAAGCAGGAACTTTAACCATGAAAATACTGACCCTTAAGTTAAGTTCCAACAAATTTTAACTTGATTTATAGTTATCCAATATTATGATAACTGTTAAAGATTAAATCTTGTGTGAAATAAATTTTGTGTGAGTATTTATATGCAAAATTAATTAGTATGTTATAGCATAAAATAGTGAATCGAGATATGTATTTATATATTATGTTTACGTCTGAGTATTATTATGTAGTATAATCTAGGGTATATCTAGGTGGTAAAATCTTGTACTTGTTTTATTATTATTATTGAGAGTAGGATTATTTATTGGTGTTTGAGTAGGGTGCTCAAGCATGATGACATATGATATTATGGTATGTCATATTTTATAGTATAAAAATTACCCAGATGGTACATACTATATTTAATAGATCTTAACCCACACCTACATATATACATATATGTGTTGGTTGTTACTTGAAGAGTATGTGTTGTAATATTTGGTAGATATCATTTATGTGTGCATAAAATCTTGGGAATGTAGTAAAATTTTAGAATAAACTTATGTGTATTTGTTTGACTTGATTTGTTATTATTTATTGATTTAAAAGAGTATGTTTCTATGTTTTTATTACTACTTTGTATGATTAATTGTGGAAAAGTTAATAGTTATGCCTTAGAACACCCAAAATATGATAAAATGAGATATCATGGGGTGTAGTTATTTGCATCTTATATTAGTAGTTTGAAAACTATAGTTTATGATGAATATGAAATATACTTAGGTGGTATGAACTATAGGCTTTATTTCTTGTATGAGTTAAATAATAATGTATGATTCAATCATGTTAGAATAAAAGTATACTTTGCTTACTTCTATGTTTAGCATGTGGTATGATATGATTTCTAGGAGAATGTGATTAGTATGAATATTTTCATTAAATAATGTATAGTGAAAATTATCTTTAGTATGTATAATTTACATGTCAGTGCAATATATTGTAATATAATAGGCTTTTTATGATACATTGCATGTTTAGTATTATCATGCACACTTGGGTACTAACTTGTTCTCTAGATTCTCACACATTATATCTAACCATCCATGAATGGAGGTCCATACCCAAATAGGGATTGTGTGGGGGATCATTTGTCTATGGTTAGTGTGGTAAAGCTCTTAAATGATGCTCTCCCTCCTCACATTAGTATTACTTACTTGGAGACCACATTGGATATTTTCAACATTATACGAGTTGGTTTGACATAACTTATGGAGAGCTTGGTTTCAATTTATTATATTAAGGTTGAAATCCTGAAAGAATGTTATTATATTTAATTTGTATTTGTTGAATAGTAGTTGCTATATTAGTGGACCATTCATAGTAATGTCCTATTGCATTTACTTTCCTTGATGTTGTGATATATTATTTTGCATTCTATATTAGAAGTTGGAATGGTTATTATTCTAAGTTTTTGAGTTTATGATTGGCTAAATATATGTTGCATAATTATGGTTGTGTGAGTGAATGTTAAGTTATAGTTAAAAAACAAATTATGTATTTCCTAAGTAAAACTTGAGAGATGTAGTATCAGAGATGTAGATCAAACCTAGGACCTAATGAGTTCATTAGAATTTGTGTATCTTTATGTTTAACATAAAGGAGAATTGATAATGTGTGTGTGTTTGGTAATTTGAGCGTGTACCTTAGAACACTTGTACCCCCTTAGGAGAGTTTTTAAAGGGGTTGGATTATTGAGTGTCTCATTGGTGATGGTTATATAAGGTTATTTGGTAGGGAAGAGCATAAATTAGTTCATAAGATTGTGAACAAGAGTTTTCTACCATATTTTCAATCTTTAGATTAAACACCTCGAGTGTGATTATGTCCTTCTTGAATCACCTTCACCATTTTTATTTTATGTTGTGAGTGTTTTAAAGGAATGGAGTAATTATCACTTAAGTAATTATGATTTAGTTTTCTCTTATTTATATAGATCCTAGGAATGGGAAGCCTATAATACCATTCTATTTTGGCACCACCTAGTATAGTGTGAATTTTCTTGTAGTTGAATGTAGATGTTTTGTTTGTGAATTTCATTATGTTAGGAGTTGTTCTGTAGATTAGCATCCTTGTATTTTGTAGAATTGGGAGAATTTGCATCTCTATTAGTTAGCTTAGAGGTGATATTTTATGTTCTCACTCCAATCTTACATCACTTTAAGCTATTAAGAAGATTCATATTTTCAAGATGTTGATTTAGACTTTCCTTAGGTGAAAACTTGTTTCTGAAATGTTATTGCCATGAGTTCATGGGATAGTGTTTCTTAATTCTTGTTGAAAGAGGTAATATGATTGGATTAATGCATCTTTAATGTTAGTATTTTATTTTTATTTTTGAAAGTAGGTGATGATAGTACACTTATAATTTTGGTAAGTGAATAGTGATTGTCAATGTGGGTTGTGATGTTTCCTTTTACCATATGAGGCTATGTAAGAGATTACTTTTGAGATGTTATTTATCTAATTTTTACTTTGTGACTTTTAGAGTTACTATTGTATCTAATTTATGTATTTGACCATGAAGAGTGGCTAACATTGAATTTATATTAATTTTAGATGATTATAATTATTATATACCTTGGTTTAGACTGATATTATTCTCTTTTGAATCATGGTGTCCCTTCTTCAGGGGAAATTAAGGTATAAGATGTATAAGACATCTTGGTAGTCTAAAAGGATTGAGATACACTTTTTAACTTATTATGTGTTAGTCGTACAAACAAGGAGATATTTTCTCACTTATAAGGTTATAAGGATGGTATGATCCTTAGCCTTTGTATGTTATGCTAATTATTATATTATTCTTTTTAACTATGAATATAATATTATAAATTAAGTTACATGATATGATAGTTTTGATTGATTAATAAAAACTTAAAACAATCTCAGGATGATTATATGATTTTTTTGTGTGTATTTTAGTACATATGGAATCATTTATCATATACTATTGCTTTTTATGATATGTTATTATAAATTTGTGTTTCATAGAACCTTGTGTATTTTTTAGAGATCATCAAGTCATGGAGACTTGAGAGAAGAGTTTTGAATTAGGAATGTGAGTTTCTAAGCAATAGGATGGTATCCTACTTAGCCTCCCATTGACTCATATTAGAACTGAATTAATTCACTAAATAGACTTGTTCAATTTTAGATTTGACAGATAGAATCTATCAAATTCAATTGTATGGATATACACATGTATACTATGGATGGGCATTCCATGTGGATGGATATTCTTTGTGGATGAGTATTCCATGATTTTGTATACTATATATTTCTAGTTCCTATTCATTATCATATTTTTACAGAGCTTTGATTGAGTAGATAGTATTGACATGTTATACTTATATGAAGCTATGTGAAGTAGTGATAGTATTGACATATACACATCATCCTTTCCAAGTTCCCTAAATATTTTTCTCTTGAATGAAAATTACATTCTCTACATAGAGAGATGTGTAGAGGGGATAGAAGGTTTTATGAAACTCTCCCTAGTCATTTGTTTTGACTTTTGTGATGATCTCATGTGTTTTTAGAAAGTTAGTAGGACTTCTAACAAGTTATTATTGGATTTATCATGTAGATATGGATCCCATGGTGGTAATGATAGAATCAAATAGCATAATTAATATTAAGAAAAAAAATTCATAACAAGAAATGTCATCGAGTAGGGTCTTATGGGACCAATACTCTAAAAAATAATGCTAATCAAGAGAACTACTATGAGATATTTAGGTAAAATTTTGCATTTATTAGCATGATAAATACTAGATACTATGTTTTTATGATGTTAATCTATATTTGTTAATTAGAAATTTTATTTGGATAAAATTCATCAGAGTGATGATCAATTTTAGGGGGTAAGATGTCACATCCCAATTTCACCCTATGACTTATAAACCTTTAATCTATTGATTCAAAACTCAAAGGTTTTAGTTGAAAGATATTTCAAGAACATAATAACAATGCTTTCTCTAATATGAGATGTTTAATTACTCATAAGATTGTAAATACAAACATATGCTTATCTCTAAGAAGAGATGTCTAATCTTCTTCTCATGATACATATATTTTTATACATACTTTGAAGGTAGGAGGAGGATGTGGAAGGTCACCAATATTTATGGAGATGAAGTGGTTTGAATTTCATGATTTACAAGAGCACAAAATTTAAGAAATTACTATTTTTAAAAACTTACTATTTTTAGATAGTACTATTAAAATTGAAACTATGAAAACTTACATTGGGGTTTTGGGAGTCAAAACCTATTAATCATATCTCATTTCATCTCATCACATTCTCCTCATTCTTATTGTTCTAATGGTTTAAATGAGGAGTTAAACAGAGCTATGGTTCAAAATTTATGGCTCTCAGAAGTTCTACCACTAATTGGGGTAGAATCATAGCCCAAATTATTGCCTGAAGTATCACCTAAAATGTTTCCTAGATCATTCCTCCCTCCTTGAGAAGCAATGGTCTCTATTGTATCAAGATTCATCATCAAGTTTGTAAATTATGTCTTGATTTGATTCTCTATGAGCCACTCACCTTGGTGGCTAAGCTTGCTCTTTTTGACCACCTGGTAAAATGGAATAGTGTGCCCTCTTGTTGTCTTCATCCAGGTGTCCATAATCTAATCTTCTTCTACTACATCAAAACTCTACAGATCAAGCTCATCAATGTCCAGTTATTCTAATATGACTGAAGTGTCCAATAAAGATGGATGATATGGTTTGAATAGCTCCACATTAAATATTGGATGTAGACCAAGGTAAGTTGGTACATTTAACTCAAAATCATTTTCTCCACCTTGTCTGATGATGGTTTAGGGACCATATCATAAAGTCCAATTTTTTTTGTGTGGACCTATGGGTCATTCCTTTTGAATCCACAACCAAACCATGTCACCTACAACAAAATGGTGTGTAACCCTATGTTTGTCATGGCTTTGCTCATACTTTTGATTCATCTTTTCCAAGATGTCATGAACCTACTATTAGATGTGTTGGATTTGTTTAATGAACTTTATTACTTTTTCTACCTCAGATATCTCATGAGGTGTGTATTCCATGGTGGAGAATAGAATGGCTACATCAATTAGTGATATGGGTTGGAACCCAAAGCATACATGGAAGGGACTATGCTTATTAGATTTTTATAGCACTTGATTATATCCATGGTTATGAAAAGAATCCCCCTCATCCCATGTGTGTGGATGTTTGGAGTGATACATCTAAAGCATGTGGAAAATCAAGCTATTCATGAATTCTATCTGACCATTAGTCTATGGATGGAAGGCTGTGGACTTTATTAGCTTGGTATCCATCATTTTCTATAGAGTAGACTAGAATATACTCAGAAACATCTATCTCTATCTGAAATAATGGATTTGGGGAGATAAAAATGGAGCCATACATGATTAAAATATAGTTGAGTAGTTTCCTTAGTATACATAGTTTTCTTACAAGCAATCATGATAGCCATTTTTGAAAAATGATAAACTACAATAAGAATACAGTCCTTGTCATGTTTTGAAGTGAGAAAAACAAATAAAAAATCCATTGAGATAGATTCCCAAAGCTTGGTTGGTTCTGGCAATAGTGTGTACAATCTTTACTTCTTATTTATTAGCTTGGCTATTGCACATGAGGTACAATATTTGAGATACCTTTCCACATCCTTTCACATATGGGTCCAATATAAGTGCTTTTGAAGAACTATCAATATCTTTTCTACACCAAAGTTTCCAGTTGTCTTATTGAAATGTGCTTCCCATATCATCTTTTATTGCTCTATAGTTGGAACATAGATATGCCCCATGTGATAGAGGATATTATCTTGCAAATAAAAATCAAAGACATGTTTACCTTCTCAAAGTGCCTGATATGTATTATCAAAGGTAGGATCTACTTCATACAGAGTGCCCTAGGTGGTAGTCTCATGTCCACAAAGATCAATAACTATTGTGAGTGTATTAATTGATGGATGGCTCAAACAATATATGGTAGTATTTGATCTTCCCTTTTTGTGTTTGATTATTAAATGGAATTTCTATAGATATGTGTCCCACTTGTATTGCCTCTCATTTCATATTTTACTCTACATCTATATGAATTCTAATGGTTTATGGTTGGTGTGGATGACCATGTCTTTCCCCAAGATATAGTGTTTCCATTGTTTGTAAGCTTATATAATGGAATAGAGCTCCTTATCATATGTTAGTTATTTCTTGACTATATCATTAAAATTTTCACTATGATATGCAATAGGATGGCCATATTGCATGATGACATCTCCCATGGCATATTTAGATGCATCTATCTCAACTCAAAAGGTTGATGTAAATCTAGCAAGGCAAGAACAAGAGTTGAACATAATCTATTTTTCAAATTCTAAAATGATTTTTATTTTATATCACCCTATTCAAATATATATTTATCTCTTCTTTTAGTCACTTGTTTTAGTGGCCAAGTAACATGTAAGAATCCAAGAACAAACCTATGATGTAAATTTACAATACCCAAGAAACTATGAAGTTATATAAGGGTCCTTAGTGTAGGCCATTCTTGAATAACCTAAATCTTCTCTAGGTTGACATGGACCCCTTTATCATCCATAATGTACCATATGTACTAAATTATTTCATCTTGAATGTGTACTTATTAATATTTTCATACAACTTATGTTCTTGAAGAGTTTGAAGCTCCTTAAAAACATGTTGCAAATGTTCCTCCCATGTTCTACTATAGATGAGTATGTAATCTAGGTAAACAACTATAAGTGAGTTGGTAAAGGGTCACTAGATGTCATCCATCATCCTCATCAAGGTTTTAGGTGTGTTAGTCTAGCTAAAAGGCATAACCAACCATTCAAAGAGCCCCTCCTTAGATTTGAATGTAGTCTTCCAGATGTCGATGGGATCAATAGGAATTTGGTAATAGATAGATTTGAGATCAATTTTGGTGAAGAACTTTGCATCATAGAATTGGTCTAGTAGGTCATCAATCCTAGGGAGGGGATAGCGATTTTTTATAGTGATTTTGTTTAGGGTTTGATAGTCAATGCAAAGCCTTCATGTTCCATCCTTCTTTGGTGTTAGGATAATTGGGATTCCATAGGGTGAAGAGCTTAGTTTGATGTGACCCTTTTGGATTATTCTTGAATCTACCTTTTTATCTCATCATTCTCTAAAACTAATCTATGATAAATAGGGTTTTTAGGTAACCTAGGACCAAATTGATTAAATATTTTACCTAAAAGTGAAGTGGAACTCCCATGGGTGACTTGAATAAGTCATCATATTCTCCCTTAATGTGACCCATCTACATTTTTTGTTGTGTTGACTGTGTAGTCAGGGTTGTAACATTGGCCTTCTTGGATCTATGTGGCTTGACCACCATGAGAATGAATTGATTTATCTTCACCAATTTCTTTCATTACTTGGAACTAATTAGGGAGACAAATGTCAGAGATGGTACCTCTAGTAACTTTTAGCATCATAGTCTAAAAGTGAAGGTGATCCTTCAGGTTCTTGATTCATAGATGCCATGTCGATCATACATAAATGGCTAACCAAGGAGTACATTGCAAACACCTAGATTGATCACATCACATAAGACCTCATCTTGGAAAGGTATGAAATAATACACTGGTGGGTGACATAGAGGTCTCTCCCTAGGCTCAAACATCTAATATTATATGGCTTTAGGTGAGACTTCCTAGATATATTTAGAATTTTCACAACATTATAAAAGATTAAATTCTTTTGACCCCCACTATCAAGAATGAAATGCAAAAGCTTACCTTTCACCCATAACTGGGATTGAAATGACCTCTATTTATTATCTAGCCTTTATTCATGGGTCTTTGATGAAGCAACGATGGTATCGGGCTCAGCATCTACAATCTCTTCTTCATCCTTTTTGACTATAAGGTGTGTATGAGGTATAGTAGTAGATGTCGAGGATTGTGACTCAAAAAGTAAGGACTTGATGGATCAACATTCTTTTTTAGAGTGATTTCTAGTTTTGTGATAATCATGCCATTTCCCAGTCTTCTCCTTCTAGGGTTTCTTATCTTGGAACTCCTTTTTCTTCTAATTTTGGTCTCATGTTTGACCTTTTGTATCATTTTTCCATTTTGAAGGCTGAAGTTTCTTCTATATTTATTCTCAATCTTTACCTTGAACTTGTACACCTCACTAAGGGTTTTCAAATTGAAGAATTCCCTTTCCCCCTATATATACCATTGTAGTCCACCATGATATTTAAGAGTCTTGTGTTTTTCACTTTCTTGGATGCCCAATCTCATAGACAAAGAATGAAAAATGTTAGTGTAATTTTGAATAGACTATTCTTTACCTTAGCAAATTTGTTGCTATTATATGTACAAATCATCATATGCTCTAATGAGGTAGTATTATTCCTTTACATCTTTCATAAAATCATCTTAGGTAGGTTACACCTCAAGGCCAATGTCATCCATACTAAACTTATTCATGTACACTTCCCACTAATTTTTGATAGGCAATGATGCTTTTAAAAAATCAAAAGTGATCTCTCCATCGATGAATTTATTTATATAAAAATAAGAAGACAATTGATCCAACTAATTGTATACTACATTAGTATTGATTTTGCCTTCAAATGTAGGGATATCAAAATTCATGTGAACCTTGAAGGGTGTTGGGACACTAAAGGATGTTCTATGGATGAGGAATGAGGGAGTGTAGATGAGGAGCCATAATTTCCCATTAGGATTTATTAGAGAATTTGGGTGAAATATTACAATATCTATACTTGATATCACTGGAGGGATTTATTCACCATTTCCTTAAAGGGATCAGATGTCTTGGTGTTGTCTACCATTTGAGGTCATTTGAATTTAACAAGTGGATAGTCTATGATCTCTATTATTTTCCACCTAAACTTCTTATAATTTGACCTCATCTTCAGGATCATACACTCTTAAGACAAACCACTCTGATACCACTAATCACAAACGTAAGGGTTTTGGTTGAAAGATATTTCAAAAACATAAAAATAACACAATAACAATGCTTTTTATGAGAAGAGATGTTTTATTACTCATAAGATTGCAAATAAAAATATATGCTTATCTCTGGGAAGAGATGTCTGATCCCATTCTCGAGATACATCTATTTTTATATATACTTTAAAGGTAGGAGGAAGATGTATAAGGTCACCAATCTCGAGTAAGATGAAGTGGTTTGACTTTCATGATTTATAAAAACATAGAATTTAAGAAATTATTATTTTTAAAAACTTACTACTTTTAGATAACACTATTAAAATTGAAATTATGGGCACTTCCATTGAGTTTTTAAGGGTTAAAACTAATTAAGCATATCTCATTCCATCTCATCATATTTTTCTCATTCTCATCTTTTTAACGATTCAAATGAAGAGTCAAATGGAGCCATGGTTTAAAATTTATGGTTCATATAAGCTCTGCCACCAATTGAAATAGAACCATCGCCTAAATTATCACCTGAAGTGTCCCCTGAAATGTTGCCTAGATCATCTACTGATTATTATGGTTATTATCTAATTATTATTACCCTGATTTGAATATTTTGACATATATGGTATGGGATAGTGATATTATTACTTAGTATACATGATTTAGTAATTGTATTTTATTATTTTACACATTGAGGATGTATAAATATTAGTTTGCATCATTGGTTTATGATGAATTAGACTAACTACCTACTTGTTTCAAGGTGGATGTAGGATATATCCTACCCTCAGACCATGATAAGGGAGAGCATCATTGAAGAGGATAGGTTAGATGGGATGATTAGGTGAATATCAGAGGAAAATGCTAGTGACCTTATACACATTAAATTTTGAATGATATGCATACATAAATTAGAAATATTAGTTGTGATTATATTTGTGTGTGTGGATTTAGTTTTTAATATGCATTAACTTCTTTTAATTTAATTATCTTTATTTTTTAAAATAAATTATAAAATTAGATAATTAATTAATACATGAAATTATTTAATTATCTTATTTCAAAAATAATTAGAAAACTATTTATCCATTTATTAATAAACAACTATCTTTACTACTTCAATAGCTTGAGTTATGAAAAATCAAAAATTTAGTCTTATAAAGCATGCAGGAGATTACATTAAAAGATAAATTTAGATATGTTTATTTAATATTGGTCAACTTGTCTATTATTTTAGATAACTTGAGTTAAGTGGAATAATATTTCTTTTTGTATAAACTAAGAGGTTTAATATTAATTGAAAAAGTTAAATTAATAAAATAAAAATTAAGGATAATTACGCATGGATAATAAAAAGGAAGAGAAAATGCATGCAAAGTAAAGATAATTAGAAAATAATTTTATAAATAAATCAAATAAAAATTATAAAGAGGAAGGAGATAGGGAACAGTAGGGAGAGATAAAAATACACAGAGACATAGAGAGAGAAGAAATAGGCTAGAGGATTTGGAGAGAAGTTAGAGAGAGCAAGAGTAAGAGATAGCCAGGTATAATCTTTTCAAGAAAAAATATCAAGTTGGTTCTATAATTAAATTTTTGTGTGTGGATGAATATGGCTTATATTTTCTATGAAAACCATGTACCTCTTTGGAATGCATATAGCTTATTATATGAAACATTTGACCATTATATTAAATACTAGGTCACTATGGTAATACGTAGCTTATAAATAAAAAAGGATGCTATGAATATTTAAAATGCCCTTTAATGTAACACTATGTACTTAATGAAATTTCCATATCAATTAAATTGTAATTCTTAACACAAAAAAGAATATAAAATTGTATTGCTCAATAATTAATGTAAATTGATGTGTATGTATTGGGAATGAAAAATATCACTGTGTATTTAAATTGAGAGTTAAGTATTTTTTTTTTAAATAAATGTTTCATTCAAGAGATAAGTCATTGAAAGGCCAAGTCACTTATTGGATCGTTAAAATGGTAAAGCTAAATATACATAATTTAAATATTGGGTTAAAATATAAAATACTATGTACATGTTGACTGTGTTTTATATATTACAATGACTTGTCAATAGAAACTAAAATGCCTTATTGTTTGAAAGTATTTATATTTTATTAAATCTCCCAAGTCATAGTACAATCATTGGGCATGTGTTTTATTGGTTAAATTCATAAGACAAATCACAAAATCCATAAAACAAATAGTAGAAGCCATAAGACAAATCACAAAATCCATAAAACAAATAGTAGAAGCCATAAGATAAATCACAAAAGTATCAAATAAATCACAGAAGTCATAAATGAAATCTTAGAAGTCTAATTTTAGATTATATAAGTCAATAATTAAATTACTAAAGTCATGATGTATCTTTGAAGTCAAAATTGAAATGCTTATATAAAATAAAAATTTGATTATTTAAGTAGAAGTTGTATATTTATTGCCCAGGCTAAGTATATGAGATGTCAGGCTAAGTATATGAAATTCCAAGATGATTGTTTTATAATGTTGTATATGCATAGCTAAAATTCCTAGCTAATAAAATGAAATGAATTTTTAAATAAAATGAAATGCTATACCTGAATGGAATGTTGTGTAGAAGTGCCTAGTCTTTATCTGTAGCATCGAGTCTCAAATGCTAGTCTCAAATTAAATGTTGAGTTGAATATATTGTAAAGTATTGGGTTAAATTAATATAATATGTTGAATTATTAATGAGTTAAATTTTTGAATAGTTATTGAAACATTGTCAAACATAGAGTATATATATTAAAACACCACATCTTTAAAATGATGAGTCAAATATTTTAGTCATTGAAATAAAATGGTAAAACCCAAATCTTTAAATGCTACATTTATTAATATTGAGTCATATTATTATTTTAGCATTGAGTGGTTATTAAAAAAATGCCATACTAAAAATGTAACACTATGTTCCAACGCAGAGTCACTTGCATGTATTGACAAGTCATTTAAAAATACAATGCAAAATATATTAAATATAAAACATTGTAGAATGTTGTATATTTTTATGGAATTATGTGTATAATAAATAGCATAAAGTTTATATAAAATATTCAGAACTGAGTTAGAAAATTAATACTAAGTTTATATGGATAATGTTGATTATGTAAGTCTTATTTATAATTGGATGCAACGAATATTCTTAGAAAGAATAAAATTAAGAAACTATGCTTCTTCTTTAATGTAAGATCAAATGTTTGATAGAACTTTATTTTGCCTCATATCTTCGTATTATAGTTGGAGTATGATTATCATGGAAATAAGAGAGGATTATAAAACTGGTTAAATTCATAAATATGAAAAATATTAATTATTAAAGAATACTATTAAGGTTTAATATAATAAGTTGAATTTTAAGATGTCTAATTTATGATCATGACTATATTAGCCAACAATATTTGGCTTTTGGATAAGAGATTGATTAATGTAATAATATTAAAAATATAATGTGTTGGATGGTATATCTTTTGAGACATTTCAATATGTCTATGTGACTTATATTTTTTTGGAATAATGGGGTTTTATTCCTATTTTAGTTAAGGGTGTGGATTAGTAAATCAATATAGAATATAACAATAATTACAATCCTAATTTATATTACTTTTTGTTCTTTTCACATTTCTAAAAATAGAAATATAACTTAGCTAGAAATAGACTCAGATGGATGATACAAAGGTTGAAAATGGTTATGCAGTACTGGGAAGGTGTCATAAACTTGAATATATATTTTGTTTGGTGAAAAGATAGGAGCACTAAAAAGTGGATTCTTTGGTGTCTGGTGTTATTGTCTATTCCTATCACTATTATCCAAATTAATCATAAAGGCCTAGAACTTTATGGGTAGTTACGATGTGCATGTATGAGCTTGTCTATGAAAAATTGAGCACTAGTTGTTGACATAACTTGTTATGGAGCTAATTTTATATTCAAACCCTAACCCTTCATCATGCTTGATAAAATGATATTTAAGTCAATTGAAAAAGAGGTAGGATTAGTATGTAATATGTATTAAATGTGTAATCCACACCCCTTGTGTGAGCATGCTACCTATATATCAATACTCTGAAGAGGGGTCAAGCCATATGTAGTTTTCTCACTTAACATGCTTTGTGCAATAATGTGATGTAGATGAAAATGCCAATTTGATAGTGTTTGAGCTGTATAGGTATTGGTATGAGGATTTGAATATGTTTATAGCTATGTTGAGTGACTACATGCAGATAATAGGTAATTTTGCCTTGGTGCTTTGTTTGTGTTCTTACTTACTTTGTAAGTTTGATCACCTCTTTTGTAAATAAGCTTTGAGTGGGATTTTATAGGAAACATTTGGTCATGGGTCAGATGTATTCATGCTAGGCTGACCTAATAAGGGATAAGGATTAGATGAAAATGACTATAGAGGCTATATCAGAGTTGTCTCAGAATCCAGATAATGCGAATGCAATGGAGATGTGATCACACAATATGAAGCTAGTGCACATCACATAGATGCTAAAGCAATTTGAAATAATACAAGGAGATAAATTACACAAGACAAATATGAGAAAACCCAATATTTGATTAACTTAACATGGCAAAAGTGAAGAATACATATAGGAGAGCACGTAAGTAACTCCTCTACAAAAGGTGGTCAAAGCACCCCAAGAATAGACTGTAACTCCTCCATGAAAGGTGATGACAAGGTGCTAAGAATAGAGAAGTAACTCCCATACCCAGAATAGTCAGTCAAAGGAGTTTCTTATGACACCTATGACACATCTATGACACACATATCCACATAAGCTAGCCTATCCCAAAAATGAAACAAAACTCCATGTATGCACAAATATATAATATTTTGTAATTAAATAATAGGAAAAAATAAAAACCTACATTAACACCCCCCATAAGCATAGCTTAGGTGGGCAGCATGGAAATATAAAATGGGTCCTGGCAACTAAGCCTGATGAGGTACCCATGTACAAATGCAATCTCCCATAAGATAGAGAAAAGGAGAAAACTCATAGGAAAAAACTCCCCCCCAAAAGAGAGACATAAAAGAAATGAAGAGGCTAGTGGCCCCCCCCTTGAAGATGATGTTTTTGTAGATGTGGACCGCACCCCAAGAAGAGCTCATAGATGAATGAACTTGCTCTCGATGAAAGTTTTGGTGAAGATGTCTACAACCTACTCTAAAGACTGGCAAAATATCAAGTCAATGACCTGACTATGAATAAGCTCTTGAATGAAATGCATGTGAATCTCTATGTGCTTGGTCTGACATGCATCTCTATGTGCTTGGTCCACTGGTGCTAAATTGGATTCCTACATTTTTAAATGGTACTCTAGTTATCACAATAAATGATGGTGGGTTGCCTGATAGAAATGCCAAACTCAAAAAGTATTCCCTAAAGCCAAATAGCCTCAGTAGTTGCATTAACAACTCTCCTGTACTCTGCCTCTATGGATGATATATAAATAGCATTTTTCTTCTTGCTAGACCAATTGATAGGACCAAAACTTAGAGAGAAACTATAACCAGAAGTGGACTTACAAGTATGTGAATCACCAACCCAGTCTGAATCTATATACCCAATCAAGTCAGCCTCTATGCCAAATCTATAATGAATCCCATATATATGTGAACCCTGTATGTAATGCAAGATCCTCTTAGCTTCTTTCTAATGCAACTCATGAGGTTCCTGCATAAATCTAGAGACAAGTCCCACTACATATGATATGTCAGGCCTGGTGTGAGTCAAGTAGATGAAACTACCAACAAGTTGTTGATATCGAGTGGCATCAACTAATGGTGAAGAACAGTCAACCTCAAGCTTGACTCCTAATAGAAAGGGAGTTAGAGATGGATTCTAATCAGCCATGTGAAACTGAGATAATAAATCAAGAGCATACTTAGGTTATGCAAGAGAAATCCCTGAATCTGACTATGAGATCTCGATGCCAAGGAAGTAGTGCAACAGACCCAAGTCTATCATGTCAAATCTATCCTAGAGAGATGCCTTCACCTCTACAATAGCCGATGAAGAACTCTCGGTGATGAAAAGGTCATCAACATATAGAACCAAAATCAGGAGCAAATCATCCTGTTGTAAGAAGTAGACATTGGGGTCAGAATGGCACCTAGTGAAACCTGATGTGAGAAGGAAGGAATCCATCTTGGCATACCAAGCTTGAGGGGCATGTTTGAGGCCATAGATAGATTTCATAAGTCTGCATACTAAGGAAGAATCCTAAACAAATCTTGGTGGTTGCTCAATGTAGATCTCCTCCTTTAGGTCTCCATGAAGAAAGGCACTCTTCACATCCATCTAGTGCACATCCCAACCATGTGTTGTGGCAATAGCCAAGGTGAGTCAGATAGAAGTCATCTTTACAATAGCTGTAAAGGTCTTTGAGTAGTCAATGCTTGCCACCTATGAGAAACCCTTGGTGACCAGTCATGCCTTGTACTTATCAACCGACCCATCTACTGCAAACTTGGTCTGATATATCTACCTACATTGAACCATCTTCCTTCCCTTAGGAATTGAATTCAAGTCCTAAGTGTGATTTTTAAGGAAGAATATTCTTCCTCCATAGGACTATCCCACTCAGGTACTCCCAATGCCTGTCAAAAAGTCTATGGATCCAAAACTAAGGCAAAAAAGGCATGTGGATCTCTTTGAAAATCCCCCCTAGTATGTCTATCATATACAAGATCTCCTACCCAAGTGCCAGCACTCTCAAGTGTCTGTCTGGCCCAAAGTGGCTCAAAAGTGGGTGAGTCACATGCTAACTCCTCATCCTTTGACTGACTAGAGGTGGATGACTCTGCATCGCTATCCTCATTGTCTGAACTTGAAGAAGAAGAAGATGTCTCTGGCTCAGGAACCTACTGTGGCTGATCTGAATTTGAGAAATCATCATGAAGAAGTAGATCTAATGAGAGAGAATAAGTGCCAAGTGTTGAGTCTCTAGGACTCTCCTAAAAGTGGACACTTCTCTCAATGAACAACTCATGAGTGGTCAGATATAGAAGTCGATACCCCTTAACACCATCTAGATATCCTACAAAGATGCAAGGCTTGGAATAACATTCTATAGCTTTGCATTTCTTCTTCAGTATGCGGGCCATGGTTGGGGATCTGAAAAACCTAAGGTGCTCAACATCAGGTTTCCTTTTATGCCAAGTTTCAAAGGGTGTTATCCCTTTTAAATCTTTGTGAGGAACCCTATTTTGAATGTAGAAAGCACAATCGATGGCTTCAACCTAGTACTATGGTGATAAGGATTTGGAGTGAATCTTACAGCTACCCATCTCTTTCAAGAACCTATTTTTGCATTCTGCAACCCCATTCTATAAAGGACTGTAAGTGACTATGTGCTGCAAATCAATCCCCTCTATGGTGGAAAACTACTCAAACCTATTGCTGACATACTCCCCTCCATTATCAGTTTGAATAACCTTGATGGATTTCTCACTCTATTTCTCAACAAGAGCCTTCAAGTCTAGAAATTTTTCAAACACTTTAGACTTTTGTTTGAGAAAAATATCCAAGTGTACCTAGAGAAATCATCAATGAAAGTGAGGATGTACTTGGCACTTGTGAAAGATGGTTTGGGAAAGGGTCCTGATACATCACTGTGGACTAACTCCAAAGGTTGTTAAGCCCTCCAAGATTTGCCTTTGTCAAATTTTGCTTTGAGATGCTTCCCAAGGGAGCACCCCTCACAAATTCCTTTTAAGAATTAGACATGAGGAAAGCCAATGACCATGTCATTTTTTCAAAGTTGTTCAAGGCAGTGGTAATTAAGGTGGCCAAACCACTCATGCCATAATTTGTTAACTCCATTTGAATGAGGCAGCAATGTTATTGGAGAAGAATCAAGTGCAAAATGTGAGGTGTATAACTTTACTTGGTGATCTACCCTACCCACTGCCACTGTAGTATCACTATGCAACTCCCTGATAGCCATTGAATCTGGTGAAAACTCAACTCTCATGCCTCGACTAATGTGAGTGATTTGGTACACTGATAGGAGATTAGTTGAAAGAGAAGGAACACTTAGAACATTATAGAATGTTCCTCCTTATATTTCAACTAACCCTCTCCTTGCAATAGAAACTGATGTGTCATCACCCAAACTAATTGAAGTCATGCTACAAGGCTCTAAAGATGAAAACTCAACTAGTGAAAAGCCCATGTGTTGAGAAGAACCTAAATTAATGACCCATGATAATGTAGAAGCTGTAGTTGCTACAAGGGCCTTGCCCTTTTCTTTCTCCTTACCCTTGCCTTTTGCCTTGGTAGAATCTTGGGAAGATGAATTCTGCTTGATGGACTCAGGAACACCTATGTTGTGCTTCTCTAGAAGATGAGTTAGGTGATCTATTTGTTTTTTCATGCATTTGTTTTCATCATGCCATATCTTCTTACAATAGGCACACTTAACTTTCTCCTTCTTAGGTTTAGCATTGGAGGAGGAAGACTTAGTGTTGTTTTTGACAAGATTCTTGTTTTCTTTCTTCTTCTCATGGTCCTTGTTCTTTTTCTTCTTCTCTTTTGTTGAATTCTTATCCTTACCATTTCTAGCTATCAAAGCTTGGGGTTGAGTAGACTTCATTGTGCCCATTTGAATTAGATTATCTTGCTCCCTAGTCAATTTGGCAATGAATGAATCCAAAGAAGGCATTTTCTATGTAGTGTAAAGGGCACTTTTTGTGGCATGGAAAGTGGAGACAAAGACTAAATAGCTTGGACCTAACTTTGCGAGAATAGAAAAGATGAGTTGATCATCTTTCTTCTCTATCCCACATTCTTTCAATTACAATCTAAGGGCCTTAAACTTAGTGAAGAAGTCCTGTAGGGTGTCAAAGTTGCTAGGACTTAGACTTATGAGTTCATTTTTGAGCTCATGACCTCTCATCTCATCAAGCTTCCCAAATAAGCTTTCTAGGGTGTCCCATATGTCTTTGGGAGCCTTGGAGGTTTATAAATGGAAGAGAAGTTTTGGAGACATGAACAAGCTCAGTAATCCATAGGCTTCATCACTATAGTTTTACCACTTGACCTTTTCAGCATCAGTGTTGGGTTCTACTTCAGTACCCATGGTGATCTTATACAACCCTTTACTTTTAAGAATGATTGACAGTTTAACCTTTCATTCATGATAGTTGAAGGTTGTGAGGAGTTTAAGTTGAAAATAATCCATTTGAAGCTGAATTTAGGTGAATTTGTGTTGATTGTAAGTTTAAAGTATGTAGAAAGGAGAAAGATAACATAAGTAAACAAAGTGTTGAAAGACAATCACACCCCCCAAAAATGCTGAGCCCCTCCCAAATATGCAAGTGCACACTCAAAAGATGTTAGACTCAACTAAAAATGTGTCTTAGAGAAATATGTGCAAGTCAATTTAATAACCCAAGCAAATAGGATGTCGAACCCAGCCAAAAATGCATCCCATGAGACCCAAATTTTTGGCACTTTATAAAGTAATGTAGTTTTGACAATTATCTAGCCTAAGTTATGGAAAATTGAAAATAAGCACTTTTTCAAAAGACAGCACTCAAATTTGAGCTACCATTTGCAAGATTTTAAAGTTTTAATTTCCCATAAACTAGTAATTTTGCAAAAAAAATAGCACTAAAACATTAAAAAAATGTCTATTTTGAGAGAGAAAGTGGCCTTCCAACCACTCATTGGACTTGGCATGGAGTGAGAAATCTAGAGGAGGTCTTTTTAAGGGGGAATTGGCCTCTTTCCAATCTGGGCCTCACCCTTCATCTTCGTAAGTCAAAGATACAAGTTTTTAAAACCTTTAAACTACTTTTTTAAAATGCTAATTTTCCAATTTGAATTTAATTCAAAAAATCAAATGACTAATTTATGAATACAAGATTAGAATAATTATGAGGATATTAGACAAACGTAGATTTTAGCATTTTTGCTTAGAAAGAGTGGGCCCACCAAATGGGGCATTGAAAATAGTTAGGTGCTTAAAACCCAAAAAAGGTCTAATTTTTGTTGTTTATTGTTGTTGTGCAGCAGAGCAGATGTCCAGTAAGGACACCAATGAGAGGCTCCTCTCTTTCATGCCCTATGCCCTTCTTCCACGTAGCCTTCACTCTGAGATTCCAATGCCCAGCAGCTGAAAGTGGTCCTTTTCTCTTTCAACATAGCTCAAATGAACATCAAAAAAGCCAATGCCATGTGTCAAAATGTGATGCCAATGCTGGTGAAAAGAAATAGAAATTACAAAGGATGCCAAGTGTAGACCTGGTTAGATCTCAATGCAAGAGAGTAGAAAAAACATCAATGCCTCCCTTTACCATACAATGCCAAAGTAGCAAAAACCAATGCCAAGTACAGATCTGGAAGAAAGAAAGTTTAGCCAGATGTGCAAAGATCTCTCTTTTTCTATATAATGAAAAAAAATAATTCCACTACCTTTTTTGACACCACAACAGATCTATACAAGATGTCTCGACAAATTTCAATGCAGATATCTAAAGGGTAGATCTGAATGAAACTCATTAGAAGTAATTTTTTTTAATAGGTTTCTGTATAGATTTGCATGAGTTTTCAAGAAACTCTACCAAAACTCTCAAATACAATTGAGTTAAACAAAAAAACTACTAAGAAAGCATAGTAAGAATTTTAGAATAAACTAAGAGCATAACCAAACACACGATTACTGGGGTGGCTCTGATACCATATCAGAGTTGTCTCAGAATTTGGATAATGTGAACGCAATGGAGACGTGATCACATGAGATGAAGCTAGTGCACATCACATAGATGCTAAAGCAATTTGAAATTATACAAGGAGATAAATTGCACAAGACAAATAGGAGAAAACCTAATATTTGATTAACTTAAGATGGCCAAAGTGAAGAATACATATAGGAGATCACATAAGTAACTCCTCCATAAAAGGTGGTCAAAGCACCCCAAGAATAGTGTCATGTCCCCTTTTTAATTGACATGTTCTGAGTTCATGGTTAGCCTATTATGTGACCCTCATAGGCTGATAGGATGGTTAGAGGGTCTTGATGGAGATTGGCTTGGCTTCATTTAACAAAAAATTTCCAGTTGGCTTTCATTTGGGCTCGATCGGACATATATTGAGGGAGATATTAATATTTGATTGATTTAATCAAATATTAATTATTTAGCCTAATTTTAATTATGAAACCCTAATTCTAATTTAAGAAACCCTAATTAGGGCAAGCACATCTTTTTGAGGGTATAAGGGTTTCTCATGGAGGCCATTATTGATTATGCATTGATTATTGATTTTTGATATTGAAGAATTTTTCTGTGAAGACTGAGCCAAGGGTTCCAGGATTCTATCTGCATTGGAGAACGTCAACTCTTTAGTGTGTGTGATTCAGAGGCTATGAAATATCAACTGATCTATTTCTAAATTGAGAGATAGCTTCATACAGAAGTTATCACAGAGGTTTACAGATTTGAGAGGTAACTTCATACAAAAGTTGTCACAGAGCTTTCCAAGTATTTATTTTATTAGGTTTTTGAATTCAATAAGTTATACAGTTAGAGATATTTTGTATTAGAGCCATATTCCTTGAGATCTAGTATCCAGCATAGAGGCCGCAGCATATTTTCTTACTTCTATATGAAATTCGTATCAATCTGTGCAAGTCCATATAGTTCTGCATCAGGTCATACAGAGCCGTAGGCAGTACAATGACTGACATCAGATGTCTTTAGACTGATGTTGGTAGAGTAGACAGACCGAAAATGACCGATGTCGGTAGATAATCGAGTGATGATGGTAGTATAACCGACGTTGGTGACTGTGTGTCGACACAAAAAACCTGAGCCATCCCAGAATTTAGATTTCATTTCCATATTTATAGAAGATCAGGGTTTTAAGACCATATTTTAATATTATTTTATATGTATGAGAGAAGACTGTAATTGTAATCATCTGGATGAATAATAAGATATTTGATTGGTAGTTAAGAGATTTACTATGGTTTATTATTTATCTTCTGAAATTATTTTGCAAAATCGTATCTTTGTTCAGAGTTTTTGTCTATATATATTCTCTATTTGAAGGGGATATTTCATTGGTATCAGAGCTAAATCTTGCCATCTTGAGGGTTTAGAGATCTCATGCAGCCACAAGAGTTGGGACCACACAGGTATAATACAAGCAGTAGAGCTTTGCTTGAAGGCACTCAAGTTTTAGAATAGCAGCCAGAAGACATGGGTGACAATATGGACATGACCCATATTCCACACTGTCCTAGGGATCAAGATGATGCAGAGGTGTTACTTACACTCAGAGAACTATGAGAAGGGCAAATGAAGAACAATGAAGTATTACAATTGTTAGCAGAGGCTCTGTCAAGATTGGGTACTCCAAAGAGACATTCACCACATCATGATGATGTCAGGAGTGATGCAGGATCACAGAGAGGCCTTAGGACTGCTTCTCATACAACTGACAGGATTATTAGGCCTACCTTTGTGAGGCAGGAGGCTGAGGAGGTGATAGCAGGTGAGGAGCATGAGGAGTCATTTACAGACACACTTATGGCAGCAAATGATGAGTGGGAGTTATTACCACTTGAGGTCAGAGAGATGATTACTTTTGATTGATTCATCACACAGAGGAGAGAACATAATTGAGGTTGATAGACTGGGAGACCAAGACATCAGAACAATGATTTGAAGCATGCTACGAGCAAGCTCACATTAGTAATGTTTGACGGTAGTGGTAAGGTGACAGCACAGGCCTGGGTTAGTAAGCTACACACATTTCTCACATTGTGATCGATGGCTGAGGGAGATGCTATCAGATATGTGACACTGCATCTTGAGGGAGTAGCTCACGATTGGTGGCACCATGGGATGGTGACACTCCATCATGATTAGATCACATCGTATCAGGAGTTTATGGATAGGATGGTGGAGCATTTTTATAGGAAGGATCCATAATCCTATTTCAGAGAGTTGGCACAATTACGCCAGAGTGGTAGTCTAGAGACTTACATTGGTGACTTTCAGAGGTTATCAGTCATGGTTCCTGACATTTCAGAGAGGTGACTTGTAGTGCTCTTCATGGAGGGATTGACAAAGCCATTAAGAGGTTGGATCAAAGGCTTTGATCCTCCTTCATTACAGGTAGCTATGAAGAAGGTGCATAGTATGGAGATGGCAGCCCCATCCAATAAATCTAACTCCAGAGGTACTTCTTCATCTAGAGACCATAAGTGCTCCAACAGGGATACAGAGAGACTGGATTTTAGCATAGATAAATTAGGTGTAAAGAATGATTCAAAAGCTAATCCAGCAGCACCAACTTTGGATCGTGAGGTGCTTAATGATATACGCAAGAAGAAGCTTTGCTTCTACTGCAAAGGTCCATATGATATCCATCACGATTGCCCTTTGAGGCCTAAGGGCAATGTAAATCATGTGATGTGGGCATATTATGAGGATTCAAATTTAGAGGATTCCAAATAATAGAATAGTTCTGAGGGGGCAAAGGCAGAGGCTTTAGGGCCTAAGGCAGAGGCAGAGTTAGAGCTTCACATATAGGAGGCACGCCTATCCAGCATTCAGTCAGATGAGTCATTCAGACTCTGTGGAGTTTTGGCAGGGCAGAAGGTCACCACCCTTCTTGATACAGGGGCCACACATAATTTCATAGATGCTAGATTTATGGAGAAGCGTGGACTCACTACCAAAGATTTTGAGGGCGTCAGAGTTAAGGTAGCCGATGGTCACACTCTTAGGTGTGAGCGTATGATTAGAGACCTCCCATTGCGCTTGAACAACTATGAGTTCAAGGCTGATTATTATGTAGTGAACATGGGGGATATAGACTTAGTCTTGGGTATGAAGTGGCTTCATTCATTTGAGGAAGTTACTCTTCATCTCAAAGACATGGAGGTTCTCTTTGATGTTGATGGGAAGACACATATTCTTAAGGCAATACGGGGCAGCAGTGTCAGATATATGTTTTTTCATCAGATGGAGATGCTCATACAACATGACATGATAGAGTGCGATGACGAGTGCACATTGGCACCCACACAGGAGAGATATGAGGACGAGCTTGGTCTCAAGGTGAGTTTATTTTAGGAGTTATCACATGTGGTAGGGACTCAACGTTCTATTATAGTCGAGTCACAGGCTGATGATGATATGACTATTTCTAGCCTTCATAATCTAGTTTTAGATATTATTCAGGTAAGGAGTTTACTTGCTAATTCTCATTTATGGATTGGACGTTGGGGTGCTTATCTTAGTACTAGAGATGATGTGATGCCATTATATGAGAGTTGGGATGGACATGGCATGGAGTTCGTGTTAATTGACAGTGGTGGAGATCATGACTACATTTGGGATCCAGGTGGATTGATTGATTTGTCATTCCACGATTGCTTGAGGGCAAGCAATTTCAGGAGGGGCGAATTGTCATGTCCCCTTTTTAGTTGACATGTTCTGAGTTCATGGTTAGCCTATTATGTGACCCTCATAGGCTGATAGGATGGTTAGAGGGTCTTGATGGAGATTGGCTTGGCTTTGTTTAGCAGAATTTTTCCAGTTGGCTTTCGTTTGGGCTCGATCGAACGTATATTGAGGGAGATATTAATATTTGATTGATTTAATCAAATATTAATTATTTATCCTAGTTTTAATTATGAAACCCTAATTCTAATTTAAGAAACCCTAATTAGGGCAAGCACATATTTTTGAGGGTATAAGGGTTTCTCATGGAGGCCATTATTGATTATGCATTGATTATTGATTTTTGATATTGAAGAATTCTTCTGTGAAGACTGAGCCAAGGGTTCTAGGATTCCATCTGCATTGGAGAATGTCAACTCTTCAGTGTGTGTGATTTAGAGGCTATGAAATATCAGCTGATCTATTTCCAAATTGAGAGATAGCTTCATACAAAAGTTATCACAGAGGTTTACAGATTTGAGAGGTAACTTCATACAAAAGCTATCACATAGCTTTCCAAGTATTTATTTTATTAGGTTTTTGAATTCAATAAGTTATACAGTTAGAGATCTTCTGTATTAGAGCCATATTCCTTGAGATCTGGTATCCAACATAGAGGCCGCAGCATATTTTCTTACTTTTGTATGAAATCCATACCAATCCGTGCAAGTCTATACAGTTTTGCATCAGGTCGTACAGAGCCGTAGGCAGTATAGTGACCGACATCAGCCGTCTTCAGACCGACATCGGCAGAGTAGACAGACTAATAGTGACTGACGCTGATAGATAATCGACTGATGATGATAGTATAACTGATGTCGGTGACTATGTGTTGACACAAAAAACTTGAGCCGTCTCAGAATTTAGATTCCATTTCTAGATTTGCAGAAGATCAGGGTTTTAAAACCATATTTTAATATTTTTTATATGTATGAGAGAAGACTGTAATTGTAATCATCTGGATGAATAATAAGATATTTGATTGGTAGTTAAGAGATTTACTGTGGTTTATTGTTTATCTTCTGAAATTATTTTGCAAAATTGTATCTTTGTTCAAAGTTTTTGTCTATATATATTCTCTATTTGAAGGGGATATTACAAATAGACTATAACTCCTCCATGAAAGGTGGTGACAAGGTACTAAGAATAGAGAAGTAACTCCCATACCCAGAATAGTCAATCAAAGGAGTTACTTATGACATTCTTATGACACATCTATGACACACATCTCCACATAAGCAAGCCTATCTCCCAAATGTAGGAAAACTCCATGTATGCACAAATATATAATATTTCTTAATTAAATAATAGGGAAAAATAAAAACCTACACTAATAGGCTCAAAGTGTAAAAATATAAGAGCACTAAAAATGAGACACTTTGGTGCCCAATGCTATAGTCCAAATGGGACACTCCTATCCTATAGGCTCGAGACCTAGGATAATAATGTACTACTTGGCTAAGGTGGAATCAGGGCTTTGAAGGTTCTAAATGATTGGTAATGATTAAAAAGGTGTCTAGAAGGGTTGTAAGAGCATGCAAAAATGACCTATGGATGGGGTGTCTCAAGCCACACTCAAGCTACCAATTTAGACATTTTATATGACTATATTTTCTCCCCCTTTATTTTAGTGATGTAATAATGTAAAATAATAAGATAAAGAAAAAATAAAAAGTGTACTTGAACTTACTTACAAGGGTAAATTCCATGAATATGTGTGATGTTGAGTGTGCATAAAGAGAGCACAGCATGAAGCATAAATCTACAAAAGAAAACAAGGAGTAGATCAGTTCTTACTAGACACGCTATGTCTAAAATAAGAATGTACAAAGGCTAGGTAAAAAAGAGAGGAAGAGAAAGGGATCAGTTCTTACTAGACATGTTATGTCTAAAACAATAATGTATAAAGGTTGGGTAAAAGAGAGAGGAAGAAAAAAGAATGAATACACCTCACTAGGTACACGAACCAATACAAAACTTATTGTGATGTTGAATGATGTTGAGTATGTACTATACCAAGAGTAATACCATGAATGAAGCTAAGTGCTCAGGGTAGCTCAAGAATACAAAGGATGGTCCTTTAGCTCCATTTTCACCCACTATGTAGTGAAGCTATGTGAGCATGCATGTGGTAATCGATGTTTAGATTATGTGTCCAATCCCTCTAAGTAGGTGGCTTAAGAATACAAAGGCTAGTTAGTCCTTTGGCTCCATCATTGCCTACTAAGTGTGAACTATGAAATAATACTAGTATGAATGTGTATTGTATGATATGGCTCATAAATCCCATGAATTCTCTTTAATTTATTAATGTGGCATGGATAGTCAAATGTGTATTGAGAACTAGGCCTATCTTAGCCACTCTAAAAAGTGTAGATTAGGCTTGTATGAAAGCTACTCTAAAACTAAGAACTAGGCTTATAAGAAAACCACTCTGAAATGATGCCAACCACTTACAGATAGAATAAGGCATGCAACTACTAATAATACTTGGGTAATACAATGATCTAAAAAGAAAAGAAGGCAAATATTCCATGCACATTTCCCCAATCACTAGTGTCTATAACATGGATTTTGATCTAGAAGTTATAGCAACCACCCAATCTAAAACTAGAATCAGGAGCCATCATGCCATGCATGATGCCCCTATATCTAGATAATTTGAGTAAAACTATATTGAAACTACCTAATCTAATCTGAACTATAGCTAAAAAACTATAATTAACCTTAAATTTCTATTTGTTTTTGAAAATTCTAGGTTTTTTCCTATTTGGATAAGAGCACCAAAAAGTGGACACTTTGTTGTTCATCACTGTAGTCCAAATATGCTACTCTTTTTCTTTATTATTTTTTATGACTATTCTATAATTGTCACTATTTTTTTGATCTATTATGTGTGTTTTGAATTTTTATTATTGTTTTGAGTGTTCTAAAAATTAATTTTGACTAGTAGAAGGCTCTGATCTTTGTGACAAAACCCCTATTTTTTCCCCCTCTTCTAAAGTTAGGAATGAAGACCCTATAATGACTTTTCTGAGAAGAAAAATCTTTACAAGTGTGTTATGTTGTAAAATACATGATATAGAAATGATAATCCAAAAGATGTTTCAAGATATAGCATAGTTTGTATTAGAGATTGTTAGATCAATAGGGGTATGCCTAAATAGATGTAATAATGTAATATCATGTGCAGTATACTAAAGTAAAACTATAAATCTAGTTAGTTGTTAGTTTTCAAGGAAGGATGGACCATGATGTCTATCATGGCATCCAAGAAGGTAAGACAATACATGATGTGGATCGTGGCATTGCAATCAACAGAGAAGCAAACAAGCATGTAAGGTAAGAAGCAAGAAGCATATAAAAGAGACTAAGGGGCTAAGAAAATAAGGGACACAAGCACATGTCACTCAAACTGGGAAAAGTAAGCATACAAGGTATGTTTAAATGCCCACATACACAAAATTACAAACAAGAAATATTGGCATGAGGGCCATAAGCACATATGAGACTACAAGTAAAGGATATTGGCAAATGTATTAAATCACACACAAGTAATAAAATAGGACTTGATAAATGTAATCACGTCTAGTTACTCAAAGTAAGAAAGGAAAGCATGAAAATACTGTAAATACTATCGCATTTAACTAATCAAATCAATAAGTGAAAGTATGTAAAACATGTAGTATAAGACTATGTAGATGTTAAGAAATAAACAAGTGTTATATATTAGTGAGTGTCGATAGAATAATCTATGTAAGCTAGTAAGTAATGTATATCAACATGATAACTAGAGTGTGTGGTGTAGTAATGACATGACCTAGATGGTGTAGTCTTGTATAAAATGCCCCTAGTGGGTAGATATATCTATGTATGTCTTGAATGTAAAAGTAAGATTCCCCCTTAATGGGTAGAATGAAGTAATCAAGGATTTGAGTGTCACTGCACACACTTAAAGAAGATCAAGTGAAGCATGATAATGTAGATAAATTGATGAAAAATAGCATAGAATAGAAAAATGTAAGTCTGGTATGGTAGTATAAATGTAAAGCATGGATAATGCATAAAATTGAAAAAAAAATTAGTGTTTTGAGCTATTTGAATGTTTTTGTATTTTGACATGTTATATTATTTTTGATATTTTGAAATATTGTATTGTTTTTGGTATTTTTAAATAAGCTATGTATAATTAAGAAATAAGACACTATGTACAAGTAAGCAAAAGGAAACTATATATAAGTAATCATAAGGAAACTATGTACAAGAAAGTAAGATGAGAAATTATGTACAAGTAGAAAAATTATGTGCAATTAAGCTAAGAATAAATGATACTAACTGATGAATCTCATAAGAGACTCCCTATCATGGTGTCTTATATCAAGGAGAGGGATCATGCATTATCATGAAGCATGATAGAAGTGTTGAGACTGTGATTCTAAAAGTTGTGTATGTTGTAAGTACTCTGAACTCTCTATAGTGAAAACTGACTATAGGGTCCCCTCGTAACTCTAAGAAGTAGATGCAATTATAGGGATCTTAGGGACACATCTGGTAGTAAAATAGTCTATTTATAAATGTGCTCTATGTGTAGAGGCATGAAACCTTAATGATACTTCCCTAGGTGTGAATATTATAGCTAGAAACTATCTAAAGTCATGAAACTATTGTTGATGTAATGGTCACTCTAAGAGAGGCTTCTATGGAAGTGTATGAACTCTCTATACTAGCGAGGGAGGCCTTGATTATTTTTGAATTGTAACTAGAGGAAGAATTATAACTGGTGGAGAAGTTAAAACTGATTATTGTAGAGTAATAGATGGATCTTAAGTGGGGAATGGTAACTCATACAAAACTCCACCAATTTTAATAACCTAATTAACATGAATGTATTTCATGTATTTGTGAACTATAAAAGGTACTCCATAAAGTTTTTGGATCCATGGTCATCCAAAAAGCATGTTGAAGACTCCTACATTGGGAACAATAGTAAATGGTGTGGCCACATGTGTTAGCCTAACCTATAAAAGAAGTACAATCTCACCCAATGAACTCTATATGTGCCCATTGAATCCATTGATAACTGTGTCCATCGAGGTGATATCCTCCTTTGAATATTTCAAATGTTAAAGTAATGTCATAGTGAACATGTTCACATTAAATCTATTGCCTATGAGAATAATATGAATAGGATGGTGATTAATGTAGGCTCTGATAAAGAGTACATAGTAATCTGAATCATCCTCAACTATTTATTTCTCTAAAAAGGACATCAAAAGTCTAGCTGGAACTCTAGAATTATACACACCAATCATGTTGCTTAAAGGATGTGACTAAACTAAAGGTGCCTGGTATGTATCTCATAGAGGATGTGTATGATATGCATGGTGAACATCTAATGTGGCCTCTATCTCCTATTTAGAATGTTGTGGGAAAGGATCTAGAAAAAAAATTAGAGCCTTGTCCTATGTTTACTTTGCATAAGGAGGCTCAATTGGAGTGCCAAAATAAATAATCTTGCCATCTATCAATTCATGTATCTTATGTTTCAAACTGATGCATCTATTCATTATGTGACCTCATGCCCTATAAAAATTGCAAAATGTATTCTAGTCATATCCTCATGTAAATGGCTTTGTTGTATCAATTTCTTAAATAGGAGGAAGAAATATGATATTACATTCCAATAGCTTATGTAAGACTCTGGCTAGAGATACTAGTATATTGGTAAAGGCTCATTGAGGAGGTGTTGATTAAACCACTCACTGAGGGGGATATAAAGTTGCATTAATTATAGGTTGATTTTGACTTTTTTTATCATTAAAATATAATTTGTATGAGACTTTACTGTTACTCTTGTTTTTTATTTCTAATATACTTGTGTACTTGAGTTTGCCCATTAAAAGTAATCTGACTTCCCTTTCCTTTAGTGTATGACATAACTTAGTGAAGGAAGAAAACTTTTTGAACATTATTAACTCATGCAAAGCTAGTAGAAGATTGTTTGAAGAGATCTTGCAATTCTTGATTGGCCATGGGGCTAGTCATTTTATACAAGATATTTTTATATCTAAGAACATAATCTTTGAGATGTTCATTTGACATTTGTTTCTATTAAGCAACTTAGGCATAAGAAACCTTGTCACATGTGCTATTGCTGAAATGAGCTAGGAACATGTCAACTAAAGGATTGAATTCTTTGACTGACTGATTTGGTAGACTATAGAACCATTGTAGATCATAATATTTTAAACTCCATTCAAATATCTTGGTTAGTAACCAATCATTTGGCACATAGTCCAAGAATGTTGCATGAAAACCTCTCAAGTGTGTTTTTGGACCACCTTTGCCATCATATAGAGTGAGCTTGCATTGAAAAAAACCTAGTGGTAAGGGTGTAGAATCAATATGGCATGTCAATGGTGTATGAAGTAGAGAAAAAGAGTCCAAATCTTGTGTTGTTCTAGAGGCACATTGCTCAAGATGTATCACCTTAGATTGAAGATAATTGATCTCTTTCATAAGGGTAGCCACATCAGGAGGTAAAGATGTACTAGATGTAATTGGTGGTGCCACGTAGGAAGGTTGGGCTACTATAGGGGTTGTTGAGACATAGTTGCCCCCATAGTATCATTTACAACTAGTTATTCTAAATGAATGGAATATTTAACTTGCTTAGCCTTTTTAATATCCATGATAGATTTTAAGATAATGGTATGATCTCAGGGTTGTTCCCTAAGTCTCTCTCTAAAAATCTATAGAATGAAATTTTTGTTGATGGTAAAATCATTATCAACAATAGGTGGAAGTAGATTAGTATCCTTATGTGGTGGAGCATGAACATTGGTGTGTAGATCATCATTTTTATTCTCATACTACTCATTGTCAGAATTATCCTCATGGAAATTAGCATAATCTAGATGTGTAGGATCTATATTAGGAAATTGAGTTGTTGTTTATCCATGGTATATGGATGGATTGGAGGAATCTGGATGAATTCAAGAGGGTTACTACTAAGTCTTACACTTCATCTCAAAGGAAGAGATGCAAGGAGCTTAGGTGGCATAAGAAAAATAAATTGAAAAATGAAGGAGAAGATTAAATAAATATAATCTAAGATTTGAAAAATAATGAATTGGAATATGCATAAAAATGATATGAAGCTTACTAACATGTAAGGTGATACCTCAAAAATATAGGGACCTAGTATATTCAACTAGGGTTTGAAATAAATGATTTTTAAAATTAGTATAGTGAATTCTAAAAATTTAATATGAAATTTTGATTTATATATGCATTAAAAAATTAGATAAGTATTGCTAAAATTGGTAGAAAGGAATTTTCCCTAAGGTTTCTAGAGTTTTTGTGTGCAAATAAAGTAAGTTAGATTCACCAAATGATTTAACTTTTTTGGGAATAATAGGTTTTTATTCCTATTTTAGTTAAGGGTTTGGATTAATAAATTATTATATAATATAGCAATAATTATAGTCCTAATTTGTATTATTGTTTTTCCTTTTCACCTTTCTAAAAATAGGAATAAATATAATATAGCTAAAAATAGATTGAGACAGTTGATACAGAGGCTGAAAATGGTTGTGCAAGACTGGGAAGATGTTGTAAACCTAAATTTGGATTTTATTTGATGAAAGGACAAGATCACCAAAAAGTGGATGCATTGGTGTCTAGTGTTATTGTCTGTCCTTGTTAATATTGTCTAAACTAATCAAGGGACCTCAAACTTTTTGGGTAGTTGTGTTGTGCCTATGTGAGCTTGTATGTGAAAACTTGAGTGAGAGTTGTAGACAAAACTCACTATGGAGCTGATTTTTTCTTCAAAACCTAACCCTCCTTCATGCTTGATAAAATGATATTTAAGTCACTTGAAAAAAGCTGGTTAGTATGTAAGTTGTACTGAATGTACAATCCACACCTCTTATGTGGACTTGCTACCTACATACCAATACTCCAATGAGGGATCAACCCATATGTAGCTCTCCCATCTAATGTGTTTTGTGCAATAGTGTGATACAGATGCAAATGCCAATTTGATTGTGTTTGAGGTGACTAGGGACTAGTATAAGGATTTGAGCATGTTTGTAGCTGTGTTGGGTGACTGTGTGCAGAGAATAGGGAATTTTACCTTAGTGATTTGTTTGTATTCTTTCTTACTTTGTAATTTTGGTCACCTCCCATGTAAATGAGTCTTAAGTGGGATTTTATAGGTAACAGTTGGTCATGGGTCTGATGTATTCATACTAGGCCAATCTAATTAGGGATAAGGACTAGATGAAAATGACTATTGGGGCTTAAAGTGAAAAAGGATAGGAGCACCAAAAATGAGACACTTTAGTGCCTAATTCTATAGTCTAAATGAGATTCTCTTATCCTATAGGCTCAGGACTTGGGGGAACATGATTGGCATAGGGAATACTACCTGGTTAAGGGGGAATCAGGGTTTTGAAGGTTTTAAATGACTAGTAATGAGAAAAAAGTGTCTATAAGGGTTGCAAGAGCATACAAAAATGACATATAGATGGGACATTGCAAGCCACACTCAAAATACTAATTTGGACATTTTATATGACTACAACATGAAAGTGAATATGATTATTGAGACTTTACAATCCATTATTGAATTGTTATTAAGTACTTTTGAAGTAACTAAAGAGTATAAGGGTATTCATATAAAAATTATGTATACATGGACTTGGATACTCATTTTATTATGTAATTTCATAAGACTTTAGATATATTTCTTTTATCTAAAGTATCATATTGATAAAAAAAAATATAAGAGATCTAGGAAGCGGGAACTTCAACCATGTAAATATTGACCCTTAAGTTTTAGATTATGGTAAAAGTAGGTTTTGAAGGGGCCCCAAAACCCTGTTATAGAATAAAGAAAGATAAGGCGTTAACAAGCACCAGGAAAAACATTCCTGAAACCTACTAAAAGTAGCAACATCCTACGGTAATTCAGAGATTACATCTATGTTCATTATACATTCAGCCCCCTAATTTCCAATGAATGATTGATAACTATTTTTTAGGGGTAAAATCCAGAATTGTTGCCTGCCTTCCATCAGCTATATTCTGCTTGCTTTCTAGCTCTCTGATTTTCCTTATGGGTCTTCTTCCGGGCTTGTCCGGACAGCCAACATCCGGTTTCTCTTTTGAAATCTGCCCATCTCTTTTTCCAGGTTTATCCATAATAGAAACAAGGTGTTTCGCCTTCATTTGCTGCTCTTTTTTGTTGCTTCTGGTTTTTATTCCCTTAGTGTTTGTCTTCTTTTCAGCCCTTTTCCTTTGGTTTGGAAGATATTTTAAATTTTCTCCATTAACAATCACTGGAATTTCTTCCAAAGGTGTTTCATTATCAGCCTAAATCTCCATTGGCTGAGAAAGAAGAGGATCTCTCTCCTCTATTTTATTTCCAGTTTTAGTCAAGATTTCTCCTTCCTCTAGCACTTCTTTGCCTTCTGCCTCTCTCCATTGATCCTCTACCCTTTGGTATAGGACCATTTGCGCTGATAAATCTGTCAAATCTTCTTTGTTTTGTGTGGGTAATATGGTTTCTGCTTGCCTTCCATTTCCTTCTATCTCAGAATTTTCTTTCTCAAGAGAGATCTTTGTATCTACCTCAGGAATTAGGCCTTTAGAATCTTCAAAAGACACCTCTTTACCCACCTCAGCATTCAAATCTTTAGTTTCTTCATTATCCATTTGTTCTTGTCCCTGATCCTCTTTGGGTTTCCAAAGTTTCTTTAGCTAAGTTCCTATAAAGTTAAGTTAAGTTAAGTTCCCTTAAGTTAAGTTCCTATAAAGTTTAATTTGATTTATAGTTATCTAATATTATGATAATTATTTAAGATTAAAGCTTGTGTGAAATAAATTTTGTGTGATTATTTATATGCAAAAGTAATTAGAGTGTTATAGCATAAAATATTATATCAAGATATGTACCTAGATATTATGTTTATATGGGATTATTATTGTGTAGTATAATCTAGGGTATGTCTAAGTGATAAAATCTTGTACTTACTTTATTATTATTTTTGGGTGTAATATTATTGGTGTTTGAGTATGGTGCTCAAGCACAATGACCTATTATATTATGGGATGTCATAGAGTTTACAGCATAAAAATTACCTAGATGATAAATACTATATTTGATAGATCTTGACCTGCACCTAAATATGTGTGTGTGTGTGTGTGTGTGTGTGTGTGTGTGTGTGTGTGTGGGTTGGTTGTTACTTAAATGGTGTGTTGTAACATTTACTAGAATATTATTTGTGTGCACATAAAATCTTGAGAATGTAAATGAATGTTAGGATAAACTTATATGTATTTGTTTGACTTACTTTGTTATATATATTTGTTGTTTTAAAAGCATATACTTCCATGTGTTTATGACTGCTTTTTATGACTGATTGTGGGAAAGCTAGTAGTTATGCCTTAGAACACCCAAAATATAATAAAATGGGATATCATGGGGTGTAATTATTTGGATCTTATATTAGTAGTTAGAAAACTATAGTTTATGATGAATATGAAACATACTTAGGTGGTATGAACTGTAGGCTTTATTTCCTATATGAGTTAAATAATAATGTATAATTCATTCATGTTGGAATAAAAGTATACTTTTCTTACTCCTATATTTATTATGTGGTATGATATGATTCCTATGAGAATGTGCTTAGTATAAATCTTGTTATTAAATAATGTATAGTGAACATTATCTTTGGTATGTATGAATTTCATGTCAGTGTGATATAGTGTAATAAAATAGGCTTTCTATGATATAGTACATGTTTAGCATTATCATGTACACTTGGGTACTAGCTTATTCTTTGGATTCTTTCACCATTCTATCTAACCATCTATGAAGGGAAGGCCGTATCCAGATAGAGATTATGCAGGGAATCAGTGGTTCATGATTGGTGTGGTAAATCACTTGAGTGATGTTCTCCCTCCCCATAATAGTATTACTTATCTAGAGACCACACTGGTGATTGTCAGTGTTACACAAGTTGGTTTGACTTTAGCCCTGGAAAGCTTGGTTTCAATTTATTATATTAATATTGAAGGCCTAAAATAATGTAATTATATTTCATTTGTATTTTTTGAACAATAGTTTTTGTATTAGTGGACCAACCTTAGTTATGTCTTATTGTATTTACTTTCCTTGATGTTTTCATATATTATATTGCATTTTGTATTAGAAGTTGGAATGGTTATTATTCTAAGTTATTGAGTTTATGATTGACTAAAGTTGAGTTGCATAATTGTGGTTGTGTGAGTGAATGTTAATTTTTAGTTTTTTTTTTTAAAGTTATTTCCTAAGTACATCTTGAGGGGTCGTTACAAAGAGGGTCCCAAAATGGTATCTTGTTGTACATAATTGTACAAATCAAGGCATAAAATAGGTTATTGAGAGACAAAATCATAAAAGATGAGTTACAAGGTAATTACAAGAAATCCAATCCATAGAGATAAAAGTTTAGAACTTATTATTCATTTTTAAATCATCAGTTGGTCATAAATCTCCTTGAAATTATCCTTATCAACTCATCTAAAACAACCACTTTGTAGGAAATTTAAGCTAATTTAACCTAGTCAACTAGTTTGACTGAGTTACAGGTGTTTCTTCATCAAGAGGAGTTGTTTCATGATATGAAGAGTTTTTCATGGCCTAAATATCATTGTATTTTTAGGTTTCAATTTTTCTATGTAGGTTGTCAAGATCCATCAAGTGCAAGAAGTAGGTTACTAGGCCTATTTTGGCCTAGTAGGCCTAATTGGTCAAATAATTAAAGTCAAAATAGCATTGGAAGGCTACTCGAATAGTTGATGCTAAGTTATCACACTAAAAAACTTCCCTTCAAGTGGAGATTTCATGCATATTTTAGTCTTCAAGTGCCAATTCATGTAAGGAAGGTCTAAATAATGAGTTGAGTAGTCCTAAAGTGTCAATGACTCTAAGTCAACTAACCATGAGTTAACTAATCTAAAGTGGCATGTTCCATGGTCTTCATGCAAGGATAGGTCATTCAAACACTTTTAACTCACTTCAAGTGTATTTTTCAATCAATATGTGGCATAAAAAGCATGCAAGAAAAAAACTCGATAAGTAAAAGATGGCCCACCTTTTCATTACAATGCTAAAAGGGAGGTCATGCAAGGATTTTCAAGATAAAAAGATTTATTAAAGACTTTTGATAAATATTGTAACTCAAATTTGACTTGAGTTAATATCTATTTGACTTCTCTTTCTTCCCTCTATGCCACATTGCCTAAAGCTTCTCTTTTTCTATATATTCATGCTTTCAAGCCAATTTTCAAGATCCCTCTCTTGGGCATGATAAAACTCTATCAAGATTGAGATTTGTAACCTTTTTAGATGAATAAAATGACTATTTTCATATTTCCATATTCTATTACAATGTGTTATATTGGTTTGATTTCACATGTGGTTGTATTTTCTCTCTTGGTAGGGCCTGATCTCACCTATTTACTAGTATGCCATCTTATGTAGGTCATATTCAGTGTTTAATATTTATTGATTGAGATAATAGTGGATATAATTGATGGTTTAGTGCCTTGAATCAGGCATATACCATCATTTCCCTCATCCTTTGGTCACTTGATGAAACCTCTATGTGAAATACTATTACATAAGATTCATTTGGAGTTATAGATTTAGTTATTTTCTTGTCTTATCAGTGTTTTAGGAGCTCAAATAAAATTATGAATCATAAATATAGGTGTATCACCATCATTAGAATAGATTTCCATTTTATTAATTTATCTAGCCTTTTTTTTCCAAAAATCACAATAGGTTTTAGTAAGTAGAGCATACATGATACATCAAAGGAGCTAGCCTCATCAAAACTAGAGGTCTGGTGTGAGTGCAGGTGCCCCACACCCTAGACCATTCTGATGTTAGTCTAGGTGTGAAGGATATCCTAAGAAATCAGCCTTTATTACGGTATTATCTAGGTTACTAATAGTTCTAGCATGTCTGGTGGGACATAAATTCAGCCATTGGAGTACAAATCTATAACATATTGGTCTTCAAAATTTTTAATTATTCCTATGATCCTTATTTCAGAGGTAAAAGGAAAATTTTATTCATAATTTATTTGATTTTCATGTGTTTTCTAGGCTATGGTAGCCTATAGAGAAGAATTCTATTATTCATCTCCTTATCAGTAGTTCCAATATGATCCCTATACATCTTATCATGATACATATCAACCTTATGATGAACCTCACCAACCATATACAAAGCCTTATTATGAGTATGATCACTCATAAAAATTCTATGATAATCCTCATGAATATTTTTATCTTCTTGATCAACCTAATCAAGTCCTAAAACAATCCATCTCATCCTTCAAACCCTGTTTGGATATGAGAAACATATGATAAGCATAGATACTCAAAAGAGATATGGATAGGAGATATCCAAGCATGAAATTTAGAACATGAGAGATAATTTGTAATAGGATAAAGAGGTATGTGTATATTTCATAAGTCAAGTCCATTCAAAGTTTAGTGTTGAAATTTTAGACATAGGTGGTCTAATTGTAGGCATTGAAGAGAGGTTGGTGGTCCATGAGAAACACTAGGATCGTCACTACCAGTAGCATGTTTCCATAGAGATACCCTTTTCCCTTCATGAATTTCAAACCAATTTATATCATATCCCTCAAAATTTAATCCAAGCCTTGTCAAGATTTCCTACTTAGAAGTCCATCCAAGAGAGACCTCAGAAGATGCAAGAGGAGTGTTTTGAGGAGGCTAATTTTCATGTTTCACAGTATATCATACATAAACCTTCATCTTAAATTTTACAAGGAGACATCTCTAATGAGTTGGTTCATGACTTTGAGGCTCACCTAGCCAAGAAAGTTAAGCTTACAAATCAACATCATCAATATTTAATGGCATCTGTAAAGGCAACACAATAGCAAGTTCCTTATTTCTTACCCATGGATGTAAAAATTACAAAATAAAATGTTTCTAAACCCAAGTTCATGACTTGGAAATAGATGTAGTATTTAAGAGAGAAAAAATAACATTCAAGCAAGAAGTCATTCAGTCTCCACTCCTTTATCCTCAAATTCTAAAAACCATTCATTCATGGATTGTTATTCAAGATAATTTACAGAGAGAGGAGGTGGAGGTGATTCAACTTGAGTAGACCTAAGACTAGAATCAATCATCTATGGTAACATATTTGGACCTTTCTCATATTCTTGAGTATTTATAGGGGTTTACCATGCCAATTCTTGAGAAGGAGCCTCTCTTTTTTGAGGTGAATGAAAAAAATTTAGCTGAAATGATAGGTGATAAGAAAGAGGTTTCAGTTAAATATGAAGAAGGCATCTCCATTGAGACACTTCTAGCTAAGGATAGTCATGATTTAGTCTTTCATAATGTCAAAAAAGATGAATTACAGGATGAGCTGCAAGTAGAAGATGAGATCCATGAAGAAGATGTCTTAGATGTGCAACAAGAGGTTATTTCGCAAGAGCTTCTTGATCACATAACAATTGTCCCACATCAAGATGTTCATCAAGAACTTGTAGAAATTACCATTAATAAGTGCAAATCTAGCCAAAGAGGGTAAGAGTTAAGGTAAGGATTATGATTTTTGGTAGCAATATATGGATAATTACAATAAATATCAATCTATTCAAGGTCTCACACTTCCTATTGAGGATTGTAAAGGCTAATCAGTTGTTGAACCTATCATGTTTTTCCCATAAGAAGATAAAGTTCATGATGATGAGAAGAATGAAGAAGTGTTTTCTAATTTAGTTCCTCAAATCATTGCTCTTGAACACAAATCAAATGAAGAGATCTTGTCCTTTATCATGCCTAAAGAAATACAATAGGTCAATCATGGAGATCTTGACCGCTTGTCCATGTAAAGTAAAGTGAAGGTTTTAAACAACACATATCAAATCATTGACAACCCATAAATGAATAAAAAATGGCATTATTCTTACAAAGTAGAAGCATAAGGGAGGAAGATGATTGGGTCTTATATCCATATCTTCAATCCATGCACCTAAGAATGGAATTAGAAGGTTTAGTTGCATCATCAAGAAGATATAAATAAACAATTACTCCTATCTACAAGAAGTTGTCATCAAGATATCACAAACATGATTCAAAGTTCCATGATGGACAAAATATATTTCCATTTGACCCTGAAGGAAATCTTTTCACTTTAGGTTAATTATTTTAGGTTTATCTTGTTTCAATAAATGAATAGCACAAGTAGTAATTTACTTCCCTTTTGTTGTGTTTGTCTTATTTTCCTATTTATTTAATTTAGTTTTCCTTTATTTTTAGATTATTTGTTTCTTCCTTTCAATATTGTTGATGTTACATTCAAAGGAGGTGTTAAAAATTCCAAAAGAGTCTATTTGACATTCAAGAGAGTCATCAAATCAAGATGTGTTTCAAATTGTCATTATCATGTTGAATCTATTGAGTTATTTTGACCAATAATCTAGTTAACCCCTATGAGTCACCATAAATTTTGGTAATTTGGCCTATCAAGGCCAAATACCAACCCCTATAATTCAAAACTTTTTAGGATATTAGCAATAGCCTCTTCATGGTGATTAGTTATGCATATTTTGGCCTAAAAAGAAAATTTTCAATCTTTAAATAGTAAAATTGGTGTCAAAAGGTCATAAAACTAGTCAAAAATACCTTTAACCACATTCATATATATGGAATTTACCTTAGTCCAAATTTTCATAAGACAAAAAGGTCATTTCATGCAATTTTAAGCTTAAAAAGGCCTATTTTGAGTTCCCACATGACAAATTTCCTCTTTAATGTTGTTAAAAGGTGAATTATTTATTATAACATTCCCCATGACTCATTTTATCCTTTAAATTAACTAAAATTGGTGGTGGAAGTTTAAGATGTGAATCAAAGGCAAAAAAGAGTCTTTTTCATGTACTTTCAAGGCACGAGTATGGAATTGTATGACCATTCATACAACAAAGGTTTGAAGTAGGAAGAGGAAGGAAATGAAGGTATCCCAAAGGAATTTCATGGAAATAATATGCAATTTAGGCTCAAAACTAGTCCCCTACAATCACCTTACTAGTTTTCACATTATGAGAGTTCTTTAGGTTTGTAGTCAGTATGATTAGGAGAGAGAAGACTCAGGTCTACAATTTTTGCTAGAGAAACTAGATTTGGAGAGATTCTTGATAGAGATATTTTTTATGAAATTTTTCTTATATCCTTCATGAATTATCCATTGAAATTTAAGGTATACATCTTTAATCTTGCATCCAAGAAGGCAGTTGATGTTTTGTAATTTTTCCTCATCAGGGCATCATTTCAAGAAAATTCAAGTTTGCAAGGGATTATCAAGGACATGTAAATAATTTCGATTGAATCCATTAGTCCTTTTACACATGTAAAAGGTTCATACAAATCTCAAGAATAAAATGAGTATAATTTGTAGTTTGGCATGCCTCTAAAGAAGAATTGTATGATTTAGGAGAGGGAGCAGGGTTTCAGGATTTCTTGTTTTCCTCCATAGCATGGATCTCCTTCATATTATCATGTTTCCAAACATGTTTTATCAATATATTATTCAAATATTAATATCACAATACCATTCATATGTTCTCAAGCATCTAAAAATCCATGTTTAGCAAAAATTAAGGTTTTTAGTATATTTTAAGGTACTTAGCAAAGTATTAGGTTTCAATTTTATCATCTTGTGCTCCTTAAAAGTCTTCCAAATTGGTATGGTTTGAAGAGGATATTCCCATTATTATATATGATTCTTGAGTTTGGTCTTGGCATGCTCCTAGTACCCACTTTTCACCTCCATCTTGTGCATCTTCATCCTCACTGTCATAACACAGTCATTTCTCACTGTGTTAAATCCTCTTTTCTACCTTCCATTCAAGGTATTCATCTCTGTTTCCCATCATTGCCCCATTAAATTAACCTCCATCCCATCATCCATATCATAATAAGGAAATAATAGTATTAATTTTTTATGGTCATTAAAGAGAGAAGTTATACAGGCTGACAAAGCATTATCATAAGCTAAGAAGTTGACCTATAATAAGAGCACAGTACAGTCATGATTATCATCAAGAACATAATCCAAGCATATTAAGGAAATGTATTACTAAGGTTTCATGAAAAAATGGTCACATAAATCATAAGGGATATATATAATGATTAATTCAAGTTTTTATCCTTCTTTAAGTCTAATTTCCAATCTATGTTCATATAACATAGTCACAATATAGTCATCATATGAGAGATAAAGGGCATGATCTTTGAAAGTTTTGGTCATGACATGAGTCTGGGGTGATGATGAATAGTAAATTTGAGATAATTTCCTCACATAAGACTAATCTCATTTCATAAACCTTAAGAAACCATCATCAACCATGTCAAGTGTCTTGAAATTACACTTACAGGCCTTTACATTGGCAGCCTATAGTAGGTTAAGGTCTCAAACTCATCAAGAAGCCTATCAAGTATTAAGGAGACTAAATTGAAAACTAAAATTCATGGTTAGGTATGTATATGAACAAACTTAAGAGGAGAGTTAGAATACAAGCATGTCAAGTTCAAGAATGGATGAAGAAGAGAAAATAGTGACCTACAGCTAGCTGTGAGGACACCTACAGCCCCGAAGGAGGACTAAGTTCTTGAAGAGACCTAAAGGACATAAATCATCATGGAAGAGTTATGAAAATTTTTAATATAAAATTATACATAGCTTCCAAACTCAAACATAGCTACATACTCAAGGTCAACTAAAAAATACTCATCTATAGCCAAAGAAGGTAGGTTTTTCTCCAAGAATGAATAATGATCAAGCATAGTGGTCCATTAGGGAGTTTTTTAATTAAAATTAATGTTTTTTAAGAGAATTATGATGAATAAGGTCAAATAATCAAGTTATTTGGCACTTTATACACTTAAAAACTCATCCAAGACCTCTCAAAACACACACTATAGCCTCATGAAAATAGTCATATATCCAAGTTTGGTAAGTAGTATGAGAACATAGTGGTCTAAAGGAGTTTCATGATTCAAAAGGATACTAAAGATAACAATGATGTTTTAATCTAATTAATAACATGAATATGGTGATCTATAAAATGTTACAGTTAGTCATACTCCTGAAAAAAATGTCTACTTATCATCTCCTCAATTCGAGCCTTTCTCTCAAATAAGCAAAGAGTAAGTAGGGTAGTCCAGGGTGGAGTTTAAAATGATATGAAGGATCCACATGAAACATGATGTTATAATATCATTAGGAGGATATATATATATATATATATATATATATATACAAAACACCTAGTGCTATAGTCATATGCCCTAGAACATCACCTATAGCCATATATAGCATTTTCCATAAAATAGTCATATGACCTAAGGTGAAAAGGATAAATACCATCCTTTAAAGTCAAGTGAGATCTATGATGAGGCTTAATCAGGTAAAAATTATAGTTTTACATCTTTAAAACATTTATCAATTCAATAAATCACTACCAAGCATAAATGTGAAGCTACAGTAGTTGTACAAATCTTACAAGGAGAAAGCCTGAGAACATTGTCAAGAAGGATCAATAGGCTAGAAAGAGAATGAGAGGTGACTTTAAAATGGTATAAATATTATATAGAAAAAAATTCATGATGGGATTGATATTATACATCTCTAAATCTAATGAACATTAATTACAGTAGTGAAGGAATACAGTCTTGAGGAGACTTCTTGAGAAGATAAGGTCTAGAAGAGGTAACATGGATATGAAGAACTAGTCATTGATGATGAAATAAATGAAAATATGAGTTTAATTTAATAATAAAATAAAATTCACCATGTTTAATCTCAAATCAAGGTGGCAAGAGAGAAATTTCAGTCTTGAAACTAGAACAAGTAGGCAACATATCACTATTTTTTGGGAAAATCCACATATAGGCCAAAATATGCATCAAAAAGGCATAAAATTTGGTGGAATAGATAATAATTACCTAATATACCCATAAAAATTATTTATGTGGTCATATTATTATGGGAAATACTCAAAATTTTGATACAGTCACCTACATGTCTCTTCATAGTCACCATTGGTGCAGGCAAACCTTCTTGCAGAGGTCTAAAGTGTAGAAGAAAGTTTAAATATTATATAAGTGTTTATTAAGAATAAAATAGTTATTTTACATATTAAAATCACATTTTTAGAGGTTATTACACTCTAAAATCCATACAAACACACAAGCAAGCTAGAAACGCCACAGGCAGTCTCAAAGACAAAGAGTAAAGTTGGATTTTTGATCATTTGAAGAGGATAATAAAATTTTAATTATGTAATAAATATTTTTTAAAAAATTATCCCTCGTACTCCCTCACAGGTGCCTCAATCATCAAAACTTAGCTTTAGGCCAAAACTCAATTTTAGGCCTAGAAGGCCTATTGCACCAAAAGGAATCTTCAAACCCTCTAAGAAAGATGACACCCTAATAATTATAGAATGATATGTTATAGATCCTATGAATATTTATTTAAGTAAATAATATTATGAGGGAAGATCAAATTTGTCCTTTATGATAAATTTGAACTCTACAATCAAGACATCCATTGGAGCCACCTAATTTTATGCTTGTATCTTTCACCACATGAAGAGTTTGGAAAAAATATATTATCATGATTTTATTAACCTTATGCACTTATAATTAATGAAAGTTTTATGTTTTTTTATGGTATATTCTTTATTAACAATCGCTAAGAGCATAATCATGTCTAGAATGCTTACAAACCCTATAGGCAAATTTCTTTGCATAGGTATCTTCTCATACCTTTTGCATGGGAACCCAATATTCTCAAAAAAGTTTATGGGGTATATACATTATGTATTCATGTCAATAATTTTGGTTTTATAGGAATATACTTTATGAACCATCGTTAAGAAGGTTCACCTTCAAAACCCTCCCAAACCTTGATAATGACTAGTTTTGAGAAAAGTTGATTTTATTGAAATAAAAACCATATGAATCAACATAAAACCTCTTAAAACATGAATTAAAATTATATAGGTTACAATAAATGGTTATTTTTTGTATGTAATTATATGAATCATGGAATAAAATAGGTTTTTGAGAGAAAAATCAAAAAATATGAGGTACAAGGCCATTTACAAGAAATCCAATCCATGGAGATAAAATTTTATAACTTTTTATTCATACTCAAATAAACATATAGTCATAAATATGCATGAAAGTGTCCTAATAATCTCATCTAAAATAGCCACTCTATGGGAAATTCAAGCTAATTTGATCTAGTCAACTAGTTTGATCGAGTTGCAGGTGTTTCTTCATCAAGATGAGGTATTAAATGATATGAAGAGTTATTCCAAGACTAAATATAATTTTTTTTTTAGATTTCAATGTTTCTATTCAGGTTGTCAAGAGCCATCAAGTGCAAGAAGTAGGTTACTAGGCCTATTTCAACCTAGTATGCCTAATTGATCAATAACTTAAAGTGAAAATGGTATTGAAGGCTATCAAAAGATTTGATGTTGATTTTTCACACGACATAGATACCCTTCAAGGGGATATTTCATGCATGTTTTAGTCTTTAAGTTAAAATTCATGTAAGGAAGGGCTAAGAATGAGTTGACTAGTCCTAAAGTGATAATGACTTTGAGTTAACTAACCATGAGTTAACTAATCCAAAGTGGAATGTTTTATGGTCTTCATTCAAGGAGAGGTCATTCAAACACTTTTAACTCACTTAAATTGGATTTTTTAATAAATATGTAGCATATAAATCATGAAAGAAAAGTTTGACAAGTCAAAGATGGCCCACCTTTTCATTCCAATGCTAAAAAGGAGCTCATGCAAGGATTTTTAAGATAAAAAATAAGTCTTAAAGACTTTTGATAAATATTGTAACTCAAATTTTACTTTATTTAATATCTAGTTTACTTCTCCTTATTCCCTCTATGCCACATTGGCTAGAGCTTCCCTTTTTCTATATATTCAAAATTTCAAGCCAATTTTCAAGATCCCTCTCTTCACCATGTTATAACTCTACCAATATTGAGCTTTATAACCCTTTGAGATGAATAAAATTAATATTTTCATATTTCCATATTCTATTATAGTGTTTTATCTTGGTTTAATTTACACATGGGGTAGTATTTTCTCCCTTGGCAGGTCCTGATCTCACCTAGTTACTATTATGCCATCTTATGTAGGTCATATTCAATGTTTAATGTTGATTGATTGATATAAAAATAGATATAATTAAAAAGTTAATTCATTGAATCAGACCTATTCCATAATTTTCCTCATGTTTTGGTCACTTGATGAAACCCCTATGTGAAATATTATTGCATAGGAGTCATTTAGAGTTGTAGATTTAGTTATTTGTTTGTCTTATCATTGTTTTAGGAGATCAAATAGAATGTATGAACCAAAAATATATATGTATCACCATAATTAAAATATATCTCCATTTTATTAATACTTTTAACCTTTTTCATCCCAAAAATCATAGTAGGTTTTTGTAAGCAGAGCATAAGTGATACATCAAAAGAGTTAGTCTCATGAAAACTAGATATCTGGTTTGAGTGAAAATGTCCCACACCTTAGACCATTCCAATGTTAGTCCAAGTGTGAAGGGTATCCTAATAAATCATCTTTCATTAGGGTGTTATCTGAGTCACTAATAGTGTGTTTAAAGGATAGACTAAGATAGGATCTTCCATCATTAGTGCGTCACCACTTTAGTGTAGGTTATTTTACCAATTTTCATTTATTTTCCATTTTCATTACAAAAATATTAGGTCTTAGAGAGATTATTTAACTAATAAGTTAGGGGAGATAGCCCCATCAAAACTAGAGGTTTGACTTACATCTTAGTTAGCCCACAACCTATAGGTCAATTTAATGTTATTCTAGGTTTGAGATGGATGTGAATAGTCTTCCTCAAGAAGGGTATAACCTAGGTAACTAACAGTTTTGGCATGCCTAGTGGGACCATATATCAAGTGCTTTGAGACTTTATTTGACAAGATTTGATAATTTTGGAGGACATCTGAAAGGCTAAGGATAATCAGTGGCATATTAGAAGGCAATTTCATGTAAAAGGAGTCTACTAGATCATCTTCAAAAGGTAAGTAGATTGAATTTGTTGAATTATCATTAGAAATTATAGTAATAAAGAGGGTTCCTAGGTTTAACCCTAATCCTACACCCCCAATTCTCCTAATTCTACTATTTCTACCCACACATAATCTATTTCAAGTCCTTTAATCCCAATGGTAAGGCCTAGAATGTAATCATTTTTACCTTTTAATGGTTTTAGTCCTTTAAGCCTTAACTAATTTTATGATATTCTAGCTACTTCCTTGAAAATTCTATCCTACTTCACATGGGAAATGCCACCACCCATGTATAACACATAACTGATATAACCAACTTATGCTCAGTATACAACATCACCTAAGAAAATTTAACCATGAGAGTTATTGTCACCAAATATTTCACCTTAGAAGAGGTTGTTTAGGCCTCTTCCAAAATTTGGAAATGTGGGAACATTTCTAGGTATGTGGGTGTAGCTATATTGGAAATGAGCCTCTAGATTTAAGGGTTAACTCCCTTAATGTATCTTGAAATGCTCATACTTGCTTAACTAATCACTTATGAGGGAAAAGAGTTAGAAGTTTCATGAAATTAACCTTATCTAAGGGGGTGATTTACCAAGATGTGTTCCATATGACCATCATACTTTTTTTCACTAAGAAACAAGGCACACAAACTAATTTCCAAGTCATATGGATTCTAACATGAGTATTTTGATATGGAAGTGAGATGCATGAGAGATATCCAAGGTAATTGAATTGTAGGTTAGTTTCAAGAACTAAGGTTCATATTAAACTTAAAAGGCATGATCATACACTTGAAAACACTTCATATGACCTGTTAGAATAGGAACTATTTCACAAACATGAAAGGATAAGGGAAGAAAGGATAGATAATTATCACTTTGCATTAGACAATTGTTCAATAACTCAAAATCAGATTTACATTAATGTTCTCAAAGGCAAAGTATGGCATCATTCCAATATGGCTTCACCATACATGGAGTGGGACCATTTTAGAATAGCTCAATAGCTATATTTATAAAAGAAAGGAAGTAAGAGAAAGGGAGCTTTGACACTAGAAAGGGGAATCAATAAGTTCAAATGTTTGAACTGTAGTAATAAATACTTCTACAAATTATGCCCATTTAAACCATTTGATTAACCTAGATCACCTCAAGTGGTAGCACCATTACATATTCCCTCATTAATGCTCCTTAATGGTTACAATGATGATATCAAGTGGTTCTGAGCTAAGTTTTGGCATTAATGTAGTTATAACAAATAGACATATCTGTCAAAATGTTTTCTTAGCACTAAACCACTCTTGACTAGTTTTTCATGGTATGAAAAAGTGTAGAGAAGGGTCCCTTTCATGTATTTGGCCCTCACAATGAAGATATTGAAGTCTACGTGTATGCCTTTGTGGCATCCTTTAAAATGTTGGCACTTTTTCAAACTAGATCATGCTCAAACTTGTTCTTATATTCATGGTTCGACTATAGACTAGAAACCAATCTCAAACTATTGGTTTTCCTATAGTCATTATATTATGCCTCTCTACTCAATTCCTAGTTCCTATTAGGTCCACATAGATCCATTATGTCATTACAGAAACTGAGGCTTTATAGATGCATAGACCCTTCTTTTAGAATGAAGAACACAGTCACCAGAAAATACTACAACTTATTAAAGATAGAACCTATATCTAATAAATCTCTGAACTAGAGGTTGGTATTGATCTTTAATGGAATACCTATATGTTCTTTATTCTTGACTACATCACTATGTTTTTTCATGGTGTTGGATCAAGCTTCAATGGTAGATCAATGACCCTACAATACCCATTTTCCTTGGTTAAAAATGGTCTCTCAACTTCCATCAAAAGTCTTAGGCTCATCTTTTTTAATTGGTTATTAAGATCTGACTCAACTTATTAACATATTGACCATTATTCACACTATCGATCTTGATCTTATGATCAAGTGCTAGCCATCAATCTTGCCCTTAACTTGTCAACCTTGTCTAAGCTTATGTCATGTGTTAAACACACACTAATTCTCAAGATCTATTTTTAGTCTACTAGCCTCACATGCTTACACCATGTGTCAATCTCTCAAGCTCCTTGAATGTTTGACTCATCTTGCACTATTAGATCAAGATGTGTGATGCAACATGGATCATTAGATCAACCAGGACCCATCATTTGAAATCCAACAGCTACTTCATGAACATAAAAATTACATCCTCACTCTTATCAAATGATGTTCATATAGCCATCATTGATTTTTATGCAACCTTAAAATTTAAACTCAAAATTATTTATTTTACTCGAGCTTAAATTTGATGTTAGGGTGAATGTTTTATGTTGCAGGTCCAAATTTAGAAGTTATAACTTGAGCCAAAAAACTTATGTAGACTTGGAAATTTTAGAGCATGTTCTTGTCATGTAGAAATATAATTATACGTGATACATTATTCATGTGAAGCTTCCTAAGTGAAGATTAAAAATTCATAAAAGAGTTTATTCATTCATTCTTGGATGACATCCTAGACGGCCTAGCTCCTTAGACTCAAGAAGCTAAACTTTAAAGGCTTAGATGTTGAGATAGAAGGCTCATCAATATATGAAAATTTTATAACATGATCTTGGAACTAAGGACATTTATCATTCATGGTCTGATAGTCATGTGAGGTTTTTTTTAGCATATTTAAAAATTACACAAGCAAGGAGCTCCATTATGGTTTTCATGTGATGCTCTGATGATAGTATAGCTTAATATAGCTTGTTCTTGAGCTACTATTTAATCTTTGAAATGTCATATTAATTACTTGAGGCATAATCAAACTTGTTCCATGCTCTAATTGCATTGATCATCATGAAGACCTGCCATTGATATATATGACCCTTAAGACACCAAATGGCATAAGGATTGAACTAGACAACGACCAAGACTAGAATGGCATATGAAATGACATAAAATGAGCTACAACATACCCCATGACATTATAAAAAAATCCTATACAATATTTTGACTATAAGGGGTTGACCCATTTTGGCTTGTGGGAAAAAATGTTCAACATTCTTAGCAATTTCCCAAGGGTATCATGCTTGTTATGCCATGACCAATTGCCTAATCCTACCCATTGGGATATGGGGTCATAAGTATATTAGGTTTGACATACAAATTACCTTGAACAACACACATAACATAAGGAAAGAAAAATAAGAAGCAACACATAGGATAAAAAACATACATGTGCTTTATGAGCACTTATTGAACACAACACAACAAGAAAGGAAACACACACCTAAACAAACTAACCTAAACACAAACTAACCTAAGATGAAAAATTCCTCTAGTATCAAAGGAGAAGTTTGAAAACTCTCCTAATTTATGACATGAAGGGATAAATGAGACATGTAGCCTTTTGATCCTTAACATTAATGCTTCCATCTTCTTCATGATGTTTGCCAGCTTAATTAGCATGATGTTCAATGAGAACCAAGTAGCTCCAAATAGGTTGGCTATGGAAATGAACTCTTCTTTCATCCAAATAGCCTCAACTTTATCATATGGTTCATCAACTATGACCTCTAATGGTGATTGAATAAGGCTTTCCTTTTTAGTTTCTATAGTGTCTTCAATAAGATTGGGTTTCTCCTCAACTGCAAGTTCTTCAATCTCAACAAGGAGCTCTAAATAGTCCACTTAATCTTGTGCATTGTCTTTGATTAGAAACTCTTTGTCTACCTTCTCAAGTGCTTGACCCTCAACTTGGTAAAGATATTCAAGATCATGAAATAACTTCATTTTCAGCTACCAATCATCTTTATCCTCCATGAAAATCCTTTTTTCCACCCTTTTATACTGTACTTGATTTTTAGGAGAATCAAGATTCTCTTCTTCATGTTTCTATATCTATTAATGTGGCTAAATATCAGCTAGGTCTCTTGACTATTCTTGAGGAACCTAAACCTTACCTTATTTTTTCCATCCATGCTTATAACTTCTTGGGCAAAAACATCATCCAATGATTTCATGGTAACAGGTTCTTGATCAGTAAAATGGCCTTCATCTTTATGCTTGGTAGAATCTTTGTTAGCATGATCATGTTTATTAGACTCATCAACAAACCTATCATCAAATATGCAATCTTTTGGAAAAAGAAGAGACTTACCCAGCTTATAGAAATATTTTCATAGGCCATTGGGCTTTTGAAATAGTTCCTCTTCATCCACCTCACAAGTGTCATCTTCAAGAGCAATTTCATTTATCTTGGTATCATTAGACTCTCTTAGGACTACAACTTCTTGAGGAGTGGCTTGACCTTCTTCCTTGATAGTACACTTCACTTCATGCTTGAGATGGTCATCTAAAATTCCATGATTAGACATGGAATCTTCTTCAAATGCCTCTCTCTTCAATTCTTGGTCACATTATTCATGGATAGCTATAAAAGAGTCTTCAATATGTTCCTCTTACATATCAAACTTTGCACCAGTAGTTGTGGTAGGATATTCAATGTTATTTTCTTCATCCAAAAAGGTAGAGTTGCACTTATCGTCACTAAGGGGAGTCCTTATGGTAATTTCCTCCTCACAGTCACTTATGACATCTTTTTGGTCAAATTTGGATTGGATTTGTTCCCCTTCACTTGCTTCTCTTAAGATGGCCTCATGTGAAGGATCCAAAATATGAGATGTATTGGAAGGATGAGAAATGATGAGGTGATGATGAATTTGGGATGGAGTGTGAGAGGGGTTGAGATGGGTTTTAGGAAAGATAAAATCACTATTAAGTTCATAGGGAATTGACTTCTTAGGCTGGTTAGAAGAACAAGCATCTACATAAGTAGGAGTTGCATCTTGCCAATAGATTTCTTAAAATTCTTAAATAGCATCATGTTCATTTTTATCCCTGTATCCTCCCACATAATTAGCCTATCTATTGAGAATTAAAGTCACTTCTTTTCCAAGTCCATTTATTCCTTGATCTCCCATTGAGTTCCTTCTAGTTCTTCAAATGTATCCAACTTATGCATATAACTTTTGTTAGCACCTCTCAACCATTCCATGAGATGATCAAGGAGAATGTCATACTCATCATACCATGTACTCACTTCATCTTCAAGATCTAGTAACTATGGTATGGATGCCAATAAGGACTTGATATAAGATGTAAAAAGTGGAGGAGGAGCGTAATGATGGGGATCAAGACCAGCTTCATTTTATTTCACTGTAATTTGAAAGAATATATACTTTACCTCATAATACCTTTATGTATAATCCATGTAAAAATTGTATTCCTCATGGAAAGACTCATATAATTAATCTTTAGGTTCATAGGCATCATGGTATGGTTGATAGGGCACATATTGGGACTAATAGGGAGGTATTTCTTGATAGGTATCTTGGTATCCTTCTTCATAGGGATATATAATAACCTAGTGTCTATATGGGGGTAAATGGAGGATTATAGGGATGTCATGGCTCATAGGACTATTGGGGAGTATACTATGGTTCATAAAAAGGATGATAAGGAGGTCCAAGATAGGGGTATTCACCATATCCATTCATGTCAACCTCATGTATCAAAATAAATCAAAAAAACTAATTAAAAACTTAACTAAAGATACCTGGACTGCTTACAACAAGAAGTTATCATTTTGAGTCATCATTGGTTCTATATTGCTTACTTCCAAAAGTTGATAAAGGAAAGACACACCAATAATATTTCCATCCTTTTTGACCTTCGGTCTCACTAGGCATGCCAGAACTATTGTCACCAAATATTGTACCTTAGAAGAGGTTTTTTAGGCCTCTTCCATATTTGGGTAACATGGGAACATTTCTAGGTATGTGGATGTACCTATATTGGAAATGAGACTCTAGATTTAAGGATTAGATCCCTGAATGTATCTTTATATGCTCACACATGCTTAACTAATCACTTATGTGGGAAAAGAGTTATAAGTTACATGAAATGAACCTAATTTAAGGGGGTGATGCACCAAGATGTGTTTTGTATGACCCTCATACTTTATTTCACTAATAAACAAGGCAGATAAACTAAATTCTAATTCATATGGATTCTAACATGAGTATTTTGATATGGAGGTGAAATTCACGAAAGCTATCCAAGGTAAGTGAACCATAGGCTAGTTTCATGCACTAAGGTTCATTTTATACTTAAAATATAATCTCATACACTTGATAACAATTCATATGACTTGTTATAACAATAAATATTAAACAAACATGAAAGGATAAGGGTAGAAAGGATAGATAATTATCACTTTGCATCACCATACATCACTTACATACTTAGACAATTATTTAGGAACTCAAAATCAGATTTATATTAATGTTCAAAGGCAAAGTATGACATCATTATATCAAGGATTTACCATACATGGAGTAGGACTATTTTAAAATAGCTCAATAGCAATATTTATAGAATAAAAGAAGCAAGAGAAAGGGAGTTTTAGCATTGGAAAGGGGAATCAATCAGTTCAAATGTTTGAGCCATAGTTACAACTGCTTCTACAAATTATACTCATCTAGACCATTTGATTGATCCAAGTCACCTCAAGTGGTACCACCATTACATATTCCTTCATTGATGTTCCTTAATGGTTACAATTATGGGATCAAGTTGTTCTGAGCTAAGTTTTAATATCAATGTGGTTACAATAGATGGATTCATTTGTTAGAATTTTTTCTTGGCACTAAACTACTCCTAAATAGTTTTTTTGTGGTGTGTAAAAGTGGAGAGAAGGGTCCCTTTCATGCAGTTGGATCTAGTGATGAAGTCATTGAAGTCTATATGTATACCTTCATGGTATCTTTTAAAATGTTAGAACTTGTTCAAATTGGATCATTATTCATGGTTCCACTATAGACAAAAAACCAATCTCAAATAATTGGTTTTCCTATAGTCATTATATTATGCCACTATGCTTGATGTTTGGTTCCTATTAGGTCCACATACATCCATTATATCACTATAAGAGATGAGAGTTTATAGATGCATGGACCCTTCTTTTAGAATGGCAAACATAGTCACAAAATAATGTTGTAACCTTAAAAGATAGACCATGTATGTAATAAATATATGAACCAAAAGTTTGTATTGATCTTTAATGGAATCTCTATATGTTCTTTATTCCTGAATACATCACTATGTTATTTTCATGGAGTTAGATAGAGCTTCAATGGTGGATCGATGACCCTACAATACCCATCTTCCTTCATTAAAAATGGTTTCTTGACTTCTATCAAGAGTCTTGGGATCATCTTTGTTTTAATTGGTTATCGAGCTCTAAATCAGTTATTGACATATTGACCTTTACTCACACTATTGATCTTAATTTTTAAGATCCAGTGCCAACCATCAATCTTGCCTTTAACTTATCAAATTTATCCAAGCTTATACCATGTCAAATACATGTTAATTCTCAAGATCCACTGTTAGTCTACCAACCTCATGTGCTTACACCACATATCAATCTCTCAATCTCCTTGATTGTTTGACTCATCTCACACCGTTAGATCAATATGTGTAATGTAATGTAGATTGTTTTAGATTAAGGTAAAAGCAAGTTTTGAAGGGGCCTCGAAACCCTTTACAGATCAAAAAATAAAATAAAAATAAAGTAATAGCAGCCCAATGAAAAATAGTAAAAAACCAGGTTTTACTTGGACCTGAAACCACCAATATAAACCAGACAAAGCTCCCCAAGTTTTACAAGGACCTGTAACCTTTAAAAAATCCACGCATTAAAAGATATGCACATTTCTGAGCCGCGTTAACATGAGGAAGGGTTTATGGGAGCCACAATAACGTTCGCCAAAAGACCCCAACCCCAACCAAACAACAAAGAAACAATCCCCAGAACCAATTCTGCCATAGCCTCAAACGTCCATCTGGTCGTCAACCCATTTTCCCCCTCTACAAAACACAAAGGCAACACCACCTTGGTAATCAAAATTTCATCGAATGACGTCTTGAAGCACTTCAACATGAGCAACGAACCCACAGACAAAAAGCAATGGCAAAAAACCGGTTCTGGCCACCACCCCCAAAAAACTCATCTTCAATCATGCCCCTGGGGTTACAGTAGAAACAGAGCCCCTCTTGATCCACTTTTGACCCACCAACTAACACCACAGAGGTCCGTTCAAGGCCCTCCCCGAGGTCAAACCCTCACTATGCTCACTGGTCGAGAAAAACAATGGCCAACACCACTCCACGCGCTGGTATTGACAGTTAAAATAGGGGAAAAAAATTCCCCCAACACACAGCAGAAGAGACCCATGCCACCCCACGCCACGCCCAACACAATGGTACCCAATACCACAGGGACCAGGTCTCCAAAAACCACGGCCGTGCTCCCTCCATGGTGAGGGTTCAGCGTGGCCGTTTCCACAGCCGCGCTCCCACTCAGCCATTTTCAAAATCATGTACAATGTAATGTAGATTGTTAGATAAACTAAGACCCACCATTTGAAATCTAACAGCTACTTCATGATTTTAAAAATGACATCCTCACTCCCATCAAATTAAATTAATGTGATCGTCATTGACATTCATGTGACTATCAAAGTTAAGCTCAAAAGTATTTGTTTTTATTGAACTTAAACTTGATGTTAGCATGAATGTCTTATGTTACAGGTCCAACTTCATAAGCTTATAATTTTAGCCAGAAAGCTCACATAGACTTGGAACTTTTAGAGTATGTTTTTGGCATGTAAAACTATATTTATGCATAATACATTGGTCATGAAAGGATTTGTAAGTGAATATTAAAAAAATCACAAAAGAGTCAATTTGTTCATTCTTAGATAATGTCATGGATGGCCTAGCTCTTTAGACTCAACAAGCTAAACTTTGAAGGCTTAGATATTGAGATAGAAGTTCATCAAGATATGAAACTTTTATATCATGATCTTGGTACAAATTACATTGATTAAATGTGTTCTAATGGTCATGTGAGGCTTTCTGAGCATATTTAAAAATTACACAAGTAAGTTACTCTATTCTAGTTTCCATTTGACATCTTGATGACAATATGGCTTCACAAAGCTTGTTCTTTAGCTACTGTTTGATCTTTGAAAGCTTGGATGAATTCCTTGAGGAATAACCAATCATGTTCCATGCTTTAATGACATTGATCACCATAAAGACCTACCACTTGCATATATGACCCTAAAAAGACCCTTAAGACACTAAATGACATAAGGATTGTACCAGACAATAACCAATACAAAAATGGCATATAAAGTGACATAAAATAATCTCTAACATACCCCATGACATTATAAAAATCCCCTATACAAGATTTTGACTATAGGGATTTGACCCATTTTGGCTTATGGGGAAAAATGGTCAATAAGACTCTTGGTAACCTCCTTGAGGGGAAAATCTCTTCAGTGGTATAATGGTCTCACTCCTACCTTCATAAACACATAGGATGAATTTGGTGAATTTTTATGTAATAATTTTGAAGATAGAAGTGATCATGTTTCATTAACTAAACAACTCACCTTAGTTAAGAGGGAAACCCAAGAATCCATTGTTGACTTTAATTATAGATTTACAAAAACTTGGAATAGAATTCCTATCATCATTGAGCTTACACCTAATTATGCCTTCATATACTATTTTAGGGATTTGAATTTTGATTTTTTTGAAATGATACATTCCATGGGGGAACCACATTGCCAGAAGCATATGAGATCTCTATAACAGTAAAAAACTACTTGATCTAAGTAGGAAAGCTGACTCCTCCCTAATTCTAAAGATTTATCCCACGTCCCCCACCATTTTTCCATTTCCAACTCCAAATAATCAAGATCAATCTGATGGAAGCCAAGTAGATAGTCTTTGTAAGATTAAGGTGTTACTTAAATCTCAAAATAATAAGTTGGTAGCCTTAGAGAGATACCATAATAATTCTTATAACCCTTATCAATCCCCTTATCATGATCCATATCTATCATATCTATATAATAAACCCCCTTATCCACCCAACTAATAAGATCAATGGCAGATCACACAAGATAGACCTTACAATAACTATAGCCCCAATGTTGATAGTAGTTCAAGGGCATCAATCCCAACATAGAATAACCTTGTATAATAAGGTTAATGGTCTTCTCCATGGGGCAAATTAGGTGAAATATTAATGGATACAAGTGGGGAATTATGTCATAATTATTATATGCAATAGGGTTCACCTTTCAAGTACATGACACTATGCTTCCTCCACAACAAGGTCCTTCAGTGCCTCATAATGATATGCCTATCATGACCCCAGTTGAATTCCAAATTCAATAAGGAGGTAATGTGATTAAGGCATCTAATGAGACCAACTTTGAAAACTTTTAATAAGGTGAACACTCTTTTAAACAAGTGGTAGTAAATTTGGGGTAGAATGTGCCCAAGGCAAATAATTTGATTTCAACCCACACAAGAGCTAAGAAAAGGATGGTATAACATAGTTTTGGGTTGTCTAATGCCACTCTAACACACCCCCAAGTAGATCAAAATATTATCATTCAAGTTAAATTTCATAAAACACCTACAACATAATAGACATCACAAACACATGGACAGGAGTAGAAGAGTCCCTTCATTCCACAAGTCACACAAGCCAAAAATGATTCTCCTACTCCTAAGATACAACCCAAGAGTGTCAATTCTCCCTTAAACATTGTATATCACATGAATAAGTATAATTTTATGATTCTTATGTGATATTTTCTACTCATTCTAGGTTAGAAATTCAACAAGATCTCTCCAAAGTTTCTCTCATAAACAAGTAAGCTGATAAGGTGAGTGTAGTTTATGTTAATGACAATCAATCTAATGAAATCTAAGCTCCCAAGTTATTTAATTGACCTCCATTATACTTATTAGTCATAATAGGAGATTATCTTATTCATAATTTCATGATATATAGTGGTGCTTTTACTTCAGTCATACCAAAGGCCATAGCTGATAAATTAGAGCTCAAATATAAACCCAATGAAAAAGGAATTTTGAAATTAGATGGGTCACCCATAAAGATATTAGGTAACCTAAAAGATATCAAAATTATATTATCATCCTACACCAATTGTAATATCTCACAAGATGTCATGGTAGTTGATCTCCCTCCATATTATACCACATGTCTATTTGGGGATTTCAATATAAATATTGGGGGATACCTTTCATCTAACTAGTGATACATAGTATTTAGGACTAGATATGGGACAAGGGTTACTATTAGGTCTAAACCTATTTCTAGGTTCCACTTAGAACTCTATATGCAAAACCTATCCAATGTAAATTTCACTATCTTAGATGAGGATGAGAATATCAATGAATAAGAACCTGAAGATCATCTTAAAGGAATATCATATCTAATCCTTGATAAATGGTCAGTTGACAACCATGGTTTTGACCCATAAAAAACCATTGAGGAGGAAGTCATATAGGTATAATACATGCATGAGGAAAGAGATATTGTACCTAGTCTTACAGTCCCAACTCAAGAACATGAAGGCATATGGACCTTATTTTTTGATGGATCAAGGTCAAAGAATAGGAGTGGGGCTAGAGTAACACTTTTTTCCATTTTAATCATAGGTATTAATCTACATTAAGGTTTAAATTTATTTTTACTTCAAACACTACAAAATATGAATTCCTCATACATGAGCTACAATGGGCAAGGAGAAGAGGAATCAAACTTTTTCAAGTGAAAGGGGATAGTGAGATAGTGGTGCAATAGGTGAGAGGTGTTATTTTAGTCAAAAATAATCTTTTGAAGGCCAATAATCATTGATTTTGGGATCTCTTGGAGTAATTTTTATCATTTGAAATTCATTTTATACCAAGCAAGTCCAATCATCATGCAAATAAACTTACAACCATTAGTGGATAATATGACATTGTTGATGGACTCAAGGGCACTCAAGGATAATCATAAATAAAGGTTGTATGTATGACATCTATACTTAATAAATAGGTGAGTTGGTAGGTCTTTGATAGTGATGAGTAGATTGCTTATTTTCTCATGCATGAGTTAGAATTTCGTCATAAAAATCAAGGAATATTGTACCATTAGTTTGATGATAAAATTGTCCAGGTAAGAACAAATAAATTACCCAAGGGATTATTGGAATTAGAGATCATCTTAAATTAATATGATCATTTTATAAAGGACAGGGTGAGTATCTCAACTAAATAGGAACACTAGGAGAAAATAGCTATTTTTAAGGACAAGTTGCTTAAGTTGGGAAAAGTGAACACTTAGAAAGAGAGAGTTGCCTTCATAACCTTATGTTAAGAATATAAATATTGTTTTTCATTGTAATACCATTATCTAAAATTATTTTACTCCAAGTTATCCCAACATACCATAGAGTTGGAGGACAATGCCAAAATGGTAAGGCAGAAGCAAAGAATAATCAACCATAAGGTTGAAAATCTCATGAGAATGAAATTTCAAAAATTGATTGAATATAAGATTATATTTCCCATTAAACATTCCTCATGGATGGCAAACCTTATGCCTATGAGGAATAATAATGGATATATATGCCTATGTGTTGATTTTAGAGACCTTAACAAGGTGTCTTTGGGAGACCATTATCCACTACCATCCATGGATTAGATCCTTTAGAAGGTTTAAGGCTCTCAAAATTTTTATTTTCTTTATGGATACTCTAAATACAATCAGATACTAGTCAATGAGGAAGATAGACATAATACTACCTTCAAAACAAAGTTGGTCACTTATACATGAAGATGCCCTTTGGATTGTCCAATGTAGGGGAAACTTTCCAAAAGGAAATTTATGTTGCCTTTGAAGGGATAATTAGTGAGACGGTGCTCTTCTATATTGATTACATCACTATGTTTTCAAAGGACCATGTAGATCACATGACACACTTGAGGTTAGTCTATGATAGGCACAGGCAATTTGGACTTTCCTTAAATCCTAAGAAATGTATCTTTGTAGTTCATGAGGGAAGATTGTTAGGACATGTCGTTTCAAAGGATGGCCTCTCCATAAACCTTGAGAAGATTGAATCAATCTTATCCTTACCCCTGCCCAAGCACAAGAAAGGTTTGTAGATCTTCTTAGGGAATATTAACTTCATAAGGAGGTTTATTCTGGATTTTGCAGAGTTAGTATATATTCTTACTCATATGTTTAAGAATAATGAGTTAACATGGAGAAAGGAATGAAAGAGAAGTTTTGAGTTCATCAAATAATCCATCTCTTAATCCCCTACAGTCCTCAATGACTATAGCAAAGATTTTTTCTTATATGCATTCTCCATAGTTGATTTCATTTATGTTATGCTTATACAGTAGAATGATGAAAGACTTAAACAACAAATTATCTTATTTTGTCAATCCTTATAAGGATAAGAATAACTTGTTTTTATGAAAGGTTTGAATAAGTTTAAATACATGGTTTCTATCAATAAGGTCATAGTGATGGTAGTGCACCCAAGCATCAAAGAGTTTATACTTAATAGTTATTTGAATGAGAAGAGAGTTGAGTGGGTAAAAAACTATATGGAATATGACATTGAGGTGAGAATTACCAAGATAATCAAATTTAGAGGTCACTATGAGAATCTTGTAGCAGAGGTGAAGGAAGATAAAGAGATTGTGTTAGCATTCCATGATAGTCAGCAGCTAGCTGTAAACACCACTCCTCTCAACTAGACCAATGATGTGGTCAAGTTCCTCCAAATAGGCCAACATCCTATGGGATTAGATAGTACCAAAATAATATGATTTAATCTATATACCATACCTTATATATTGGTAGATAGAGTGTTATTTAAGAAGGATGTAAGAGGTATGCTTCTAAGATGTATTGAATCAAGCTAAATTGAAAAACTACTTGAGTGGTTTTATGATGGGTCTATTAATGGGAACTTTGTTGACAATACCACAGCCAATAATATCATTAGATTAAGATATTTTTGGCCCACCTTATTTATAGACTCACATGTTTAGGTCAGGAAATGTTTAAAGTGTGCCATTTTCACCAGTAAACAAAGGTTAGTTGCCCTTCCCTTGCAACCCATTTAAGTTGAGGATACCTTCATGTAGTGGGTATTAGACTTCATAAGCATGATCCATCCCCCTTCCATTGCTAGGCATAAGTGAGTCACAACAACCACTGAATACTTCACAATGTGGGTGGAGGTAATTTCTCTTAAGGAGGCCAATGAGAACTCAGTCGTGGAGTTCTATGGCAATATTATGATCAGATTTGGTGTACCTTCAACAATCATATATGATAATGTTATGGAATTGAGTAGTTTTAAGGTATGTGAGTGGGCCCTTATCCATGGAATATACCTCAAGGATTCCTCTAACTATTATCCATATGGAAATGGGCTATCAAAGTCCAAAAATAATAACTTGATAAGGATCATCAAGAGGACCATGGAAGATAGTCAAAGAGAATGGCATACAAGGTTGAGAACTAACTTATGGGAAAATAGATTCACACTTAAGAGGTCTAATATACACTCTTCATACCTCCATGTCTATGTTATATAGGTAATGTTAAATATTTCCCTTCAACTACCAACTTTAGAGCTTGCTTACCAACTTAAACTCTTGGAAGATGATGCAATACAAGTGAGAATGAATGAGCTGAGACAATTAGAGGAGATAAGAGATAGTTCCATGAATTTTATATGGACTAATAAACATGATTTCAATAAGTCATTTGATAAAAAATCTTCATCTAAGACATTCCAATAGGGAGACATAATTCTCAAGTGATATGAAGACCATGCAAAGCTAGGGAAACACTCCAAGTTTGACAACCTTTGGAGTGGGCCTTATATCATCACCAGATGTAAGTAAATTAATGCCTTTCAACTATCTAGGTTTAATTCTAAGTAAATTCCGATCCCTATCATTAGGATGTTCCTCAAGTTTGACTACTAGTCTTCATCATGTTTCTCTTGTACATAGTAGCTAGTAGTTGTCTTTTCCCTCCAAGTGATTCAGCACATGCTTAGTGTTTGTTATTTTCTATTTTGTATTTTATTTTATTTTTATTATTTTTTACTTTATTGTGATCATTATTTAAAATCTTACAAGGTACAGGGTAGAGTTCATGTGCATTCAAAATTTTATTTCCTAAATCATCAAGAGAAATTCTAAGAGTTATGAGTTCCTTGACTAGAGAGTAATCAAGCTACTTAATTCACCAAAAAAGTTGATAAATTTATAGTCTCATAATGTAGTCATATAAAATACAAATTTGGTAACTTGAGTGTGTATAATGACACCCATTTCATAGGTCCATTTTTCTTGCTCTCTTGACCCTCTTAGGCATGTTTTCACAATTTCCTAGTCATCTATATCCTTCCAAAATGAACCCTTGCTAACCTAAGCTGATATTTCAATGATAAATCCATCCCCCTATTTCTCTTTCTCCTTAGACAATAGTTCCCAAACTTGGACTATAGCGCTGAGACTCAGGGTGTCCTATTTCTAGTGTTATTGTCCAAATGTATTTTGGCTTATAATGGTCATTTTCTCCTAGATCCTTATCCTAATTCATGTTGGCCTAATGCAAATTAATTTAACCCCTTATCATTAAATTTATTATAAAAATCCATTCAAAATCCATTTATAAGGGTTGGCACTCATTTACAAGAGAGAAGCAAGAATACAAGCAAGACTATTCAAGCACTTTTCCCTATTCTCTGCATACAACCATCCAATAGTATTTCAAGCTTATTCAAACCTTTACACCCATCCCTAGTCATTCAAAGTACACCAAATTTAACTTTTACTTTCATTTTCATCACACTATTTCACCAAGCACTTTAATGGGAGAGCGACATATAGCTTGATTCCTCTTCAGAGTATTTGTATGTAGGAAGTGTGCCCACACAAGAGGTGTGAAGTGTGTCTAACATATCTTTTACACACTAACCCCTTTTCCTTATTGACAAAATTTCTATTTAATTTCATATAAGATACAATCACATGAATAATAAGCTCTATAGGGAGTTTCATTGACAATAAGGATCTAAAGTTTGGTATATAGACTCACATAGACACAATGAACAAAACCCATTAAAATTAGATCTCTATGAGTAGTTTGCACAATAGCACCAAGACTAAGACTATAATTTTTGATAGTAGGGTGTCTTATTTTTAAAAATCCTATCGAATAATAAAATGAAGTCTAAATCTCATTTTATGATAGTGTTCCAATCATGTTCCTCCAATATCAGAATCTGTCTCAGTCGTAACAACCCAAAATAAGCTAAGTCATATTTTCTCTCACTTATTATTATTTTTAGAAAAGGAAAAATACAATTTATTTTCAAAAATTAGTAGCTTAATTATTGCATATTATTTATTGATTTTATCTACTCAAACCTGTTTATTATTTAGGAATTAAACATCTAATTTCTGAAAAGTAATAAATCACATATCTAGAAAGGGGTCAAACTAATGCCTTTAGTCCTGATCCATCATTAGTCTCATGATGGCATCCCATCCTAATGAGTTTGAGTCATTCAATCAGTTCATTTACTTGTTATGCTAAAAGATGTTTAGTGTTCTCTATATCTCTATTCAACTTGATTTAATGTTTTCATGATGATAAAACATGTTTATAGGTCTTTGGTCAGTTTGATAGAGCTCCAAAATGTGAGAAATGCCATGGTGAAAGTGAATTGAGAAAGTAATCTAATGAAGACTCATAAAGACCTTTATTTTGTTGTCACATGAGGTATGTTTATCTTTCAAGTTTCAAAAACACCATGATAAGTTTATTATGGTCCATTTGAAGACTCTAATAGGTCATAAATCTATATTTATAAGATAATATCATAATATTCCTTTGATATCTACTTTTAAGGTCATGAATATGTACCAAAGTCAATATTTTTATCATAATGAATCCTAATTTAACCTTGAAGGGACTCTAAGCCACCTTCCATGCCTTAAATGGACCTCATAAACCTCATTATACCATAACTTAAGTGTTTCATGCCTCATTGAGCCTATTACTACCATGGTCAATGCCTAAATCCTCCCTAATAGGCCTGACACATGTTAAATTATGACTTTTCAACTCCCCTAATTTGTATCATTATCTTTAAAATAGCACATTACCCCTATTTTCCCTACAAAACTATAGCTAATGATTTATTTTGGTTTGAAATAAGAGGAAATGCAGAGAAATTTTAGGTTGTAGAGGTTTCTCAAAAGGTACAAATTCATACAGTACATACTAGCTTAGGTAGAGACAAGTATTTGCAAAGTGAGTTCAGTGATGGAAAATGAAGGAGAAATTAGAGTTTTTCAGTGAAAAATAAGATCAAATTCATCCTAACTTCCCTTTTATTTCATTGGCAAGCTTAGAGATATCCTCAAGTTTATGCTCACACTATACGAAGGAGAGATAATAGAGGGAAAAGCTCCTAATCAAGGGAAGTACACTCGGTTATCCTCCACCCATGGTCATTCATTTTGGGATTGTTATCATGAGATATATGAACATTCCTTAGGAACTTAAGTAATATGTATGCCATACTTATATGCATAGGCCAAGTTAAACATAATGGTTCTCATAGATTCTTGACTTGTTTGGTCAAACAAGTAAGTGATTTTGTTTCCTCAGGTACTAAAGGAACATTTCATGTCTTTTTTAGTGTTTAAATCACATGTGTGAGCTCATAAGCCAATAGTCCTTTAAGACTAGAATAATGTGTAATGTGCAAGCATGTCTAAGCAATGATCAGAGGTTAAGCGCCCTCAGCAGAAGGTGTTGATTATGTTAAGAAGTGGTGGAGTGCTTCAATATTTTCCATGACTTATTTCTAAAATTTGATATTCCTAATAGCCTCTTATCATCTCAAAGGCTCTTAAATAAGAAGGGGGTTATACATACTTTAGGACCACTATGTGGTGAGCATTGTGTGTGGTTTAATGGCATCTACAAAGCCTTCAAATGCAACTCAAAAACATAGAAGGAGGTGTTAGATTCATAGTGGGTCATATTTTCCAACCTCCATGGTAGCATCATAGACTTAAAAACCATCTTCCTTACATATATAACAACATATTTAATTTTAACAAAGATTAATGTTTTTTTCAAATATTAAGGTTTCTCAGAGATTCCTAGGTTGCATATTTTGGTTGTGTATACTTCATTTATGCCTCTAAAGTGGTATATTTATATAGGTATATATGTGAAGGTCTTAAAGATTCATCTAGGTTTTATTGGGAGGGTTTTCCATACTCTTTTCATGTCATATTCATGCTTCTAATTTTTTTTCACTATCTACACACTATGTTTTAGCCCTATCTTCATGTATGACTCACCATACCACCCCACAATCATCCTCATTTACTCCTTAAACCTTAATTCTTAGTCTAAACCATGTGAAATATACTTAAACATTAATTTTAACCCTAAAGGATAATTAATTAATTTAATGTTGGACCTATATGCTCATATACCTAATGAAGGGGGCAAATAACCACCTATAGCCAACCCTTTTAAACCTACTATAGAAAAGTTTCCAAAGGGCAATGTATGAACCAATAGTGGGCATAAGGAATGATATGAGAACAACAAGTTGTAAATCCTAAAGAAGTGAATGAAGATATGAGTATTCCACATATGATTTTTAATTGACTACAAACCACCCTCTTCTCATACAAGCCTGATAATCAAACCCCTATAGACAGTCAGTACTGGTAGGTGAATACATATGACAGTATTGGTGTATATTAGTATCTCCATCTTGAATAATCCAAGAGGAAATATTAATATAAGAAAATAAAAGGTTAAAAATATTTAAAAAAAAGTAACTCTTGGTGATCACTCCATCTAAATATCAAGAAAATGTCAAAATAGGCTTGAGATCACACAAGCATACTCAGGCATGAGCCCTAAGCTTGAGAAAGGGAGTGTATGCAAGAAGAGGGGAGGTTGGAAAAGAACCATATAAGAGTGTATTTAACCCTGATACATATTATATTGACACCTAATACCATGTTAGACTTAAAAAATAAAGGACAATAACCCTACTCAAAAATCTTATGCTCAAACACACAGTCAACAGGTAGTCCATTACTAGTTTGAGCTAAAATGCTAGTTTGGGCCACTATAGGCATGACCAATCCTTAAAAATTAGTATGAATAGTCATCATGACCATTTAAAGGCACTCATAGCTCCATTTAGTTGATACAAATAGTGTTTATACCCATATTTTTGTCTTATACCAAGCCCTATATGTGATAGTTAGTCCAAGGGCTAAATGAGCAAAATCATGATTTGAAGAGTTTACAAGCATAATAGGGTCCAAAAATGGTCATAAAAAAAATTTAAATGATGGTTAAGGTCATCATATAAATTTTAAAATGTTTTAAATTTAGAGTTACATCAAGTGACCTTAAAGATAGACCAATGCATACAGGCTTAAAGACTACTCATAGACCCTAATGCCATCTTAGAGTTTCTCCAAGCTCTTACAAGTTAGATCATCAATGATGGATGTATGAAGATGTTTTAGACCCTAAAAAGGAGGTTTAAAGTGTAAATAAGTGAGGAAAAATTAAAAGTGTCTTCAAAACCTTGCTCAAGTCACTCACCCTATACATAGTCAGTTTGAGAGCTAAATTCAAGTGTTCACACACTTCATCACATAGATACTCAGGGCCAAAGATCTTAGGGAATTTTAAGTCTCCATATGGGATAAAGATTCATTAAGGATTGGTTTTAATTGGGGATCTAATCTTTATGAAAAATATTTAATAAAATAACTAGTCAGAATTGGTCTACAGACAACTCAAGTGCCACCTTCCAACACTCTTATCTTGACACACCCTTTGCATGGGACCCTAGGCCATTCATGGAAGATGAAGAGGTAAATGTACTATAAGTTCATGGACATTGTTTCTAGTTTGGATGTCCATATGATATGAACCATATTTAATATGGTGGACATCTCAAACCCTACGTAAACTCCAAAAGTGAATCAATGGTGAATTTTGGCCTCAAAACCCATATAGATGAGGTGATTTGACTATGAAATGACCTATAAAGTATCATCAAGTCTTCTAAGCATCACAGTGACTCACTGGTTGGCATGTGAAAGGGTCAATATATACATAATAAGCCTGATAAGGTTATTTTGAGTTTAATATCAAGGATATGGGGAGTGTTTGTGTATATAATGAAGTTAAGGAGGGAAAATGAGTCCTAAATCATCTAAATGATCCATATAGTAGCCATTTTCAGAGACTTCGATGACTAGTTTCATTGTAAGTAAGCATAAGTGTTAAGGATGATGGTTGTATACACTCATTATGGGTCAAGAGGCTTGATCAAGCCAATGATTGTTGTCTTATATGGTCTCTAAGGTAGTATTCAGGTTTGAATAAATGAAAGAGTGCCTCACAACCCTAGGTTTTAGGCCAAAGTTCAAGATCCAAGTCTGCAAATAGACTAATTTATAACCTCCACTATGAATATGTCACTAAAATATGTATAAAAGAGAAATTTGAGAATTAGGAATTATTATAACCTTCTTACGGAAAGTCATCATAGTGTTTGGAAGTATTTTAGCTAATTTGGATCCCAAAATAAGTCTCTATAGTTGGTCATTTTTCCTACAGACATCCACGAGCTACTTAGTGAACATGTTTCTCACCCAAGGAGAATCTTTAAATTCTCACCATAATATGAATGCTATACATGGTGAACCCAACACTTCAAAGGAGGTTGAGAGGTTTATTGGCATGCATTTTGTACAATTAGTTTAGAGACTCAATTGTTGGTCTCTATGAACCATCCCTAAGACCCCAATCACTCTTAAACCCTCCTTAAACCCTAAAAGGGACTTAAATAAAAAAGGCTTAGTGAAAAGTTCATCTAAATACTCAATAATTTCTTAACCAAAACCTATAACATATTTCCAACTCAAAGGAGCTCATGACCCTGGTCCTTAATTGTATGGAGGTTGTACATACACCTCTTGAAAGTTCAAATTTGCAAGGTTTTGGGTATAAAATGGGTTTCAAAGCCTAACCAAAAGTTATAAACTATGGGAATGTTAATTTAAAGGATTATTTTACCCTTTTAATACTATAATTATGCATGAAGTTTCCTACAAGTGTCTCTTCCATCTCATTTTCAATAGCTAGTATGTGGAATTGGTTTGAGAGGCCTAGTCTAGTTAGGTCAATATATTTAAAGGTAGAAAACAGTTAGGTAAGTCCTAAGTGTTGATATATGTATTTTATAAAAGGATATTTTAGGTCCTTTCATTTGTTTTTAAGGCCTATTTTATTTTCCTTAATCATTCAAATAGTGAGTATGCAAAAAATGAAAAACTTACAAATAGGCCTACTTAACTTGCAGATGGAAGGCTCTAATGGGAATAAAATATAATTATGTAATTAATGAGACACCATTAAACCTTTTAAATACCCATTTATTTTATAATATCCCAAATTTAATAACATTATGAAAGGGTGAAGGAAGTTTTAAGAATAAGTCAGTATACACATTAAAGGAGAGACTGCTCAATGCCTCTTAGAGGCCTACTAACACCCCATTTGCATTATGTAACTACCATTTGAGGGAATATTTGGATATTTTGAGCATGTTTAATACCTATGTGAATCAAATAGAGGATTTATAACCTCCACACCTCATCTTAATGCCAAGGTGGAATCATTGAAGAAGTGTAAATGCATGAGGGGGTGAATATGCTTGTTGTAACTATCGTATGCCACCTTGGAATTTCATATTATTGGAATCTTCCCTCTTATCTCTCAAAAATTATATTTAATTAGGTATTTATCTTTTATTATGGAATCCCTTAGCTAGGTGTAGCAAAGCTCTACCAAAATTACCTTGTACTCTATGAATCAATAAACAGATTTCTCGATTTAATATTAGTGTCTTTTATGAGAGTTGATTTGTAGAATGTATGATTTTTATTTTAATATTTAGGTCCTTTCATTCAAATAAATTTAATTTATTGATCTATGCAAGTTGTATGAATTATTGATAAGTAGAGGTGTTCCTGAAGTGTCATGAGCTAATAGTGTCTTTTGCAGATCTAGGTCCTTGTCCTTCAAGTTATGAAACTCTCACTTAACCTTCATATGAAGAATTCATGTTTTGAAAATTATCAATAGGTTTGATTAGTTTTAATCATCATCAGGTTCATTAGTGTGTTTAAAGGATAGACTAAGAGAGGATCTTCCATCATTGGTGCATCACCACTTTAGTGTAAGTTCTTTTACCAATTTTCATCTCTTTTCCCTTTGATTACAACAATATTAAGTCTTATAATGAGTATTTAAGTGACAAATTAGGTGATCTATCCCCATCAAAACTAGATTTTTTACATACATCTTAGGTAACCCACAACTTATAGGTTAATCCAATGTTAGTCTAGGTTTGAGGTGGATGTGAATAGTCTTTCTCAAGAAGGGTAAAACCTAGATAGCTAACACAACCTACTTAGTTGCTGACACCACATCCCCTAATATTTTATGTGGTTAGTATCCTAAGAGCGAATCCAGATTAAGGCACCTAATAGGTACCCATCTAGATTCCCCTGCTCACTCCTCCATCTCCTCCTATTTCCCTTCCACCCCTTACTCCTATCATTTTCTAACTTTTAGTTTTGGTGGCCACTAGTTCAGCTCTACCCCCTCTATTTCCCATTGCCGCACCTCTATATTTCTACCAAGTACCTTTGGACTCAGTCCTTCTAATTTTCCTTCCTTCTTTATTCCCTTCCACTCCTCCCATCTCATAATTTAGAATCCTTCTACTACTTCCCTTGGACATGCCTTTAGCATTAGGCATGACTATATCCTTTGGGAGCATACCACTTCCAATAAGGACCCTCCTAATCCCCACTTAAGTTATCCCAATTCTCCCCTCTCGAGATCCAATTTATTTTCTTTCAGTCCTTATGGTCCCAATCATCTTAGTCAAACCAACCACTATAACACTTGAAGTTGACCTAAGAAAGAGTCTAAAAAAGAAACAAAAGGTGATCCACATTCTATCTCCAACCCAAAGTCCTTCTGATCTAGCTCTACCTCTTCCACAAGCTTTAGAAGATCTTCTAACCCTAATAGTAGTAACTCAGTATTTATCTCCTTGACCCCCTCTCTCCCTTACCCAAGGCCCCATAGGGCTCACCTTAAGCATCCCATCTCTTATATGTTATTCCACACCCTATTCTCTAGGTAAAGTCTACCTTAAGTGAACCTAACTGAGGAATAGTGGTAGGCTAAAATGTTTCCATGGAGTTCCCCTTTCGTTCTCCCTCCTTTCACTCGCATTCCCCCTCTACCTCCACTCCTTTAATTTTTTACTCTTACACTTCCTCTATTTCCCCTCCACCTCATCCTCTAACCTTAAATACCATTTAATCCACACCTTGCACACCTCATGAAACCTAAGGGATGGTCCCAAAGTCATAATCATCATAGATGGCTATTTAGGGTAACCTAAACATATAGTGGAGTTTTGACAGAGCCTCTAGGAGTATGAAGAAAATGTTCATGTAGAGGTTTATCTAAGAAGGGAAAACAATGATATGGTAGACCCATCAGGATCTATTCTCCCTCACCAAGGTAATTACTTCTATGAGGGAGGAGATGCTAGTTGAAGACCCACTATCCATCCTCCATGCTACCCATGACATGTCTGAGAAGCTCTTTGAGGACATGTAGATCCAAGTTTAGACTCTCAAATCCTAATTCAATATCATGTTCCCAATCAAACTAATTCGGCAAGTCAAGGACACCCTCCTACTATTATTGACAACTTTCTAGTCTCAGACCTAGAAAGGGGTCAACCTAATGCCTTGATTCTTGATCCATCATTTGTCTCATGGTGGCATCCCATCCTTGTGAGTTTGAGTCATTCAGTTAGTTTAATTATTTATTATTCTATAAGATGCTTGGTTTTCTACATACTTTTGTTCAATTTTATTAAGTGTTTTCATGATGATCAAACATGTTTAGAGGTCTTTTGTCATTTTATGGAGCTCTAACAAGCGAAAAATGCCATGGTGAAGGTGAATTGAGAAGGTAGTATAAGGAAAACTCATAAACACCTTTTTTTTTCTTAGTCACATGATGTATGTTCATCTTTCAAGTTTTAATAATATCATGAAAAGTGTATTAGGGTCCATTTGAAGTCTCTAATAGTCCATAAATGTCTCTTCATAAGATAATAGCAATATATTTAGTTGATATGTCCTTTTAAGGTCATGAATATGTACTAAAGTCAATATGTTTTATCATAATGAGGCCTAATTTGACTTTGATGGGCCACTAAGCCACATTTCATGCCTTCAATATACCACATGAACCTCATTATATCATCACTTAAGTGTTTCATGCCTCATTGAGCCTATTACCACCATGGTCCATGCCTAAATCCTCCCTAATGGACCCCCATGTGTTAAATTATGACTTTTCAACTCCCCTAATTTGTACCATTAGCTTTAAAATATCACATGGCCCCTATTTACCCTCCACATCACCTTTTAATGATGTAATTTTGTATAAAACAAGAGGAAATGTAGGGACATTATATGTTTTAGAGGTTTCTCAGATGGTACAGATCCATATAATATAGACTAGCTCAAGTGGAGTTAGGTATTTACAGAATGAGGTCAGTGATGGAAAGTGGAGAAGAAAGTAGATTGTTTCAGTGCCAAAAAATATCAAAACCATCCTACCTTCCCCTCAAGCTCATTTATAAGCTTATAGAGCTCCTCAAGTTTATGCTCAGACTATATGGAGGGAAAGAATTGAGGTCCAAGCTCCTAATTAGGGGAAGTACACTCAGTTAGCCTCTACCTATGGGAATTTATTTTTAGATTGGTATCATGATTTTTATGATAAATATTTAATAAATTAAGGAGTTTGTATGTCAACCTTATTTTCACAAGCCAAGTTGAATAGAACTATTTTCATGGATTCATGACTTGTTTGGTCAAACTAGTAAGTGATCTTGTTTCCTTAGGTCTTAAAGGAGCATATCATGTCATTTTTAGTTCTTGAATCATATTTTTGAGATCATAAAACCAACAAACCTTCAATATTTTAATAGTGTGCAATCTGCAGGTAAGTCTATGCAATGATCAGAGGTTGAGTGCCCTCATTAGAAGGTGTTGATTATGTTAAAAGTGGTAGAGTGTTTCAAGATTTTCCATGCCTCCTTGATCTAATTTTATGTTTCTAATATCCTCTTGTCATCTCAAAGGAACTTAAAAAAAGGGGGTTATACATACTTGAGGGCCACTATGTGGTGAGCACTATGTGTGGTTTGATGGCATCTACAGAGCCTTCAAATGCAACTCAAGAACATGGAAGGAGGTGTTAGAGTCATAGTAAGTCATCATCTCAACCTTATGAGAAAGTTTTCCAACCTCCATGGTAGCATCACAAACCTAAAAACCACCCTCCTTACATCTATAACCACACAGTCAATTTTAGTAAAGATAAAGGTTTTTTGCAAATATTAAGGATTCTTAGGGATTCTTAGGTTGCATCTTTTGGTTGTGTATGATTCATTTTAGCCTCCAAAGTGGTATATTTATTTAGGTATATGTGTGAGGGTCTTCAAAAATCATCTGGTTTGTATTGGGAAGGATTCCATACTCCTTTTCATGTCATATTCATGCTTCTACCATTTCATGTTGATTTCATTGTCTCCACACTATATTTTAGCCCTATCTTTATGTATCACTCACCATACCACCCCACAATCATCCTCCTTTACTCCTCTAACCTTCCTTCCCAGTCTAATCCATGTGAAACACACCTAAACATTACTCATAACCCTCAAGGATCATAAAGTCATGGAATTTTGGACCTATATTTTCATATACCTAACTGAGGAGGAAAATAACCACCTATAGCCAACCCTTTTAAGCCTACTATAGTAGAATCTCCGAGGGCACTATATGAACTAATAATAGGCATAATGAATTATATGAGCACAAGAAGTTATGAATCCTAAATATGTGAACAAATATCTAAGTATATCACATAATAGTTTCAAGTGATTGCAGACCACCTTCTTCTCATACAAACCTAATAATCAAACCCTTAAAGATAGTATTGATAGGTGAATACATATGACATTGCTCATGTATATTAGTATCTTCATCTTACCTAGGATAAGAGGAAATGTTCATAAAAGAAAATATAAGTTTAAAACTAATGAATAAGGTAACTCCTGGTAATCACTCCATCTAAAGAGCAAGAAAACATCAAATCAGGGTTGGGATCACAAAGGCATACTCAGACATGAGCCCTAAGATTGAGAAGGGGAGTGTATGCAAGAAGAGGGGAGGTTGGAAAATCACCATTTAAGAGTATCTATAACTAGATACATATTTTATTGACACCTACCCCATGGGTATCTCAAGAAGTAAAGGAAAATAACCCTACTTATAACTCTTATGCTCAAACACATAGACAACTAGTAGTCCACTACTAATCTGAGCTAAAATAATGATTTGGGGCCTCTATAGGCATGTCTAAACCTTCAAAATTAGTAAAAATGGTCATCATGACCATTTCAATGCACACATATCTCTATTTGGTTTATAAAAATGTTCCTAAAGCAATGTGAAATGATGGTTAAGGTCCTAATGTACCCTATAAAGGGGTTAACATTTAGATTTACATCAGGTGCCCTTGAAGATAGACCAATGTAGATAAGATTCAAGCCTTCTTATAGACCCTACTTCTATCTTAAATTTTTTTCAATATCTTACAACAAGTTTTATGGTTAATGATGGATGTATGAAGATGTTTCAGACCCTACAAACGAGGCTTTAAGTGGAAAGAAGTGAGGAAAAAGTTAAAGTGTCTTCAAAACCCTGATCGAGCCACTCACCCTATACACAATCAACTTGAGATCTAAATTCAAGTGTTCACACACTTTATCACACTTATTCTCAGGGATGAATCTCTTAGGTAAGTTAAAGTCTCTCTATGGGATAAATATTCATGAAGGATTGCTGGCATTAGGGGACTAACCTTTATGAACTATCCTTAAGAAAATAACCAATCAAAATTGGTATGTAGATAACCCGAGTGCCACATTCTAATGCTCTTATCTCCACACACCCTTTTCATGAGACCCTAGGCCATTTATGGAAGATGAGTAGATAAATTTAATATAAGTTCATATCCATTATTTTTGTTTGGGACATCCATATGCTATGAACCATCATTATTATGGTGGATGTCTCCAACCCTACATAAACCCTAAAAGTGACTTGATGATGAATTTTGTCCTCAAAATACATTTAGATGAGGTTATTTGACTATGAAATGACCTCTAAGGTCTCCTCAAGTCTTTAGAGCATCATAGTGACTCACTAGTTAGCACGTGCATGAGTCAAGTTATACAAAATAGGCCTAGAAAGGTTAGTTTGAGTCTAAAAGTAAGGAGATGAGGAGTGTTTATGTATATAATGAAATTAAGGTAGGAAAATGAGTCCTAATGCATCTTGATGAGCCATCTAGTAGTTATTTTCAAATACCTTCATGATTGGTTCTATTGTAAGTAAGCATAGGTGTTAAGGATGATGGTTGTATACACTCATTAGGGGTAAAGAGGATTGATAAAGCTAATGACTATTGTTTGATATGGTCTCTAAAGTAATATTTAGGTTGGAATCAATGCAAGAGTGCCATAAAACCCTAGGGTTTAGGCCAAATTTCAAGATCCAAGTCTACATAAAAACTAATCTATAACCTCCATTATCACTGTGTCACCAAAATGTGGAGAAGAAAGTAATTTGGGAAGTAGGAATGCTTATAACCTTCATGGGGAAGGTCATCACAATTTTTTAAATGCTTTTATCCAATTTGTATCATAGGAGAAGTCCCTACAGTTGGTTATTTTTCCTGAAGACACCCAAGAGCTACTCAATGAGCATGTTTCTCACCCAAAGAGCATCTTCAAATTCTCACCATAGTATGAACTATATGTATGGTGAACCCAACACTTCATGGGAGGTTGATATGTCTTTTGGCATGCATTTTGTGTAATTCATTTAGAGATTTAAGCCCTTGTCTCTATGAACCATCCCTAAGACCCCAAACACTCTTAACCCCACCTCAAACCCTAATAGGGACTCAACTAGAAAGGTTTAGTAAAAAGTGAATCTAAACCATTAATAATTAATTTAACAACACCTAAAATATGTTTCCAACTCAGAAGATCTCATGACCTTGGTACTTGATTATATGAAGGTTGTATGAACACCTCTTGAGATTGTAAGTTTCTAGGGTTTTAGGTATAAAATGGTTTATAAAGCCTAAAAAAAAGTTATAAACTATGATAAATTTAAGTTTAAGGATTATTATAACCCTATAATACCATAATTATGCATGAATCTACCTTCAAATGTATATACTATCTCATTCTAAATAGCCAATCTATGGAGTTGGTTTGAGAGGCCGAGTCTAACTAGATCAATGTATTTGTAAGTTTAAGATAGTTGAGAAAGGCCTAAGTGGTTATATAAATATTTTATCAAAGGAAATTTTAAGTCCTCTTATATGTTTTAAAGGCTTGTTTTAGCTACTTTAATCATTCAAATAGTGAGTATGTAGAAAATGAAGAACATGCAAATATGCCTACTTAACTTGCAGATGAAAGGCTCTAGTAGGAATAAAATAGAATTATGGAATTTATGAGATAACATTTCACCTTATAAATACCCATTAAATCTATCATATCATAAATTAAATACCATTATAAAATGGTGGAGGCAGTTTCATGAACAAGTCAACATACACATCGAAGGAGAGACTATTCAATGCCTCTTGGAGGCTTAATAACACCCCATTTTCATTATGTAATTAATATTGGAGGGAATATTGGGATATTTTGAGTATGTTAAATACTTAAATAAATATAAATAGAGTATTTATAACCTCCACACCTCATTTCAATGCCAAGGTGGACTCATTGAAGAAGTGTCAATGCATGAGGGGGGTGAATATGTTTGTTGTAACTATCATACACCACTTTGGCCCCATTCATGGCCTCTCATAAACCTATAATATTCCCTCTTCTCTCTAAAACACTATATTTAAATATGTATTGAGATCTTGTTTTGGAATCCATTTCTTGGGTGTAGTAAAACTCTGCTAAAATTACCTTATACTCTTTAAATCAATAAAAGAATACTTGTAAATTTCTTGGTTGAATACTAGTGTGATTTATGAGAGTTGATTTTCATAATGTATGAGTTTTATTATCATTTTTAGTTCCTTTCATACACCTAACTTTAGGTTATTATTATATGCATCTTGTATGAAGTGTTGATAAGTAGAGGTGTTCTTGAAGTATCATGAGCTAATAGTGTCTTGCCTAGTTCTAAGTCATTGTCCTTTAAGTTGAAAAATTCTAACTTAACCTTCATATGAAACATTCATTCTTATAAAATTATCAAGAGGTATAATAATTTGTAATATTCATCAAGTTCATTAGTGTCTTTAAAGGATATACTAAGAGAAGATCTTCCATCATTGGTGCATCAACACTTTAGTGTATGTTCTTTTAGTAATTTTCATCTCTTCTAACTTTTCATTACAACAAGATTAGGTCTTAGATAGAGTATTTAAGTGAAAAATTAGGGGATATATCCCCATAAAAACTAGGTTTTTGACCTACATCTTAGGTATCCCATAACCTATAGGTCAATCCAATGTTAGTCTAGGTTTGAGGTGGATGTGAATAGTCTTCCTCAAGAAGGGTGCAACCTAGGTATCTAACAACTAATTTTCTCAATATTTAGGAAAGTAATGGAGACTCTAGCTAAGACAAATGCAATTATATAATAGACTCAAGTCTACATGGAGAGTATTACATAAATCAATGTGAAATTCTAAAAGTGAAAAGTGATGGTTAACAAGGGAATGTTCCTTAAACTTAAACTCATGATAAACTCAGACTTGGGGTTCTACCAAACATATGCTAAGAACATGAGATCTAAAATGGAAGAGTGGTTTGTCTTGGCCCATACTATAATAGGACCCTTGGAAGAGAGGGAGATGAAGATATTGACCTACTTCAAATATGTTAATATCTTTGTGGTATTATACCTAGATGGCACCTTACTCAACCAAGGGGAATTCAAAGTCCACCTGGGTCAATTCAAATAGGTTATGAAGGATATATTGGTCAAGTCAAACCAAGAAGGATCTCAGGTAGTGTTAGACCTATCAACTCAGTCCATGATGAACATCAACTAGGTCTCTAAAGTCCAAGCATCAATGGAAGTAGCCTTCCAAACCTTTCAAAGACTTATAGCTTAGATTGAGATAATCTTCAGGGAGCCTCTAATGAAATTATACAATCTAGACAAGGATTTTAACCTTGTGGAAACCATTATATAAGTTGATGTATGCAAAGAGAAATGCAATTGATGTATTAATCAATCCTAGTTCAGAGAAGATAAATCCTACTTACACTTTTGATTATTGATATATTAGATATTTAGGGTCATCACCAAGATGGATACATTATACCTAACCAAGAGATATCTTACCATAATAAAATTACTAGAGAGGGTTCCAAATCCTCTAGTCAAGCAACACCATGCAATAAAACTAGATATGTATTATGTTTTCATATTCACAAAGTAAATGACAAGTAAATTAAAAAATCTAGTCTAGTGGTCACCAAAGCTTGTGACATAAAGTAGGGGTTAATAAATATAAAATTAAACATGCATAATATAATATTAATTAATCTATGTATAGGTAAAACCCTAATTCATGGAGAGAGTAATATATTTAAAATCCATTACTTATGATACTTTTATCTACTAAAATAGAGGAGTAAAGCTAGAGATACTTAGCTTGAAGATGAACCCATCAAGACTCAATCTCTCCCTTAGCCAAAGGTGCTTTTTAAAAGGTTGTTTTGGTTTGTAAGGATCACTAAGAAAGGCCAAAGCATCTAAGACTTTTCCACAAGACAAGATTCTTCTTTAAGTATAAACCCTAAGTTAAAACTCCTCAAGTAGAATTATTGAAGACCAGATTCTAAAGAAGCACAAATGAATATGATCCAAAACTCAGAAGATTTGGTTGAAAGATAATTCAATAAATAATAACACAATTTTAATAATGCTATCTCTAAGAAGAGATATTTTATTCATCAAATTTGTAGACCTAAAGATATGCCTATCTCTAAGAAGAGATGTATGATTTTCATTTCAGGTTACATATTCATTTATATATGTTTTTAAGGTATGAGGATGATGTGGAAGGTCACCAATATTTAAAGAGAATAAGTGGTTCAAATTCCATGATTTATAATAATATAAAATATAAGGAATTACTATTTTTAGAAACTTACTATTTTTAAACTATACTACTAAAATTAAAATTTAAGGCACTTCAATTTTTTTTCAAGAATCAAAACCCACTAATAAAATATCCATGCCATCTCATGATTTTCCCCTCATTCTTATCTTTCCAATGGTTCAACTAGGGAGTTAAACAAAGCTATAGTGCAAAAGTTATGGATCCTAAAAGTTTTGCCACCAATTGTGGTAGAACCGTTACATGAATTGTCACTTGAAATATTACTCAGATCATTCCTCCCTCCTTGAGAAGCAATGGTCACTATTTCATCAAGATTTTTCATCAAGTGTGGAAGTTTTATTTTAATTTGATTCCTGATGCATACTTGTAATGGACTGTGCTTTGTAGAGTTATGCTTTGTGGAGCTGTGCAAGGCTCGATTGTTCACCATTTCTATCTGACCATTAGTCTATTGATGGAAGGCCATAAAATTCTTTAGCTTGGTATTTATTTACTTCTATTATGTTTTTTGTGTAGTTAGGGCTACAACATTGACCCTTTTGGATTCTTATGGCTTGACCACCATGAGGACAAATTTCTTGGCACTAATCAATGAGACAAATATAGGTGGTACCTTTGGTACCCTATAGCACCATGTTCCAAGAGTGAGGGTGATCCTTTAAATTCTTGATTCATAGATGTCATATCGATCATACATGAATGGATGACCAAAGAGTACATCACAAATATCTAGATTGACCACATCACATAAAACCTCATCTTAGAAAGGTTTTATTGCATATGAGAGAAGACATTGATGGGTGACATAGAGGTTTCACCCTAGACTCAACCATCCAATATTGCATGGCCTTGGCTGAGGCTTCATGGACAAATATAAACTTTTCATAATATTAGTAGAGATTAAATTCTTTTGACTCCCACTATCAAAAATAAAATGTAGAGGCTTACCTTTCACCCATAACTTAAAGTGAAACAACATTTTCTTATCATCTGACCTCTTCTCATGAGTCTATGATGAAGCAATAATGACATCAGGCTTAGCATCTACAATCTCTTCTTCATCCTCTTTGACTATAGGTTGTATATGAGATAGAGTAGTAGATGTTGATGATTATGACTCAAAAAGTAGGGACTTGATGGCTCGACATTCTTCTTTAGAGTGCATCCTATAGTTGTGGTAATCATACCATTTCTCAGTCTTCCCTTTATTTTGCTTCCAATTTTGGCCTCGTATTTGACTTTCTTTGTCACTTTTCTATTTTGAAGGCTGACTCTTTGTATTCATTCTTCCATGCTTCTACTCAATATTTACCATGAACTTATATGCCTCACTAATGGTTTCTAAATTGAAGATTTATATCTCCCCCTGTATATACCATTTTAGTCCACCACGATATTTAAGAACCTTGTGTTTCTCACTTTCCTGGATACCTAATTTTTCAAATAGAGAATAAAAATATCAGTGTAATATTGAATATACTATTTTTTAACTTGGTAAAGTTTTTACCACTCTATATATAGATCATCATATGCTCTAATGGGGTAGTCTTCTTCCTTTACAGCTTCTATGAAATCATCCTAGGTAGGTTTCACCTCAAGGCCAATATCATCTATATTAAATATCTTCTTATACACTTCCCACCAATTTTTGATAGGCAATAATGCTTTCAAAAGAGCAAAAGTGATCTTCTCTTTATTTGTAAATTTATTTATTGAAAAATATGAAGATATTTGATCCAACCATTTTTCTACTACATCAACATTAATTTTGCCTTCAAATGTAGGGATATCAAAATTAACTTGAACCTTGAAGGGTGTTGGGGCACTAAAATGATATGGAGGTGCAGATGAGGAGCTAAAATTTCCCACTAAGATTTGTTAGAGAATTTAGGTAAATTTTTGTAGCATCTATGCTTATTATTATTAGATGAATTCATTCACCATTTCCTTTAAAGGATCAGATATCTCGATGTTGTCCACCATTTGAGGTTATTTAGAGCAAACAGGTGGATAGTCTATTGGTTCTATTTTCCACCCAAGCTTCCTATAATATAAATTCATATTCAATATCATACACTCTAAAGACAAACCACTATGATACCACTAATCTAAAACTCAAAAGCTTTCATTGAAAGATAATTCAAGAAATAAGAAAAACACAATTGTAATAATGTTATCTCTAAGAAGAGATATTTTATTCATCAAATTTGTAGACCCAAACATATGCCTATCTCTGAGAAGAGATGTCTAATTTATATTTTGGATTACATCTTCATTTATACATGTTTTGAAGGTATGAGGAGGATGTGGAAGGTCACCAATCTTGAGGAAGATTAAGTGGTTTGACTTATATAATTTACAACAATATAGAATTTGAAAAATTATTATTTTTAGATTGCACTACTAAAATTGAAATTTTGGGCACTTCCATTTGTTTTTTAGGGGTCAAACAGGGAGTCAAACAGAGTTATGGTGCAAAATTTATGGCTCCCAAAATTTCTACTACTAATTAGGGTAGAACTGCCACCTAAATTATCACTTGAAATATTACTCAGATCAGAATAATTAACTCTTGTTGTCTCTATAAGAAATGGTGAAATTAATGTGTATATATAGTTGAATCTAACCATAAACCTTTCTAAAATTTTAGATGATAGGTTTACCCCAATCAACTTTCTATTGATATTGATAAAAATAAACTATGTCTTTGTTTAGGTCAACCAAGGATAGACCTAGACCCTAAATATGATTTATCAATTAGAGTATAGGGTTGATGGGGTTGATAGTGTAATGTAAACCATCAAAAATGATTTTAGGCTTAGGAAAGGGCTAATGAAGATATAAAATAGTTGGTGGAGGGTGTTATAGAAAATACAAAGCTTAGGGAAGTGTCTTAGGAGAAGGTTGGTGTTTCGAACAAGTTTTTTGCTTTCACATTCAAAAAGAATAAGAAACTTAAGGAAATGGTCTAGGGTTAGATGATACCTAGATAAAGTTTGCGCACCGTTATCTAGACGTTGTAGGGACTCCTCTTTGGCTATGGAGGATGACACTTATAGAAGAAAGAGACTTAAACAAAGAAGGTATTAGATAGATAGATGGTGGGCTGCCAAGCAAAAGCTTGATCCCAGAAGTGCAAAGACTTCCTTGAGGGATGACAGTCCACTAGTTGATAAAAAGAATGTTTGATAAAGGAAAGAAATGGTGAAAGACTAAACAAAAGAAATAAAGATAAAGCTTACCTGTATTCTGTTGTCGGTCTCCCATAGTCACCGACGTCGGTTAGTCTATCGGCATTGGTTGGTCAAGGTCACCGACGTCGGTTAGTCTGCCGATGTCGGTAGGGGCAATGGCTAATGTCGGTCAGGGCAATGGGGCTTGGACAGGGTTTGGATGGGTCTATGGTCAACAAAATGGTCTGAAAGTCTATTTGGATGGTCTAAGAGTCTTTGCAGGGATGTGGGACAATGGACAGAGTGTTAAAAAGGGACAAAGGGGTAATGGGCAGGTTGTTAGAAGGAATAAGGATGAGGGAAGGATTCTCAGCCTCTCCAAGAATATAGTCAGGTCTAGTCTATTGATATTCAAGTCTGGTTCATAGCACTTAGAAGTAGAAAATGGGGACTAATTATCAAAGCATTCTGAAATACTGAGATGAAACAAAAGAAGAGTACTTACCTCTTGCTTGCTGAAGAAGAAGTGTAGGAGACCTATTGTTGATGTTGTTGATGTAGAAGACTACCTGCAGAGTGGAGTGACTGATGCAGAGTACCTGTATCATGTGATGCTTGCTGTGCATTTGGGAGAGAGGGAGTGAGAGAGGTCGAAAGATTAGAAGGTTCGCTGATTGGAAGGATTGAAGGATTGAAAGATCCACATTCTGGATGCAAAATGTAGTTTTGAAGGCAACTGATGCCGGTAATACTACCGATGTCGATCGACATTTGACCGACGTCGGCAGCTAAAAGACAAGTAAAAAGGCTAAAAATAGCCTTTTGTCTATTTTCCCATCTGCTGAGGTCAATGGGTCATGGTTTAAAATAGTCGAAGGTGGGTTTAATAGGCATGGGGGATGAGTGGGATAAAAGAAATGGGGTCTAGGCATTTAAGACTTGGCATGGGGTGAGGGATGGCATCCAAGGAGAGGTATCCAAGGGTGGTGAGGTGTCAAGGAGAGAGAGAGAGAGGGAATTATTAATTTAAAATAGATAATTATTTTAAATTAATAAGTTTGTAGGGTTAGGAATGGTTAGAAGAGGGTCAAGGGGACCAAGGGGGAAGATGATCAAGGGTTAGACATGATTTTGATGTCTATAGTTGGATTGATAGCAAGTGTTAGTATAAGGGATAACAATCTTATGAAAAACTAATTATTTTCCCACTCCTTTCCTAGTGTACTCTTTAAGGTATGCACTTAGAGAGATTAAGACTCGATAGGTTCTTGTAAGAAATAAAGCATCAATAATTTATAAAGTTAAAAAAAATTATGTGTATATAGTTGGGAGTGCCTAGTCAAAGCAGTTAGAAGCCAATCCCTCTCATCCACCTCCTCATGTCAACTATTGGTCCCCCACAAATCCATTATGGGTTTATGGGTATTGTTTTGTTCAAATTTTTAAATATGTTTATAACTATACTGAGTGGCCATCGTGGCTCAAGATTGGATCCTCATGATTTTTGAGGTGAGCCCCAATCCTTATCTATTTAAGGGAGAATCATATTATATTATAAATGTTGACAAAAATTACTCAAAAGTGTTGTCTAATTACTACCAAGATTTCACCTATATTTCCTTCATCACTTTGGACTATAAAATCAGCCCAAATTGATTATTGTAACAACATTTTACTCTTTTAATGAATACACTCTATATTTTTTTTAAGAGGGTTTGTTTGTGTTCAATTTTATTTAATCTTCATGTTTAAATTATTATCAATGTTAGGATAATTGGACTAACACTTTACTACTTTATGTATGTCATGGTTATGATGTGCTTAGCTATTATAATCTCTATGTAAGTTCTTTAATTTCCACCCTTTTGGTAATGTTGATAATTTGTGTCCCAAGATATAAATTATAGTATGGAATATATGTGTTTTTTATAATAAACCCCTAGCACTCATCATTAGTGAGAAATCACATTGAAGGCATACTCTTGGTTCCCTTAGAATCCTCCCATTGTATGTCCTTGGAGGTAGAACTCTAGTAAAACTCGGTCTACAATGGTGTAACTATGGCAAAATCACTTAGTTTAATGACCAGTGATTGATCTCATTTTAGATTTTGAGGCTTCTCTTCTCTACCTTACTCGTCCTTCTTTTTTATGTTTTTTTAGTGGAATTTAAATACCCTTTTCCCTTGTATTTATGAATAATTATCCAATATTCAAGTTTTCATAACAATCTTTAACCTATGTGAATCACATTGGATTGAATTTGTGGTGGTGATAGTGCATCTCTTGGAGTCTATTCATGAAAACTTTATTTGTGAACTCAAATAACCAAAATCATGCCTTGGGATGATTATAGATTAGTAATAAAATGAAAGATGAAAGTCCATAGTTTTCCCCACCTTCCCATTTTCAAGGAATGCCCAATATCATGGGCATCTCATGAGAAAGAGAACATTGGACTGAACAACAAAGATCCTCCTTATGTTTCTTGAATTCCTATCAAACTCCCACTAAAATTTTATATCACCTTGTAAAATCATCTCAGGATCCTATGATCCTATGGAAATTACCAAGGTAGAATGGGGTGAAGGTGGGGTGGTAGAGATAGAGGTGTAAGGTGGAGGTATGGGAAGAGGAGGAAATGATGAAGAAAAAGGAAGGAAGAGATCAATGGAGGAGGTGGAGGCATGGGGACAAAATGGGGAATAATAAATAGGGAATCCCATGGGAACATATAGGCATGCCACTGGATTTGAGTCAAATTGACCTATGGGCTCATGGAACCAAGGAGAGGATTGTTTATATGGAAAGAGGAAAATGGTTAGTTATAGACACATATTTGAGAACTCAAAACAATGGAAAAGGGAGGCTTAGGAAGCACACAAGGAATAATAGAAGGTTGAGAAGTAGGAGTTACATTTTACTTTGCTTCTTCTTTGGCCTCTTGCTTAGATTGTCTTGCACTATGGAAATAAGAACAGTGATGGTTGGGGCAGACTATGGAGCCTAAAGAGTGACTGTAGCTGCCATTGAAGTATCTAGAACTAATTAAATTATGCACATGGGTGCACTTATCATTGGGGGTGCCATTAGAGTTCTAAATTAGAAACATTGAGAGGTTGATAAACTTGTGGAAGGACCAAAGCGGTTAAAAGGCCAAGTATTTATAGCTCCTAATGGATTGAGTTGAGTCATATGGATCCCTATTGGTGGAATGGATTAGGTAGATGGAAATTAGGATGTGAGGATGTTATACATGGTTATATCTATAGGTACCTAATTTAATAATTTTGAGAATATTGGTGTATTATTCTTAATTTAGTTAAGGGTATGGAGTAATAAAATTAGTAAATAAATATTAAATAATTAAGCTATTGATTTGTATAAATTGACTATAATTTTAAATTTTCTATAAATAGTTTTAAATGAGAGAAAATAAGACTTAACTAGAAACTAAGCTGAGATAGAGTCTAGAATTCACTATGTAGGACTAGGATGTTGTCATAAATCAAGTTCAAGCCTTCATTTTATGATTAGATTAGAGCACCAAAATAATTCACCCTAGGGTCTAGTTCTATAGTCCTCTTCTACCACTATTGTTTAGGAGACTTGAGCTTTTTGGGTTTTATTCATTGTGTTTGTGTGAGCCTGCCTATGAAAATTTCACTATTTGATATCCACAAAACTCCTTATAGAGTTGATTTAGTCTCAAAATCTTAGACTCTATTATGCTTTGACAAAATTTATAAAAGAGAGGGGGGTTATTATGTGTAAGATGCACTAAACATGTATCCACACCCCTTGTGTGGGCATGTTTCTTACATACCAATACTCTAAAGAGGGATCAAGCCATATGTAGTTCTCTCACTTGATGTATTTTATGAAATAGTGTGTATGAAGATCCAAAATGCTAAATTAGATGTGCTTGATGTGGCTATGGAATAGTTCAAGGATTTGGATGTGCTTGTAGCTATATTCGATGGCTATATGCATAGAATAAGGAAGTATGCTTGAGTAGTCTTGCTTGTATTCTTGTTTGCTTTGTGATATTTGCCCACCCCTTCTAAATAAAATTTGAAAGAGATTTTATAGGGATATGTTGGTCATGGGTTGAATGTATTCACATTAGGTTAATAAGAAAGAAGATAGGAACCAAAAGGAATTGAACATTAGAGGCCAAAAATAGACACCTTAGGGTTTAGTGCTATAGTCCAAGTTGGGCACTATAGTCCTAAAAGAATAGGACCTAGGGGAATGGAATCATCACTAGAAATGCTACTTGGAGGAGGTGAAATCACTATCTAGAAGGCTATGGATGACTAAGAATCAGTGAAAAGATGTCTATGAAGTTTATGATAGCAAGCAAGAGGTACCTATGGGTTGGGTGTCATTAGCCACACTCAAGTTACCAATTTTCACATTTTATATGACTACATTTGCCCCCCCTTTATTCTAGTGATGTAGCAAAGTGAAATACTAGGATAAAGTAAAAATATAAATCATACCTAAACTTACCTTCAAGGGTGAAGCTCATAAAATTGTGTGATGTTAGGTGTGCATAGAGAGAGCACGTTGTAAAGTATAAATCTATAAAATAAAATAAAGAGTAGATCAATTCTTACTAGATACACTATATCTAAAATAAGAACATATAAAGCTAGGTAAGAGAAAGAGAAAGATGAAATAATGAATACACCTCATCAAGTATGTGAACCAATATAAAACCTATTATGATGTTGAGTGATGTTGTGTAGTGTTGGATGATGTTTTATCAAGAGGAATATCATGAATGAAACTACGTTCTTAATTCCTCAAAATTGGTTCAAGAATGCAAAGGCTGGCCCTTTGGCTCTATCATCATCCACTAAGTGAAGCTACATGATCATGCATGTGCTAATTGATGTTTGGAATATGTGTCCAATCCCTTTGAGTAGGTGACTCAAGAATACAAAGGCTAGCTAGTCATTTGGCTCCATCATTTCTCCATAAAGTGAAGCTATGAACTAATACCGGTATAAAATGTGTGTCATATAAGATGGCTCTTGAAGCCCATGAATGCTCTATAATCTGATAATATGGCATGGATATCTTAATGTATACTATAAACTAGGAACTCTTGGCCACTCTAAAAGGTGGAGATTAGGCATGTATGAAAGCCACTCTAAAACTAGGTGCTAGGCCTATATGAAAGCCACTCCAAAATGTGGAGGTTAGGCTTGTATAAAAGCCACTCCAAAATGATGCCAATCACCTGTAGATATAATAAGGTATGTAACTACTAAGAATGTCTGGGTAATGTACTAAACTTGAAAAGAAAAGAAGACAAATGTGTTGTGCACATTGCCCCTAATCACTGATGTCTAAAACATGGACTCTTATTTGGAAGTTATACCAACTGCCCTATCTCAAATTAGAAGTGAGATATATCATGCCATGCATGATACGTCCTATATCTAGATTCTCTAAAAAAAATTATACTAAAACTATTTTATCTAAACTAGTCTAAATATGCAAAATTATAGCTAAACCTACTTTTTTGCCTATTTCTAGAAAATTTGATTTTTTTCTTTTTATGTTTGGACAGGAGCACTAAAAATGGACACCATGTTGTTTGGTGTTGTAGTCCAATATTGGTGCTATTGTCCTAGGCTAATTCTAATTATTTTTATATAATTTTCATTGTCTACCTAGTCTATTTTGCCTAGTTTGAAGTCTAGTTGTTGTTTTGGGTGTTCTAAAAACTACTTTTTTGACTATTAGGAGCTTTGATCTCTATGAAAAAATCTCTATTTATTGTCCCCTATTTTGAGGGTAAGAATGAAGACATTTTAATGACTTCCCTTAGAATAAATAGCCCTACAATCGTGTTATGTTGTCAAGATACATGATATAGCAATGACAATCGACAAGATATCTCAAGATATAACATGGTTTGTAATGAGAGATTGCTAGATCAACATGGGTATGCCTAGATAGATATAAAAATGTAATAGTATGTGCAATGTACTAAAATAGAATTAGAAGTCTAATTAGTTGTTAGCTTTTAGTTATCATGGAGGTATGGAGCATGATGTCCATCATGGCATCCAAGAAATCAAGATAATGCATGATGTGGATCTTGTCATTGCAGACAATTGAAAAGCAATCAATCAACAAGAAAAAAAAGCAAGAAGCATACAAGAGTTTCCAAGGGGCTAAGAAAACAAGAGACATGGGCACATGTCACTCAAACTAAAAATCAAACATATAAGGCATGTTCAAATGCCACATACACATATAATTGAAACAAGCAAGGTTGGTGTGAAAGCCACAATCACATAGAAGAGTACAGATAAAGGACATTGGAAAATGTCCTAAGGCACACACAAGAATAGAAGCAGAGGACATTAGTAAATGTCTTAAGGCACATAAGAGAGATAAAATAGGAACTAAGAAATGCAATCACATCTAGATATGCAAATCAAGAAAGGAAGGCATATACTATACTAGAAAAATAATCTTATTTAGATAATCAAAGAAACAAGTGAAAGTATGAAAGACATGTAGTACAAGACTAGGTATATGCCAAGAAATACACAAGTTTTATATACTAGTGAGTGTTGATAAAGTAATCTATTTAAGATGGTAAGTAATGTACATCAACATGATAACTAGAGTGTGTGGTGTAGGAATGGCATAACCTAGATGTTGTAGTCATGTAGAAGATGCCCCCAATGGGTATGTATATCGATGTATGTCTCGAATGTAGAATTAGGATGCTCCCTCAATAGGTAGAGTAAAGCAATCAAGGATCTAGATGTCACTACACACACTCAAAAAATATCAAGTGAAGCATGGTAATGTATATAGATTGGAAAATAATAGCATATAATAGCAAATGTAAGTCTAGCATATAGTAGAAATGTAAAGCATGGATAATGCATACATAAAATGTTTTTGATATTTCTGAATTATTTGAATGTTTTTGGATTTTTGATATGTTATATTGTTTTTGGTATTTTGACATATATGCTATGTACAATAAATCATGAGAATACTATATACAATAAATTTAAAAAAAGCTATGTACAAGTAATTGAAAGGAAGCTATATACGAGTAATTTTTAAAAATTATGTACAGTACAATGTGTGAAATAAAATGCTAGACATGAAAAATGCATAGATGCATAAATATTCATTGAATTTTGTATTTTCTTTCCTTCAAGTGAGGCTAGACAATATACTTTAGGGCTAAGCTTTTCAGTAATAATGTATGGACCTAGCCAATTTGGTTTGAAATTTACTTTGGTTTCTTTTTTGTCATTGACATTACAAAGATTTATTTGAGGATGAGATCATTAACTTCAAATTCTTTGGTTTGAACTTGTTTGTTGTAGGACTATTGTATACATTACTACTAGATTCTGAGATGTTCACTACTTGAATATGTGTATGGTCTAACCACTCAAGTTGGTGTAGATGCTTTTTACGATACTAGTCATCAGTGAGGATACCTTTAAGGGATACACAAAGATATGGGATTTATAATTCCAATGGAAAAACTGCTTCTATGGCATAGATGAATGAATAAGGAGTGGTTCCTATGGGTGTATGAATACTTGTGTGATAAGCCCATAATGCAAAAATTAGTTGACTATGCCAATCATCTCTAAATTTGGTCACTATTTTGCTCAAAATGTTTTTGATGGTTTTATTGGTAGCCTCTACTTGACCATTTCCTTATGGGTAATATAGATGGAAAATGTGTGTTTAATATTAATTTTGTGTAAAATTTCTTGACAATTTTGTTATTGAATGATGTTCCATTATCGGAAATGATAGCTATGGGTAGGTTGAAGCATGAAATAATATGAGTCATGAAGAAGATAAAAATGTCCTCCCCTATGGTATAATGGAGTGGAATGGCTTCCACCCACTTGGTAATATATTTTTTAGTTGTGATGATGAACTTATGCCCATCGATGTATTTAGGGTTATTTTTTTCAATAAGATCAAATCCCCATAACATAAATGGCCATGGAGAGATAATAGGTTAAAATTGTTATGATGGTGCATGTTGTAGGTTACTATGTTATTGACATTTATTACATAACTTTGCATATTGTGAACCTTCATCTTCCATGGTGGGCCAGTAGTACCCTTGTCAGAGCAATTTATGTGACATGGCCTTTTCACTAAAGTAACCACCAGACTCACTATCATGTATCTATGTAAGAGCACTTTTGGCTTCTACTGAAGTCAAACATTGAAGAAATTGTCTATTAAAGGATCATTTAAAAATGTCTCCACCAATGATTACATAATGGAGTGCTTGTTTATGTAACTTGCATTTTCATTTCATGAAAAAGTGTCTGGTGTAATAGATTTGTTTAGAAAGTTATAGATATCAGAGAACCATTCTAAATTTGTGGAATTGCGTATAGTGGCTAAGATAGATAGTGTGATCAAATCCATGTTAGATATTAATGGTGATTGTAATCATTTAATTATGAAAATATATTGATCATCATTTATGTCAATAGGAATCAAATATGTGGCACTTTCTATTGCATATGAGTGTCAGTTGTCTTTTTTTGGTGTACTTTCTATGGAAAATTGGTTGAACTATGATGATAAACATTGTACCATATTTTTGTATGAGATAAGATGTTCTTCATTTTTCTGATAGACATCATTGACTGGGTAGTAAATAGACCTAAGATAAGTGCTTCATATTTTGTGATGTTATTGGTGTAGGAGACTTAATTGATATGTAATAGGAACTATGTGACTAGAAGGGTCAATAAAGATAATGCCTACCCCTGTAATGGATGTGCATCGAAAACCATTGAAGAACATGGTATAAGTATTATAATGATTAGAATAGGTAGTGAAATCATCACTAAATGTGTCACTAATAGTATTGGTGTCTAGGAGTGGTGTGACTACAAAATGGTTTACAATGATTTGTCCCTTTATTGATTTCTAGAGAACTATTTTTAAGACAAACACTATTAGTAACATGAACCATTTTGTAATGCAAATAGAGAGATATGGTTTATCCATGAGAAACTTCAAGGGATCTACTTTTTTGATAACCTGAGTCTCATTATTAACCATGTAATGTCAAAGTTTTTATGTGGTAAAAACTAATGCTAGACATAGTTTTTCTATTATAGAATAATTTTTTTCATAATCAACTAGTGTGCAATTGATGTAATAAACTACTCACTCAGAATGTTGATCATCATGTTGTGTTAAGAGTGCTCCTAAGGCATGATATGTTGTTGAGATATATAGCATAAAAGGCCTATCAAGTATAGGTGGTACTAAAATAGGTAGATTAAGAAGATATTGTTTGATTGTAATAAAGCTTTCTTAACAACCCTGGTCCCAAATAAACTTAGTATCTTTATTTAATAATCAAGTGAATGATTGAGTTTTATTAGCAAGTTGAGCTAAAAAATGGTGGGTTTCTTAGATCTTGCCTTGTAAGAATCAAATTTGTTTTAAATGTTTTGGAGGTGGCATGTCGATAGTTACTTTGACTTTCTTAGGGTCAACCTCTATACCATGTTGAGAAATAATGAAACCTAAGAGCTTGCTAGATATAACTCCAAACACATGTTTCTTTGGATTTAATTGGACATTGTATTGTCTGAGTATTTGAAAGATATTTCATAAATCAATAGTGTGATGTTGTCATTGTTTGGATTTAGCTAATATATCATCGATATAATCTTTGATAGTATGGTGAATCAAATCATGAAATATATGTGTCATGGTACATTGATAGGCAGCTCAATCATTTTTTAAATTTGAAAGGCATGACAATGTAATAAAATGTACCCCAAGGTATTGTAAAAGATGTTTTCTCTTGATCTTCTTCGATAATTTTGATTTGGTTGTATCTTGCAAATCCATCCATAAATGATAACATTTTATACCTAGTTGTGGAATATATGATCATGTCAATGTTAGGTAAAGGAAAATCATCTTTGGGCATGCTTTGTTTAAATCTTGAGAATCAAAACAACATCAAATTTATCTATTGTGTTTGACATGGGGACTATATTAAAAACCCATTTAGGGTATGCTACTGGCCGACTGAATCTAGAATCTAAGAGGCATTGGATCTCATATTTGACTAAGAGAGCCACCTTAGGATACATTTTATGAATTTTTTGTTTAATTAGTTTAGCATATGGGTATAAATGAATATGATAAACTACTATATATATCAAGTCTTGGCATATCTAAGTAAGACCAAGTAAAGAGTTTTGGAAAATTTATTAAATTTTGATGAATATATGTATCCTTTTCCTTTTGTAGGGTATCAGCTAATAAGACAATGTGGAGATCTTGATCAGTTTCAAAATTGAAATTAACTATTTCCTCATTAATCAAAGTGGAATGATCTAGTGTGTATGGGGTTATAGGAATAGTATCATCTATTTCAAATGGTATGTCTTGGAGAGAATCTAGATTTTCTCTAAGGTATGAATGAGCATTTGTGTGATGAGGAAATCTATTTTTATGATAGCAAGATGGGAGGTCCTCATATGCTTCGATAAATTATAAGAGGAATTCATCATTAGAAAATTCATCTAATGTGTACATATATGGTGAAACTATATCATCAATAAGATCAAGATAGATCAATGATATTGTTAAAGTATGATTAACGATGTGGTCTACCGATGTAATGGGTGGACAAAAATTTATATTTTTTGAAGCTGCAGAAGAAGGTTTATCATCAAGAAGGGTAAACTAATATCCTAGTCCTTGCCTTCCATGTTGTGTTGATACCTTGATAGGATTGATGATTCCTTATTCATGATTTTCAAGACCTTTACCATGATATCCCATCATATTAAGACATTTAAGTGCAAAAGGGGAAGTAAACTAGTGATTTGGTGTTGGTGTTATTATAGAACTTAGAATTATCTGATGTGTTGCATGATCCAAGGGTGTACTGTAAGTAGTGGGTTGTGTAGGTATATTATTGAGATTGAAGTGTAGAATATAATTATGTGGAGATTCAGCAACCTGGCAGTATTTAAAAGGTTCTTTGTCTATTGGGCATGTGTATATGTAGCCTTTATGACTAAATATTAGACAAGCATGAAGTGTAGAAGGGACTACATGCATATCATGAATCTAAAGCAAACCAAGTAATAAATTATAATTGAGGTCATTTGGCATGACTTGGCAAGTAGTTGGCAGTGTCTTAGGTCCCAAAGTAATATTGAGTGTTATTTGACCCATAAATTTCCATGAAATATTGTCAAAACCTCTGATGTTCATATTAGAATGGTCTAGATCATGAGGTTGTATATTAAGACATTTATGAAAAGAAATGTTGAAAATGTTGAGTCCTAAACCATTATCAACTAACACTCTTTTTACCCCCACATCATTAATTCTTAATTTAATATACATAGGTAGATGTTGTTTAATGATGTGTCATGGGGGTAAATCCTCTTTCTCAAAGGAAATATGTTCTTCAGTCCATTGCATTGTGTTGAGGACAGAGGTAACATAAGTTGGTTTGATGAAAATATGAATTCTAGTATTGTGAAGGGCTGCATATAATAAATCTTTGTAAACATTTGATCACTAAAGGAGCTTGATAATTGAAACTATATCGAAAGGGGTGCTAACCTGAGTTATAAATCTATAGCCATGGGTGTAAGCAAACTACCTATCTTCATAAACATGGGTGATAGCATGTATCACATGATCTACTATAGGCATAGAGCTAGTAGTAGATGAAGGATAAGATCTAGGTGTACCAATTTTGAAGGGAGGATGGATAGATATACCTGATAGTGTTTACTTGTGTCTAGTAGTGATAGGGAAATACTCAAAGGTAGCTAATGAGTTATATGCATCTAAGTAAAAATCATGAATGTGAAATTATATGTATGAAATTGGAGTTATAAGTTGGATAAAAATATGTTTATAAAGAGAACTCCATATGAGAGATAGCAAGTTTGGGATAGAAATCATGAATTTGTGCATGAATGCATAAAGAACTTATGCATGTGTTATGACATTTCTAATGTGTTTAGCATGATAAACTTGAAAAAAATTCCATATGAGAGATATAAATCAAGGGATAGAAAGCATAAATTTTTTGAAGAATGCATAAGAAACTTTGGCATGTGCTATGACATTTCTAATGTGTTTAGCATGATAAACTTGAAAAAAATTCCATATGAGAGATAAAAATTAAGGGATAAAAAGCATAAATTTGTGCATGAATGTATAAGAAACTTTGGCATGTGCTATGATATTCTTAATGTGTTTAGCATTATAAACTTGAAAATTTCCCCATATGAGAGAGAAATCAAGAGATGAAACCATGTATTAAAGACAAGTAAAATTTCCTTTGAAGGAGAGGTATCTCACTGTGTTTAACAATGACTTTCTTTATATCATCCCATATTATGAAAAGTAGGCATGAAAATTAAAGAATGAAGCTTTGTATTGGCATATGGTAAAATTCATCATTTATGTACATGATAGGACTAATTATGATCTCATTATTTGCTAAAAACGTAAGAAATATTTGAAAATAAGTGAGATCAAATTTTGAAATCTGATTTTAGATGTAAAGTGATACCTCAAGAAGAAAATAAGAGCTAGTACATGCGACTAGGGTTTTGAATTAAATTATTTTAAAATTACTAAAGAATTTTAAAATTACTAAAAAAATTTAAAATTACTAAAGAATTTTAAAATTTGATGCAAATTTTTGATTTAAATATGTAAGTAAAAATTTAGTAAAATATAGGAAAAATACTAGGAAAATATCAAGACCTAGTATGGTCAACTAGGGTTTGAAATAAAATTATTTTAAAATTAATACAAAATTTTAAAATTTTATGATAATTTATGATTTTATTATGCAATTGAAAAATCAATAAAATAGAAGAAAAATTAGTATAAAATTTACCCTAAGGTTGCTAGATTTTTAATGTAAAAATGAAGTAAGTCAGGTTCACCAAATGATTTAATAGTTTTTAGAATATTAGTGTATTATTCTTAATTTAGTTAAGGATATAGAGTAATAAAATTAGTAAATATGTATGCAATAATTAATCTACTAGTTTTTATAATTTAACTATTATTTGAACCTTCTATAAAAAGTAATAAGGGAGAGAAAATAAGACTTAGCTGGAAACTAGAGATGATTGAGATAGAGAGTCTAAAATTCACTATGTAGGATTGGGACACTATCAAAAATTAGGTTCTGACCTTCATTTTATGATTGGATAGAAGTGTCAAAATAGGACACCCTAGCTTTCAGTGATATTTTCCTCTTCTGCCACTATTGTCTAGGAGACCTGAGCTTTTTTGGTTTTATTCACTATGTCTGTGTGAGCTTGCCTATGAAATTTTGATTGTTGGATGTCCACATAACTCTTTAGAGAGTTTATTTAGTCTTAAAACCCTAGAATCCATTATGTTTTTATAAACTTTGGAAAAGAGGAGGGGTTAGTGTGTGTAACATGCACTGAACATGTATCCACATTCCTTGTGTCAGCACGTTGCTTACATACCAATACTTCAAAGAGGGATCAAGCCATATGTAGTTCACCCACTTGATGTGCTTTGTGCAATAGTGTGTATGAAGATATAAAATGCTAAGCTAAATGTGCTTGAGGTGGATAGGGACTAGTGTAAGGATTTGGATGTGCTTGTAGTTGTATTCGATGGTTGTATATAGAGAATAGGGAAGTATGCCTTAGTAGTCTTGCTTGTATTCTTGATTGCTTTGTGATATTTTCCAACCCATTCTAAATTAAATTTGAATGGAATTTTATAGGGATATGTTGGTCATGGGTCAAATGTATTCATATTAGGCCAATAATAAGGAGGATGAGAATTGGAAGGAATTGATCATTGGAGGTAAAAATGCACTTAGAAAAGAGCACCAAAAATGGACACCCTAGGGTCTAGTGCTATAGTCCAAGTTGGGAACTATAGTCCTAAAGGAACATGACCTAGGGGGATGGAATTATCATTGAAAATGTTGTTTAGAGGAGGTGGAATCACTATCTAGAATGCTATGGATGACTATAAATTGGTGAAAAGATGTCTATGAGGGTTATGAGAGCAAGCAAGAAGGACCTATGGATTGGGTGTCATTAGCCACACTCAAGTTACCAATTTTCATATTTTATATGACTATAGTACATGAGGGAATTATAAGGGGTCAGAATGAGAAAAATTGAAAGCATCACTTAAGTGGACATGGTAGGCAAAGGGAAATCTAAGGGTGCTCTACTAGGTTATTTCGGGATGGTGAAAGGTAGAGGAGGGATTTTCATAAATGCATGTTGGTCACACTTTGTACTTGACTCTAGGATGTTACCAATTTTGAACCATAGTGCTTGTGCAGCTTGCAATCGATCTGCTTGAAATGTAAGAGGTGGTAGAAGTAGAATATAGAACCAAAGAGGTGAGGCTCATGGAGGTTTGAGATCCCAAGTGCCATTTTAAGGATACTTTGAGTTGATGGTTTGGTCTACACCTAATTTCCCTTTTTCTTATTGGCCTCAATTTTAACCAACACCTATTTATCATCTACATGATTGAGGTGGATTTCATCATCATAATTGGGCTCATGTTTGTCATAGTTGAGATTGATATTTTTCTACATGGGTATTGATAATGTCATATGAGTCCCATATTTTTTACTATGATCTACCCTAGGCATAAGAATCCCTACCCACCACCATTTTCTATAGTTTTAGGAAGGATTTTGTGTATATGGTGATAGATGGTAATAGGGAAGGCTTCACAAGCCTTTTGCTATAAATTGAGGTGGTAGTCAAAGATTTCCTTTATTAGTTGATAGGTGATCTCCTATTCAACCAACTAGCTTGGAACTTGGTAGGGCAAGTGGAGAGGGGCCCTGTGAATAACTACAACCTAAATGATGGTATCATCTATACATTACCAATAGTCATTGATAGGGGAAAGATATTTCTTGATTTTGTTGGAGAGTGGGAGCATGTCCTCCTCATTGATATCCATATATATCATAGGGTAAAAAGATATAGATTTCTTGGATGTGATTTTGGTAATGGTGGCAATATGGTTTATAGAACACCACATGGACCATTATGCCCTCAAAAGTTCAAGATGGAAAATTAGAGGGGTTGAACATGATAGTAATGTAGATGGTATCCAAAATATATCACATCATATATAAACCACCACTATTTTGGGACTTTATGACATGGTGTACTAGTTATAAATTGATGATGTTCCTAAGGTTTGAGATCTCTTCACCTTTGATGATGATGGAAAGTAGGGGCACCTATAGGAGATCAACATGCAAGTAGTCACTTGCCCTAAATAATAGATCAATCAAGATCATCCCTACATGAACACCCTCTTTTAAGGTGTGGACCATGTAGGAACCAATGTCTTTTTTTTTGACCCACTTGGCATCGATATTTTTCACCCAATCCTACAAAACCTTATAAATATGTTAAGTGTTAGCCCTTGCATTGACCATGGCTGAGTGATAGGTGATTTTAAACTCTAGGAGATTATAGTATGCCTTAAAATCAGCTTCCAAGATGTCTACAATTTTGTGCTATGGACCTACATAGCACACAACATCATTAGAATTATCTTGAACTTTCTTGGATTTGAGGAGCATAGTAATAAAGAGGTCTACATAGGGGAAAACATCTAGTTTGGCTAAAACTTTATACAACCCCCATATTTTTTATGCCTTGATGACATTTTAGAACTCAACCTTGTCTTTGTTGTCATTGGAGGTATACTTGGGCACAAATTCAATTACTTTGAATATTTTATTATAATGCTTGAAATGGGTTAAGTTATTAGGGAAAATGATGCCTCTATATTTATTCTCAAGCTTGGGGTTATATGATGAAGCATCCATGGAGGAAAGGGGGAAATATTGATAGAAACTAACTCTAAGCAATGAGATCATGGAGGGAACATGAATGAGTTGAATGTGAGGAGGCAAAATCTAACTAATTGCTAGTGAATCATGGTAAATGAGCTTGCCTTGGGGCACTTATAGGGATGTGCACATATCTCTTGAATTTATGGCATTTGGCATCTCACCTATCATGAATTCAAATTTGAGTTGGTGGTAAAATCCACATATTCATTTATCAATGTGTAATTAACTTGAGAAATTAAAATATGTGCCACCTACTAGATTTGGTGACTATGATGAGACATTTTAAATCATATAATTGGGGCCCAATTTCCCATTTAGTTAATGTGAGGAGTGTGGTAGACACATGACTACTTTGCCATTGTGATATCCTAATGTGCTTTAGCTCATGCCAAGTGTCTATCTCTAGTTGGTCTTACCTTGGATAGTACACCTAAGTACAGCTAGGTATTGAACTTTACCTATTTGAGAGTTAGAATGGGTCACTTAGAGAAATGAAGTGATGCATGCCATCCTCTGATTGGTCTTAGATCTGACTATACTTCTTCATAACCATCTTACAGATCTTAAGCATTTTTTACTAATTTGTACAAAATTACCACATGGCATGATCTAATAGGTCAATACCTCTCAGGCTCTAACATCTTTGACAGGTCTAGGATAATGATAACTTTGGCAGTGAGTCACATATACTTCATCATTTAGTCAGGTTCTCCTAGGGTTTGACATCTCTAACAGATTTGAGAGACTAATAGTTATGGAAGTAAGTCACATGGTGCTTCCTTAGTTGGCCGATATCTCCTAAGCTTTTACATCTCTAACAAGTTTGGGAGATTGATAACTTTGATAGTAGGCTATGTGGCACTTCTTCATTCAACCAGACTTTCCTAGGATCTAACATCTCTAATAACTCTAGAGGACTAACAACTCTGACATAAGTTGCATGGAACTTTCTCATTTGGTCAGGTTATCTCAAGCTTTGAAATCTCTAATAGTTCTAAGAGACTGTCAACTCTAATAGTGGGTTGCATGGATTTTCCTCATTCGTCAATATTTCCTATAGGATTTTACAAAGATGAATAAGTTAAAATAAAGTCATGCAATTGAAAGCTTACCTTCCTACCAATGAAGTTTTAATAAGTATTGAGTAGGACTCTGAGAAAATGATAACTCTAATAAAAACAAACATGAGTCAAAATCTTAAAAAAAAATAGTTATCATAATAAAATATTTCTAAGTATTAAAACTCTTATGTTTTTTACAATGTCATTAAGTGTATACACTTAAAATTAGACACTTTATGTTGATTTTAATTATCCCTAATCATTCCTATTTTTTTCTAATTATAATTCATTATTACTATTCCTCATCACTATTCATCATTGTTATTCATGGTTTACTATTCACATTTTTATTAAATTAATTAATTAATCTTTCCTTAATCAAAAATTCTATGGATTTTGAATATTCACAATTTCTATAAATCAAAAAATCAAATTATCCTCACCTCATGATATCATCATCCACTTCATTTCCCTTTCCAAATTTTAAAAATTTCCTAGGCCTCCCCTGTCCCCCATCATTAAAATTTTATAATATTATCTTCCTCATCTTTCCAATTTAATAATCCACCTCATATTCCACTCAATTCCACTTACCAGTTTTATATTATATCTTCCTCTCAAATGAATTTTGTATTTATTTGTGAGTCTCACATGTTCTCTACTCCAATTATTAATTCAAGATTCTCATTTTGAATTAAAAATTATTTTTTATTCTTAGTCCTTGATTCTCATCTCAAGATGGATGGTTCACATTCATTTTAAAAGTCTATAAATTAGAGAATTTTCCTTCAATTTAGAAAAAAACTTCTTCATGCAAATAAACTCTATTAAATTCTATAATAATTTTCATCACTTTCTCATTCTAAGCCACAAAAAATAAAGGTTAAGGAGAGATGTTGCCCACAAGGAACTAGCATTGTCAAAGACTTCTAGATCACAATTCAAGCTCAACATCTACAAATCAATTTTCAAGCATATCTTCAAGGGAGGTAATATTGATGTTTTATCTTTCCAATTGCATTTCATGTTTGATTATCATATCTCAATCTAGGGATTAAACTTGAGAAGTTATGTATTTAATTTATTTTTTATTTATTCACTAACAATTGACTAATCTTTGTTGGATTTATGATCTATAGTAAAGACTCGAATGTGTTTAAAATTTAGAAAAAATAGGGATTCTCGGCAAGGACCAACTCTTCATTACAAACTTTTTTAAATGCTCAGCATACCGAGGTGAAATAAGAAATCAGGAAATCTAAAGGTCCGAGACCCACGCAGAAGGGATTAGAACTTTGAGAAGCCTTAAGAATTTTTAGACGGGTCCCCCACTTTTCAAAATAAAGGGGTGTGTTGGCCAAAATAAAGAGTAGATCCATTTTAAACTGCATCTAAGAATTTTTTTTTATAAGTCAAAAATGATAATTGTTTGCCCAAGCAAATATTAAATATAAGGTCATCTTACACTGGACTTGACCTTAAATTTGATACGTTGTCAATGCCTCTTAGGGATTTTTTTGTGAATTATTTAAATTTAAGAGATTTATTTTTAATGTTGTATAGTAAAACCATTTCTATTGTAATAAGAAATACAAATTTATGAATATGGGAGGTGAACTAGTAATTTTTCACTCTAACTTTGCAGGTGCACAAAGTTACATAAGTGCCTTGTTGACACATAAAAATTAAATCATTATGTAGCATACAACTCCGTCACATCAACATTATTTTTATTGTGTTCAATTAGAAAAAAACATATCTTGAATTGATTTATTTTAAAAGAAGTTAAAACATGTTAATCATTGATCAATTATCATACATCTTATATGTCCTGTTGTGAGTGGCTCTTACACTATTATTTACCAAGGTATACTATAATTCAATACTTATGTGTGATTGTGATTTTGATCACTTAGATTAAACTAACTAAATATGATAATTTAAACCCAAAATGCACAATACACTTAATATGAGATATTATGGAAGCAAATCAGAGAAGATGAAGAAGATCTCAACAATTTCTTGATTCAACTAGCTTCTCTCCAAGATATTTAAGTGGATTGTTGATTGTAGATTGCCATGGACTCAAATTTGTAGCATTATGATAGCTTGATCAATGATTTTAATTATGGATTTGGAATGGAGATTGTATGTCTTCCTTAGATGATTTGATCATGAAGGAGTGGATTATATAAATAACCCAAGCGGAGGAATATCAATGGCTCTCATTCAAAGTTGAGCCTTGAGGATCAAGGGTGGAAGAATTTTCAAGGAATTAAAAATTCCTTGAAATCCTCTAGAATGGAAGCTTATAGAGAGGAAGGGCCAATTTAGAGGAGGTTTTAGAATTGGATAATTTTAAAACTTCTTTAGGGATTAATTAAGATTAGTGAGGGATTAGGTGGTTGATTAGGGACTAGATGTGTAGGAGAGCCTAGGAATAGGCTAGTGTGGGGGAGGAGAGCCTAAGAATATGCTGGTGTAGGGGGTAGGTGAGCCATGAGAATTTTAAATTCCCAAATAATAGATCATAGAGATTAGGATGGGATAAGACATGATTTAGAAGGATTAATTGATTGGTGGGGTAGAAATAAGGTTAGTGAATGAAGAGATGATGAGGAGGGATACTAGATAAATGATTAGGATTAGGATAAATGGGATAAATTAGTGGGATTAATTACAATAATTAATGTGAGTAGAATTTAGTGTATATATTTTATCCCTCTTTGAAAAGGCATTACGAGTGGATGAAGTGGAAGGGTAATGGTCTTTCAAAAAAAAAACTATTTCATGGATGAGTGTTAGTAAATGATGTTAGTGGATATGATGCCCCCTCAAGGGGACATGTGGGGAATAATGATATGGATGGCCACTCGAAAGAGGGAATAAGAGTTGGGATGTGATGAATAGACAAGGGGATAGGATGTGAGATGTGAGATAGACGGTGAAGAAAATGAGCTCAACTTAAGCAGTGAGCCACAAAGTGATGATGCCCTTGACAAAGACATATGTGTAAGGAGTAAAGACAATGATGTCATGATTGTTGATACATCCCAAGTATGAATCAATCATAACATGATGATATGATAAAAGGACTCAATATTTTGTCATATCCGAAGTAAGAATGCATGTAAGGGAGAGTTATAGGCCAGGATAAGATTGATGTGATGAAATGAAAGATGAGCATAGCTCAAAGTTGAAATAAAGTGATATGATGAAGAAGATGAAAAAGAATAATGATATGATCGAGTGACCAAAAGATAGAGAGGAATAATTGGATTTTAATGCATCAAATAAATGAGACATAATGTGATTAATAGAGATGATGCCCATAGCAAGAACACATGCAAAGGAGCGATAGATTATGATAAAATTATGGTTCTATTCATGCCCTAATCGAGGGAGAAAATTGTAAAATTCCAATAATGAATTGAACAATCAATGATTTTGGATGATTGATGGAAGAAAATATAGATGTTGTGATTTGTCAGGCCCAATCGATAAGTGCAGGTGATTGACAAAAGGATTATGAAGATGATTGTGAGTATGTTGATTGATCACTAGATTAAATGATTAATGATTGATATTATAGCTCAAGGATCTAACTAATGTAAGATGTGAGGATAATGAGGTACATGAGAGATGTGATGATGGATGATGAGGAAAGAGGTGAGAGTGGCTGAGCTGACCTCAAGAACACCATGTGACTGAGCACTACCTACATAGTCTAAAAAGACCTTAGGCAATGTAGTTCAGATTAGATGAGAGATGACAAGATAGACTAGAGAACGATGATGATGAATTAGAATATTAGGATGATGATGGTTGTTAGACATGTTAGTTTGTAGATAGAGGATGTGACGTAGCTTTTATACGAGGATAAATTATGGGAGATGAGATGTTAGATGTTGATATGTTTATGGCGTGATGATGAAAAGACTCAAAGGAATGTTTGGATATTGGATGAGTGAGCTAAGATGATCTACTATATGATGGGATGATCAAACCATCATTGTTGTAATAAGGCTCATATAGTCTAATTAATCCTATATATATGGCATTTGGTAGTATGCCCTATGATATAAGTATGACCAAGAGGACATTGTACCAAAGTGTAGATAAAAGGGGCAAATAGCAAACTATACATTATCGAGGGCACCTAAAAGCATCAGTATGGCTTTTGGTGTCATCATAGCATCCTTATTCATTTCCCAATAGAAAAAAAGTAGACAAACAAATAAAACATAAGACAAATTTAATATATACATGATAAAATGATATACAAACAAATCAAACAACAGATAAGTAATGCACACAAGTATCTATAAGCAGTGTCATTGTGTCTTGTCTAATGGTTCTGATGTGAGTTGATGGGATGATTGATTAGGTGATGAGTTGGAATAAGTTGTTCATGATTATTATGATGTGATTTTGGATTAAAGATAGGAATTTGGACAAGGTATGGACTTGTAATAGACTAATGATTTGGATGAGGATAAGGAGATGGATTTGGACTACATGAGGGACTAGGATTAGGAGAAGGTTACTAAAAATAATAGGATAAGATGATTAGAATGATAATATTATTAGGATATAAGACAAGACAAGATCATATGACAAGATGACATATGACAGTACAAATTAGATGTTTTTGGGATTTTGTGGGCTTTACAATTTTTATAATTTTTGGAATATTTCAATTTGTAGGTCTTTATGGAATATGTGTGTACACTATACAAATGGGGGTTACTAAAAAAGGAATATTGAGCCTAGAAACTAGGATAAGGATGAATATAATAATTTATGGAACCGCAAAAGGATAAAGGTTATGTTGAAAATCGGATGAGGACCAAGGAAGAATGGACTAGGGATCTCCAACGACCACATTGTGAAGGAACTAGATAGCTAGTTGCTTGAGTGTCCGTTGGAGGATATGCCAAGATGATTCCAAAATATTTCTCAAGACCTCTTCCATGTTCTTAAGAAGGTCAAGATTGAAAGGAATGATGTACACAATAGGATGCAAGGTATGATGGTGGATGATGTGTAGGAACAATGAATAGAGGGATATGACATGGATGGGATGGATGGGAATGACAAATGATGGATTGTGCCCCCAAGTGTTGAGGTACAATGTGGATAATAGATCATTTTACCATGATGCCAAAAATTAGTTTTCATCATGGTACTTGCCCAAGGCCATTAAATTGGTTTTCCCCATTGGATGAATAATTTTTTTATTTTTATTTTTGACTTTTTGATTTTTTTGATTTTTTGACTTTTAACATCTCAATTTATTAGATATGGGTACAAGATGCAAGATGCAAACATTCTTATGATTTTCAAACAACACTTGCTCTGAAGATATGTGATGTTAGGATCATGTTGTTTCCACTAGATGTATTAATGTCATTTTGACCTTCATTGATTATCGATTGTGACCCCTCCAGTTATATAAGCCAGGCATCTTTGTTACCCCTATGAGAGACAATGTTACCTGAGAAGGTAATGGAAGGTATGTATTAGATTAGATCTTGATTTTGATAGGGGTATTAGACTTGAATAGAGGATAGGATGGTGTGATGGGTGATTGGGGATTAGGACTAGTAGTCACACACATCTTTGGAGATGTTGGACATTTTTTATTTGATTGGTGCCATATGACAAAAGACTTTAAGAGATCTAAGACACTTTAACTTCATGGTTCATATTTGATTTAATTATTTGAACAATTATCAGCTGTACTAATAGTGCTTTTAGAATTATTTTGATCTTGAGAATTGATCATATCTTGACCCCCTGGTGCTTGACTTTGGGATTCAAAAGAGGAGATTGATTTTTGACTTGATAGATAATGATTATTTTGAATTTGATGGTCCCCTAGTGCCTGATTTTGGACTTCACTAGAGGAAAACATTTTGGGATTAGGCTGATGATTTGAATTTTCATGATTGTGAATTATTCGATCAAAGGTGATTTGATTATTATGATTGAATTTTTGAATATGGTCTTGGACCATTGTATTTTTGGCACATTTTATATTGTTAGATGAAGAGCCCAATGATGTATGCTCTTGTTCATCCTTCTAGAGAGAGGTGATTAAATTATCATTGATGAGAAGGAAAGGATCTATGATGGATGAAGGTGGTAAAGATGGTATGATGAGCTTAATGAGGCGTGATAGGGCAGCATGGCCTTCATAGGGATTCCTAGGAGACCCAGTTTCAACATCAAAGAAAATATCCTTAAGATCAGCAAAATGATCACTAGGATTGACTATATTATATGCATCCAAAATATAATTAGATTCACTCTATCTTTGATATATAAAGCTTGCAATAAATCCATTATGAATTCCTCATCCTAATTAAGATCAAAAGATATGCTTGGTCACTATTTTTTATCTAAATTGGAGGTATCTTCAAAAGAGTAGGCATAGTCATCATTTGTTACAATATCTATGAGGGATGATGTTTTTGATGAGGAATATGATTCAGATACTAGTGTTAAACATGAACCTGATGTAGATAACACTTGTATTGGCTCTGATGTTGACTTTGACGATGTGATGCTACTAGAAGAAGATTGATTGTCCACAAGTGACCTATCAATGTGGGGTCTTTGAAGTGATGGGTGAGAGGAATATGATGGAGGAATAATGAACTTGCCAAGGCTAGGCTCATGAAAGGACTCATGAGGGAAGGGATGACTAGGATCATGGGGGATAGACTCATCTATGATGGAGGATTTGTCAAAGATAGGGGCACCTTGTAATATAGATGTGGTGTCTTGACCTTGGCTTGGAAATAGAAGGGCTTGATCATGATCAAAAATGGAATTATGGCATTCCTCTTCTTGTTCACCCAGAGATGTAGAATCATCTAATTCATTCTCAGTTTCAATGTCACCATGATCAATGAGGTCTTGGACATAGTTTTGGAAATTACAAATTTGATTAATGGTATGCCCCTAGGTTTGATGATATTTATAATAGTGATTGTCATTATACCAATAAGGATTAGGCTTGGTAGGATTAAGATGTCTTATGGGTGGATAGACCATCATGTCATTGGCAATAAGCTACTAGAAGAGAGCTTCTAGGGACATAAGAAGAGGAATATATGGACTTTCTTCATTTCATGCTTTGGTTTTAGAAGCATTGGATTTTAGATCAGATGGTAGTTGATGTGATTGGGTTGGTGGACTAGCAAGAGATGAGGAGACCAGTATAACATTCACTTTGTTAGTAGAGGAAGGGGTAGACAACTAGTTATGATTGATGGATGGAAGGGTTAAATGGGACTCATGTGGATGGGTATGGACTAAAGGTAAGGTTGGATGGATAGGGTTAAAGTCTCTAGGACATGGGGTACTCAGATCAAGGAGGTATGAAAGGAGGACATCCCTATTGGCTATGAGACATTACTCAATTAGGGCATTGACCAAATCTATTTTGGATTCCATGGATGAAGATGAGAGAAAGTACAAATGATGTGTTTTTCCATCCCCAATCGATAGGTGTAAGGGATTGAATGGAATATTAAGTGATGAATATGGGATGTGTGGAATGAATTTGGGTAAAGGCTTGCTTTATTTTGATCTCAAGTTTGATTTGATGATACAATATTTAAGATGACCAATTTAGGATGTGAGCTAGACTATGATGATTTAGACTGGATTGGACTAGGTGAGCTACGACAAGATCTAAGATTTTATGGGGGCTAAACTGGCCCAAAGGATGTGATTTTGACTAGGATTGATTGGATTAAGGCTAGCTCAAGACTAAGATGATCAAATCAGTAAGGATAAGATGATTTTATTGATAAGTGATATGAATGTGATTATGTGTATGATTCAAATTGGATTAAACACAAGCAAGCTAATGACTAGGACCTTGATGAAGAGAATTGTTTGCTAATGTGGATGAATACCAAAGTATGACTATATACTTAATGAGAGGATTAGTAAAGACAAGGGGATGAATTAGGTTGTACTATGATAAACATTAGGTTGATAAGGTGACTAGACAAGACAAGATCAAGACAAATGATTGGTTATGAATAAAGTGGACTTAGGACAAGATGTGGATGTCAAGATGTGATTAGGATATGTAGGTGATGTGGATGGATGAGTCTAGACTAGGAAGTGATTAATATTGGTTGTAGACAAGGTGGACTAAGTGATAAAGATGATGCTAGGGATGATTGATGTTAAGGCTAAGTGAACTATATGAGGTTGGACTATGATAAAATGTGATGGAGGGATGTCAAGACTTGATTAGGATATGTAAGTGATGGGGGTCTGACCAATTATGGGTGGATACAACTAGAAGAGGATCAGATTAAGACAAGAGGGTGATGGGAGATATGATGAGACAAGAAAAAGGATGTACACAAACAATATGTAAAAGAGGATGATGATAAGGATGTGATGAGGCAAGGATATACAAGATGATGATATGTGCAAAATATCTAGATAAGTGTGTGTAGGTTTGGGTGAAATACTGACTTAGCTCACAAACAACATGGGTCTAGCACAACACTCATTAAATTAAGAAATACACAAACCTAAGATTAGTAAACTGAATGGAAGTGTAACCAGATGATTGCATTCTCTGACAATTTCATGGGTGAGGCTATACGTTGAGGACCCGTTACAAAATCTCCCAAACCCTCTCAACCCCTTCTGAACATGACGGTCACTTGGGAGCTGATACTGATTTCGACAAGTTATTTTCTATGGCCAATGGTCCTATGCTGGGTTGAACGGGATCTCTAAGGGCATCTTCGATATATGCTAGGTACGATGGGGCCCAATTCCATGTATGGTGATGTCTAATGCTTGGTTATAGAATGAACTCTTTCCCTTCATAGATGACATGTATGAGGTAAATCACTTAACCTAATGATAGTTGTCTCTAATATTTATACTATACCAGAACATAGAGTGTATATTATTGCATGGTGGTGAAATCCATGGTCACTATCTCCCTAAGACTATGTCAAGTGCATGGATGTCAATTGCACCTCACATTACCCCTATAAAGAAAAATGAGAGGGTTTATTAGTGATTTTTTATCCTCCAAGAATCATCATAAAGATGTAAAGAGGAGAACACATATCATCGTAGCCCTCTAGTGACAAACAAGTAGACAAAAAAAGATTAATTAATAGATTAATTAGATTTGAGATATATACAAGATCAAAGATAGACAAGATATATATGAATAAATTTATATAACATGATTTATACAAAGTGATTAAAATAATTAAAAGTCTTAGACAAGCAAAATGGTTTTCAAGATGCTAAAATATCTTTGACTAGCACCATGTAGGAAAATAGTTAGTAGTTTGATTTCCACTCATGAAAGGGCAACCTACAAGAAAAGATGTTAAATAAAAATATAACCTACCAAAGAAGATGTCAACAAGTCAAAATAACTATTGGATTTATCCCTATAATAAATATACTGTTAGTCTAATAGACCTTACTAAAAATATTGAAAAATCATGATTTGGCTCTATAACTTCTTTGGGTGAGGGGGCCACGACACAAGGGTCTGGGGGTGGTAACCCCTAGTGGGGTCAAGGGGCAGTGCCCCTTGTGAGGTTAAGAGGCAATGCTCTTTACGAGGTCTAGGGGAAGAGTCCCTTGTGGGGTCTGGGGACAGTACCCCAAGGGCTTCCATGATGCCAAATGCAATTTGACCCTTGCAATATGTTTGGAATGACCTAAAAATTATTGAAAATGACTCTAAAAATGCACTCAAAAAGAATAAATTGAATGTAAAAATGAGTGCAAAAATGTGAATTCAGAATTGTAGATACACAGTTAGATTAATACAATAGCACTTCCAGAGTGAAAAATCATGACTTTTCTACAATACCACGACTACAAAGTCATGATTTTGCAGAAAGGGGATAACCACTAGTGGTTACTTCATGGTTTTCTAGAAAATCATGAGAGTTTTGGTGATATCACGATTGTTATTATGAAATCATAATTTCATAATTAGTGATACTGCAAAAAGATGAAAAACTTCACACCTTTGAATTTCATACTAGAATGTGTTGGTTATGAGATGTTATTTACAAGCGATATTTATAGACTACTATTGCAGGGAGATGAGATTTTTTACAAAAATATGCAAATTTTTTAAACCCTTTTAAAGATTAATGTGAAAAGGCAAGATTTTTAGACAAAAGTTCAAAATGTAGGATCAGACAAATATTCACTGACATGAATTAATTTAGACTTTTAGCAATAGTTTATAGAGATTGAAAATGTACTGATATGATTTTTAACTCATCTAGTCAAAATTGCTTATTTAAAAGACAATATCCCCTATATTATGAAAAACCGTTAATTTAATAGCAATATTGCAGTTTGTGAATTCTTAATTTTGCAGAAGAGGGTTATCCTACAAAAAACTTAGCAGCTAGTGGTCAAATTTTGGGGGTCAATGCAAAATTGCAACTCTAAGGACAAAACCACATATTTTAATACGAACTTACTATTCAAAAATTAACGATATTGCAGAAAAATCAAAACCTACCAAAAGGAAAACTGTTCACAGTTAAGGTGGGGGTTAGTGACTATATCATTATTTTTCAAACAAAATTGTGACTTGTTGATTGTAGATTGCCATGGACTCAAAATTTGACATTATGATAGCTTGATCAATGATTATGATTATATATTTGGCATGGAGATTGTATGGTTTCCTTAAATTTTTTGGCCATGGAGGAATGGATTGTATATATAGGCCATAGAGGGAAGATCTACATCTCATGTTCAAATTTGAGCCATGAAGATCAAGGGTGGAAGAATTTCTAAGGAATTAAAAATTCCTTGGAGGCTTCTAGAAAGGAAAGGCCAAGTTAGAGGGAAATGATGAGGGAGGATATTAGATAAATGATTAATATTAGGATAAAGGGGATAAATTAATAAAATTAATTAAAATAATTAAGGCAAACAAAATTTAATGTATGCAACTTCTACTTAATAATGTATAGATACCCTTCTCTATTAATAAAAACTATAAACATGATTAAACAAGATTACCGAGGTAATCATAATAAATTTTTAAATTATAACAATTATATAAAAATGAAATTAAATACATATATTTAATCATTAAGTTAATAAATACATTCATAATCATTATGTTAAACTTGAATATAAATGTCATATATTATCAAATAAATATAAAAACATATTTACATAATACTTGTAAATAATTTATATAATTCAATTAAATAATAATATTTTACTATAAAATATTAAACATTAACTAACATTACCCTGAAATGACACAACTTTTAAGACATACGTCGAATATATTAAAAAACCACTGAAATAGAGCGAAAGAGATGTGTTTCTTCTATTATAACTATTAGTCTCACTTTTTATTTTAAAATGAATACTTTTGTAAACCTATCTTATCAGAATGAATAGACCCCACTCAAGAATTGGGGCGGTGCAGGGAGATATAAACAGTGGAGACCAAAAAAACGTCATTGGGCATTCTTAATCATAACTGGCATGGTCGGGGGAGAAGAAATTCGAACCCACGCATAAAATATTGAGATTTTATTTCTTTTTCACAATCCAATAAAAAAAAGATTTGATAAGATGCAAAAACTTACTTTGAAAACGATGGCACGATATTGACCAATCAATGAGCAATATGTATCCAACTTGCAAGTTGTGTTTTGAGTCATAAGATCTATATTGTTTTTCACAAGCTATAGTCTACAAACAATAAAGACTTGCAGCGATATTCAACATTATTGCTGCTTTAATATTATTTTTCCTTGTTTTTCTTTCTCAGTTTTGAGAGGCTCCTTAATGGAATTTGTAAGAGCAAAAAATTTACTTCAAATGAGTTTTGTTTTTATTTTTTTATTTGTGTAGGGTTTTAATAAAAGTTATGTAGCAAGAAGGAGTTTGTCATAAATATTAATTCAAACATTATATTATAAGGAAAAATAGTTAATTCATATAAAATTTAATATTTATTAGTTTGTGTTTGATAGAATTTTGAAAAGGTAGTTGTAGATATTCAAATTTATATCATTTTCATGTTGAAATTGTAATTAAAATAATTTTTAGTAATAATATATAAATTAAATTAAAAATTACTAAAATGTTTAAATTTGTTTATATATTTTATGTGTAAATTCTAAAACATATTGGTACATCATTAATTAGGGTAATACACTATATCTAATAATCAATGTTGTCTAAATTACCCTAAGTCAAATTATTAATTTGTAAAAATAGAACAATTATCCAATTTTTAACATTACAAAATGATAAGATCTTAATATGATTCAAATATTCAATTTATGCAGAAATACTCTTAAGGTAGGGAAACACCATATAATTCTCCTTTAGGAAGGAATAACTCCACAATGTCTCTTCAAGGGGACAACCTCCAATATCCTCTTACAATAGAAGACTCAATGCTTACTTCATATCTTTACCATGATAATCATCTCTTATATATAGACATCTATCTAACCCATGGATGGGTAACCTCCTAATCCCAATGTACGCCGACCATTACCCAATGTACTAATTTCACAAGTTAAGCTATTATCTTAATATATTTTTCCTATATAACTAAGGAGATGTGCCACATGTCGGCATCTCCATCAATCCATATACATTAATATATCATATCCCTAGGTACATAGCATTAATTCTCTCTTTGACATGTTTCATCTCCGAACAAATGAAGAAACCAAATAATGAGTGTGCTTCAAATCATTTCACTCTTATCTCTAATCTCGATCATCGAGCCATCCATATGTGATTTTGGCAGGGGATAGCTCTTCAAGCTTGTTTTCAAATTTCATTGTGCTCCTCTTTTCTTTTATGGTCATAATTATACTGCTTTGGTGTCCAAACATAATTATTCCTCTTTTTATTCCATGTACCATATTCCACTGCGCTACTCTGATTCCAACCATGACCATAGTAGGTATTCTTCCATGCATAGTCATAGTGATTTCTCCATTCATTCCATGTACCATAGTATTTTTTTGAATTCCATGCATATCTATAATGATTAAAAATTGTATTCCCTGTATCGACAAAGTGATTGTTGTTATGACACTTCCTCATCTAGTTCCATGATTGTTTCCTTTTATGATGAGGTGGGTGTCTATATACCTCAACATTTTCTAATACTTTGACTTTATCCACCTTTGCTTCTACCTCTTCCACATATTCCTTCTTTGTCTCGAGTATATGAAGTGTTCATTTATAGTGTGTCTTTATCTATATCATCTGAATCTTCATCATAATCTTCATCCCCTATTTCAATCTCATCCTCATGATCTACATGGATTGTTATTGGTGCCTTTTTTATTATGATATCTTGTAAAGTGATCTTATTTTTCCTATACCAAAACTTCATGAACTTTTTTTGAAAATTAATATTCATTGTTTCCAAAGTCTCTAACCATGGATATCCAAGAACTATATCCACATCATCCATATCCAAAGCATAAAAATTTGAATGCAAAACATATTTTTTCATGATGAGCTTCAAATCTTTAAACATTGCAATATTATTACCATTTACTTGAACCTCCTTGATAATATTTGTTTGAATATGTAGATGCTTGACTACATTCATGTTAATAAAGTTATACTTGTTGTTGGTAGGGTTTATGGACACAACCACATTCTTCTTTTGAATGCATCCATGAAATTAAAAAATTGACTTGAATTTCTTTGGAGCCAAATTATTTGAACCCTTCTTCTTCTTCTGCTTCTTCTTCTTTATCATTATTATTTTCTTATTCTACATCCTCTTTTTCTTTTATATCCCATCGATCTAGGGAGGTTTGTTCCATTGCTTCCCATGAAGAACACTGTTGTGCAAAGCTCAATTGATTACATCACCAATGTTGTGCAAGCGCAGACAAAGAAAGAGATATTTCTATTTTTCATAAAATTGTTTTAGTATTATTTTCCTTAAAATTGAGCCACCATTCTTTAGCATCAACATGATCTTCCCCTAAAAAATTTTGCAACTCCATAATCCACAAAAAAATTTAGGGTTCATGAAACCCTAAAATGTCAATAAATCCTACAAAATTAAGCCAAAAAATCCCAAATTTTTACTGTAGCTTCCTCTTATGATATTGGAACCTCAGTGAAAATTTTGTGAAAAAATGTCACAAATTTTGACCTTTAATTGAATATACGAAAAACCATAAAATCACAACAAATCACTCAAAAGAACTCCAAAAATTTTGAAATTTTGACTGTGTTTCAGTTCATAGGTAATGAAGATGATGATTTTACTAACTTAAGCATCTAATTTAAGGAACTCATATTCGTTTTAGGTAATTACCTAAGTCATAGGTAATGACGACGATGATTTTACAAACTTATAGTTAACTCACAAGTCCATAGAAAATAATGAATAGCAATGTGAAAGCTTAGCTTTTGTTCTATGATAGGAATATACTATTTTAGTTATATTATTTATAACTTATATAATTTGGAATGGCAAAAACAAGGTACGGAGGCAAATTAACATGTCTGAAAATTTGATGGCGATGATGTCGACGAATAAGAATAATCCAACAAAATGAAAAAATCCCACAAGAAGCCTTCATTACTTACAACTAAGATATAGAAATCCATATAGAAATCCAACATGTTAATGACCAGAAAACTGAAAAATTGTGTGAATGGAATGTAGATACAGTGAATACCTAAGGAAAATGTATGTTTCAAGACTCAAAGGGTATACATGACTATTACACAACAAAGGATATACATGACTATTACACATCAGTGTAATTAAAATTCGAATACAAGCCTTGCAGGATTAGGGCAGCCGTGGTGTCGAACCGTAGCGCTATATTGGCTATCATATAAACAGCAAAGATGATTTCATGTACCAAAATAACTTGTAAGAATTTGACTGGGCTTTATGTGGATCTCCATTGTTGATTGACAAATGTGAACAAATATCTAAGACAATATCAAGCAATCCAGAAAATCAATCTAACCGAGATGGATATGTTGGAGGTGCTACAAGCAGCTCCTCCAAGTAATCCACACTCAGAACCTCCAATTCGAGCAGTGCCTCTTCACTGTCAATTTCTAGCATCTTACTTACCTCATTACTGTTATCATTTTGGCTTGCATCTGGGCAGGCTGTTTCATTGAAGCTTGGCCTCTTGGGCTTGCTCTCGTCGTCCTTGCAGTCGGGCCTCATGAGTCTTTTGTATGATCTCCTGTCCACTGGTCTGTCGGGCGACAATGAGGTCGCAAGGGAACTGTGTTCATCTGATGAAGATGCAGAGATGAATTTGGCAGTTGCAGGGGCCGGCATCAATATTTCAAAAGAGGCGTCACTGCTCGCTATTGCTGCGCCTGTCTGATGCAAAAACCTGCACCCCCCATCATTTGGAAAGTTGAGAACCGCCCGGGAGCCTCTCATATTGAAGGCAGCTTGGTCATAAGCCATGGCTGCTTCTTCTGCCGTGTCAAACGTTCCAAGCCACACACGGATGCCTCGCCTGTGGGTGTCCCTGATCTCTGCTGCATACTTTCCCCATGGCCTAGTTCTCACTCCTCTGAAATGTTTCTCCATTCCTGCCTTTTCATTTTTTATCTTATTTGGTGTCTTCTGTTTCTTTTCAGGGGCCAGTTGGGTCTCTGATATTTTCCCCTCCTGCCCTGGACTGCCTTTATCAAATGTTTGCTTTGTGGGCTCCCATCCTATGCTGATTGCTTCCCTGAGAACGCCATACAAAACCATGTCCTCCGAGTCATTCTCATCAAGAGATAAGGAATTCAATTCCTCCGAAAGGCAACGAGCAAGAGCAGGCGGCCATATCTCTGAATCCTTAATATTGCCCAAAAACTCGGAGCTCTGTAAATCCCACAAACTATTGTTTGCCACGATATTGCTAGAGCTGATCAAATCGGACAAAAGGGTATCATTGCTTGACATCATTTCCCCAGCGATTCCAAAACTGCAAAGATCAACAGCTGAGCTTAATTTGAGCCACTCCATTAGCTGTTCATAGATTTAGTTTACAGAGATTTCGACATGTCTGCACTGCATATATGCTACAAATATCTAAGGTCAGGTTACGGCCAGGTGTCAGTTGCCTGCCACGACATCTATTTCAGGGCATTCTTGTTCGTTGGATTCATTCAACCGACTATCGAGTGCGGGCATAATCTGCGATTACTGCCAGGTGTCAGTTGCATGCCACGGCATCTTCCATTTCGGCACATTCTTGTTCGTTGGATTCATTCAACCGACTATCCAGTGCGGGCATAATCTACGATTGCAGCAAGGTATTGATTGAAAATTATACTTTTGTTTTCACTTTTTCAATTTTTTACCTACTAATCAATGATCCTGACCCCACGCCGCAACCATAATATTTTATTATAAAACGAAAATAATTTATTAGGTTAGCCTTCAACAAATGTTTGAAATTTGAATTATAATATTATTTCGTTCCTATCATAAGGTTTATTTTTGTTTCGCTGAAATGGGAGGGGGAGAGAGATTATATTTGTGGGAATTCATAATACCTTGTCAAAGTTGTAGACGTCATCACCCACCTTATAAAAACGCTAAACCCTAAGGAATGGGTCGGTTATAATAAAATTGCATTGTGACGTGTAAAGATAATTGATAAGGAAACTATAAGTCTTCCAAACGGAAGGATGAAGGGTTGTTGAAAGGCCGGTGTTGTAAAGGGAGATATTAAGATAATTACTAAACCCTACCTTCATGTGTTTTATGTGAATGTACCACTTCATGTTTTCTTATCCCTTCCATTTTTTTAAAGCGTACTTTGATATCTACACGCGTATGTCTCTTTAGAGAAATGAGGCTGTTGGTATTATAAAGCTTTTTATTAAACTAGGAAAAGATGCACCTTCTATTTAGGTCTAATTAATATAATATAATATAATATATATTTAACTGTTTAGGGCTAATAGATATATCATATTACGTAAATATTATATAGACATAATCAATTATTATCAATTATTAATATTAGTCTATCATTTTGGTTTCACGTGTTCGGAAACATAGTTTTTAAATTGATTTACTACAAAATATGTTGATACTAAAACATGTAGATAGTGTTCTAATATTTATGTAATATATGTGGTAAGTTGTGATGTGTTGTTACACTATTATTAAACAACTACTAATTTCACTTTATTTTAAAATAGATATTTGTATGAGCACGTTTTATCACATATATATTAAGTACTATCACAAGTATTGGGTCCTCTTCTCTATTGGATTTTTTTCTAATAACATTGCAAACATGTGGGCCATCTATCAGAGATTTGTTCATACCGAATAACTTTCTAATAATATTATCATACTCTCAAATTATTTAATAGTTGTGGATAAAATAAAATCAAAATGGGTTGGATATAGGTGTACCTCTATTTTGAAACGTATAATTATAGATATAAAGGAGGCGAGACATCATAATTCACCAAAATTAGTTTTTATCATACTCCTAGAGATCAAACATTGAGGTGGTTGGTTTTATTGTTAATCTAGTCATTGATATGGAGATCTATGTGGAATTATAGATGAAGAAAAAATTAGAAACATTATCTATTGGTAGTTGTAGGAACTTAAGATCTATTATAGAAAGAGATAAAAGGCTTCTCATTTATAACCATGATATGGAGAGGGATCGATAGTTATGCTTAATATTCTATTAAGAAATTTACATGTAACGCAATGTATTATATGAATAAACGGATCAATCAAATTTAAACACAAATATACATAAACATTTCTACTATTCACCCCAAAATTTGAGTTTGAAGGCACTCATTAGGTTGAGTGTTCCAAAGAGAAAAGTGGGGGACACTGCATGGGATAAAGATATCCCCTCATTAGTTTTAGGACTGAGGTTGGTTCAATTTAAGGACATAGTAGTTTAACCTATTTTACTCAAAGAGCATGAACTATTACCACTAGAGACTCAATGACTGTAAATAAATGCATGGAATCATTGTTAGCTGATTAGGCTTGATTGTTGATTGTCATTGAGCCTAGCTTTACCAAATTATAATACAAGGGGAAGTGCTACAATTCAAGAAAAACATAAAAAAAGGGAAATGAGAGCATAAAAGAAAGATTATAGTCAAGAAAATGCCAATGCTTGAGAACTAAAACATGCCAAGTCATAGTTAGACCATTATGTCCCTGATTCAGTAGTTGCACAAACTTGTAGGGACACAATGGGCAAGTTCCTAAGGACATAAATTTAGATGCTTGACTTGAAAAATCTTCACCAGATGAAAACACTCAAAGGTTTGTAACAAATTTCACACAAATCTTTTGAAACACTTTATAGTTGAAGACACATAAAACATAGAGCATTCAAGAGAGAATAAGAAAAAAGCAAGGAACTAGATTAACTTAGGCACAATATAATTACCACATCTACCTTTGTAACTAAGCATAAAATCATTCCTCTTACACAAGCATATAATTAAAACTAGGAACAATGGACAACATTCGGTAAGTAGAAGACAAAGTCTAAACAAGGAAAGGTTTTATTATAGTTTTGACAGAGTTTCTTTACACGAAGTGCCGATGACTCAAAGTGAAAACATCCCTTATATAGACAAATTTGTCCATGCATTTCACTCAGCCCACTACCAAGGTGGTTACAATATTCAATGATGATCAAGGAATGCAATTGGGATTCTAACAAATCTATCAGATTGAGCATGACTCATAATTTAGAGACCATGGTTATTAAAGGCTAAATTTTGTCTTTTATGCTCATTATCTCTCCTTCGCCTTCTTTCATGCACATACCATGTGATGGCTCACACCATACTAATTACTTTTCATTTAATTTGGGGTTCTTAGGGATCAAACTCAAATATTGATGGCAGATTATTGTTGGTATTTCCTTGGGACTACCATTTCACCATGCCCTGTGTAGAGTTTTGCATTTAGTTTTAGGGGATGATTAAATGAAAGAGCCATCCCTAGCTTGGTTTTAGGGGATCTTGGATCAATTCACTTCTTTAATAACGTAAAATCTTTCACTTTAGGGCCTTTTATTTGGTGATAAACCAACTGCACTTTGACTACACTTTCCAGACTTGATACACAATCTTATTGGGACTTTTGATGTTTTTGATAGCTAGATAGGTCATCAATCTTAGTTTTTGGGCTCTTCTGACATCATCATTTCCATATGGATCTTTATCGATGTCATATTCCTCCTCTTTTACCAGGTTATTTGCTTTGCCTATTGGGTCCCACTTTGCCACTTGGAAACCTATTGGTGCGCATAGGATTTAACTCATTGTCTACCCCCGTCATTACCATGGCCACATGGCTTATTCTCAATTTCTCAGGCTTGACACACATTTAGGCTAATATTATTAATGCTCTAGGTTTCTAGGTTAATGTTGGCAATCCTCTGAGCTTTCGAGATGGTGCCATGTGGCATAATATTGGGGCCTTGGGGGTACAAAACTTTACATTATTGGTTCACTCCCAAGATTCTAGGATAATACCTTAATGATTTTGAGGTTATGAGCTTTTGTTAATGCCTTCAACTCCCCATTGGGCCAGGTCATCAAGATAGTTCCATGTGGCACAATCTTGGGGCCTCAGGGGTTTAAAAGACTTAGTCATTTTTTCTAAAAGGATTTGACTCTAAATTTATGTGTCGATGATTTTTGGATGCATGGAAGAATCTAGAGGGCCCCGAGAATCTTTTAAAACCTATGAGAAAACAAAAAAATTGACCAAGTAATGATTTTTGATAAAATAAAGTATTTTATTAAGTGAATTTTATGTGATAAGCAGTCAATAAGTATATGAATTAAAACTAGTCATTCACATAAAATAGAGATTTAATCCCAAAATTCATAAGATAAAGTATATATAAAATGTGATAAAATGATTTGTAACAAAGAAGTAGTAGAATTTATTTACACATAGGTAAGGACATAATGATTTTTTTAAAATTTAACAAAGTTTTGAATGAAGCATTAAAAATATTCAAGCCAATTTACTATAAAGATCATAGTCATGAGTTATATTGCTAAAATTCAACTAAAAAAGAAAGAGGGTCCCTATTTTTAGTCTAAAAAAGGGTGTGTTGATGAAGGCAACAACAATGGTGACTTCCTACTAGTAGATACTCCTGAGTATCTAGAGAATTAAAAATTTATGGTTCATGAATTCAACATAATTATTAGCTATAAGCAAAATATATGATAAAATCAAAAGAGTGGGCACCAAATTCTGCTTCAACACATGAAATACTAAGATACTTCATTGCCAAACACCATCAGTGTGTGTATTTTAAGTGATTAATTCATTTACAGCCTTGCATTTATGCATAATCATTCATATAAACTAAAACATTTAAAATTTTTGAGGGAGTAAGATTTATCAATTTGACTTAGGGGAAATGGCATGGGTATTGCTTTGATGTCACTAGGTGTCTATAACCTCGACAGAAATACCTTTGGTCACTCTCAAGACCTTGTTCCACTACCAACTAGGTTGGAAAGCCCATGGTGGAGGTTGTTTGAGTCACCCTTTCGAGGATCTTGGAATTTCATATATTATTTTCATTCTCTTTTCTTTTCTTCCATTTTGAAATGGGGTTTCCTTTTCATTCCATTAAGGGTTGGGGACCAATCCATGGGTTTAGGAAAGCTCATAAAGTTCATTGATTAATTGAAACAAATTAGAAATGATAATGTTTATACCCACTTAATTTTTTTTACGTTTAGTGCATTTTATGGATCTAAACAAAGAAGGAAATTTTTCTAAATCCATGTGTTCCATTTTTTTATCATAGGCTACAATAATTTTGATAATGCAAAAGAGTTACAAAAATTCATACAAAATGTTCAAGAAATATTTTCTATTAGGCTCTAGAATGCCATTGATGTTATATTCACATAAGTAGGGCCTTAATTTCTTTAAATATTGATTAATCAATGGAAACCCTCAAGGAAAAATAAGACAGTTTAATCTAAAAGAAACACAACAATGCCAAACTCAACAAGAAGAAAAACAAAACAAGGGAAACAAGCAAAAATCAAACTAAGATAACAATAAGGGATGAGAAGAAAAAGAAGTTAATTACAGGTATTTCAAGTGAAAGCATGCCTAAAAATTAGTAATACACCTACAAGAAGGATTTTGGGAAGGTCGAGGGGGACTAAACATTTACTTATGTTTCCCTCAGTGACTATAAACTATTCCACATAGATTTGCTAATGTTATTTCATGAATTTGTTAAGTAAATTCGATTTGCATAATTTAGTTATATTATTGGAATTACTTAACAAATAAAAATGGGAATAATCTAAAGAGATTTCCTCATGTCTACATCTTAAATTATGATGGGGAGAAAGGCTGAGCATTGATACATACCAAGACGAGTTGATTACTCAACTCGGGTGAGACCTTTATTCTAGTTATTTCATCCTTTAGCATCAATATGGATGACTTGATTGTAAAGATAATTGGAAATAATAACTCCTCAAATAGCAATCTTGGATTGGCATTTTTGGAATCATGAGTTAATTCTTTAGCAATGAGAGACCAAAACAAAATGTAGACATGGAACATGGATGTGTAAAAGACACACCCAAAGGGACAAAACAAAAGATCTAGGAGACAAACACAAACACACAATTGAATTCAAAATATTCTAATGCTAAACTAGAAAACATCAAACTAAACTAATAAATCAAAAGAAGAAAGCATGAGACTAAACTATTATGTACACTATACATTACCAGACTAGACCTGGGAGCTCATTCTAAACGTATAGTATAAGGGGAAAATGAGAAGTAATGCTTTAGGATCTATCCATTCACCAATAATGGAAGACCTTTCCCTTTTAGATCATTTAGAAAAAAAGCATTCTAATTGAGTAACTCAACTATTTGGCAAGCATTGATCCAAAGTGGATCAAACTTGGAATGTTGACCTTTCTTCTTATTGGCTTTGTCCCACAATAGCACTAAATTTGAAATCGTAAATGGATTCACCTTGGCCTCCTTTTCAAACCATCACTTGATAGTGCTTTGATGCTTACGAAAATTTAGTAGGGCTTCATTTCAAGCCTCTTGTAGTTGTACAATGTCTATAAGCCTTGAATTTATCTTATTGTTATGTTCCATCTACTACTTCATGAACTTCTAGGTAGGCAACTTGAGCATAACTAGCAAAACTAGATCTGGTCCATAGACAAATAGAAATGGTGAGCTCATAATTGATTGCTTATGTCTATTGTAGCCAACCCAAAGGGAAAAATTCAGTAGTGAATACCATTCTCGAGGCTTCTTCTCATAATACTTGTTGATGGCATTGATCAAGTTCTTGTTAGTTCATTATGATAATACATTTCCCTATGGATAGTAATTGGATGATAAAATTAAAGTGATCCTAGTATCATATGCCCATTTAGTAAATTTTATGGATTGGAACGTAGGAAGGTTGTCACAGACTAATGAGAATGTGGTCCTAAATCGAGTGGTCACATTATTTTACATGAACTTGATCACTTCATTAGTAGTGTTATTATTCATCACCACTACCTCCATACATATTGTGTAATAGTCTATGGCCATAATAATAAAATTGTGTCCTACTGAGGAGTTGGGATTAATGACTCCTATAAAATCCATCCCTCATTGGGAAAATGATGTCCCTTTTATAACTGATTGCAATGGCATTATAGTGTAGATTTATCTTTTGGAAAAGGTATGGCACTGATGGCATGTCCTAACATGTGTATGGATGTCCCTGAACAACATTGACCTATAATAACATTCCCAAAGTATTTTGTGTGCCATTTTATTTATCACATGATGACCAGTGCCCAACCTCTCATGAAAATTTTCCATTACTTCCCTGATTTCAGCTTCTAACAAGAATCTAATATAGACGACTTCATGATTTTTCCTGAAGATAACTCCTTTATTTAGCATATATTACATCACTTTAAATATGAGATCTCTTTTGTGCCTTTGATTGAGTCAAAGAGGTGGGCTCATGTAGAGAAGGTAATATAAAATTGGGGTGTACCAATCCTATTGCATTAAATTCTCTTGGTCTATTTGATGCACAATGATCTTTGGATCAATATTAATTATCAACTGAGTAAGACCTTTTCCTTTAACTAGATTGGTAGGTTTATCTCCAAGTCATACTCTTGTGACTTAGTCATCCATTAGCTTTGTGCTCTCCTAGCTCGTTCTAGCACAACATTTGCTTGATAGCTAGGTCTAACATGATTGCATGTATTTTAATCCTAAGAATATAGTGCCTAAACTTTTCACAACTTTAATCAATGCATAGTCATGTTTATCCAAAGTAGAGTATCTCAGTGCTACATTTTTATATTGGTGCACATAAAAGCAATAGGGTGTTCTTCTCCATCCAATCTTTATGTGAGATAGACAACAATGGTGTGTTTGGAAGAAAAAGGGTAAATATAGAAGTCTCTAGCATAGTCTAGACTAATTAACATGGATGCTTGCATGATGGCATCTTTTATGTCCTAAAATACTTTCTTTGATTTAGCATGCCACTGTATTTTAGTGTTCTATTTCAACATAACATTTAGAGGCTTCAAAATTTTAACAAATCAAGAAATGAACTTGCGAAAAAAAAATGATTTTATCAAAGTAAGATTTAAACTCTTTTTACTATTATATTGATGAAATTTAGAAATCACTTCATATTTTTTGGGATCAATAACAATAACTTCTTTTATGACAATATGACTGATAAAATTACCTTCAGTCACATCTAACACACTTTTTTTTGGTTCAAGGAAAGACCATACCTTATGCATCTTTAAAACACCTTCTATAAATGGTGGATGTGATCTGAACTACATTTTGAAAATATAATTAAATCATCCATGTAAATTAATATACACTTACCAATTAGACTTTCAAATGTGAAATCCATTGATCTTTGAAATGTTATTCCAACATTGATCAATCTAAATAACATTCATTTATAGGCAAAGGTGTCCCATTTCATTGTAAATGCAGTTTTAGTTCGATTATCATAATTTACTAAAACCTGGTTATATCTTGAGAATCCATCTAATAATGACATCATCTAAGACCCATTAACCATCAAAATCACTTCATTAAGGGAAGGCAATGGATAATTATATTTATCTGAAGCTCTATTAAGATTTTTGAAGTCTATGCATAGTATAATTTTACTATTTTTATTTCAAACAAGTAATAATTTTGCCACCTAAGTGGAATGGCATACTAGGAAGATTATTCCATCAAAAAATATCTTGTGAACTTCTTTGTGTACTAATGGTTCAAAGATTGGATTCACATGTCTCTACTTCTACTAAAATGGTCTTTGGTCTAGCTTAAGGGGGATGGTGTGAGATCACCTTTGGGTTGAATACTTTGAGGTCTCAATAGGCCCAAGCAATTACATCCTTATAGCTCAAAAACAACTTTATAAGTTGTTCAATCTTTTTTTTCATCCAATTAGGACCTATGTTGATAGTTTGGGGTCTTTCCAAGGAATAAGGTTAATGGTTCGACACTTTGAATTTGTAAATTTGGGTTTCTTAATTGGGGGTGAAGGGTTGAATGTGTCAAATTAATTTTCTATAGATATCATTCCCTATGGGATTTGGTACCCTTAGATATTAGGAATTATGTCTTTGTCAAGATCAACTCTAGGACTATCTTGCTCTTCTTCCTCTATTATTTGGGCTTCAAATGCCCCAACATTATTAAAGAACTGGATAATTTATTAGTCGTCTTAAAATACATGAAAATTCCTCACATCATCTATAATAGAAGGACAAGGGACTAATTCCATAGTGAATTCTTGCAATTTAGTGTCATTGAGAGGAGTTAAGCTCATAGCTGAGGATGTTGATGAGTCAATAATATGATTTTATTCCCTAGGGATAAGGATGATGTTGAATGCATCAACATTTCAATTAAATCCCATGATCTATGCTTATGACGATTTGCAATGAAATTCACTCTTTATTTGGTTGACCATAAGCTATGAATTCCTAAATACTTTTAGTTCTTTTAATTTATGCCTTAATTCAAATTAATGCCCTGTATTTTACTAAATTATTAGTGCATGGAAATTATAATTTGTAAAAAGCTAAATGATTCTTGCCTTGGGGATCAATAAGAAAAACTATAGATTTAGAACCTTGTTTGTAGAGGACTCTATCCACATATAATGACCATATACTAGGCAACTCAATGTTGACATTAGACTCATATTTAGTAGGTTTTATTTCTAAGGTGTATATCCCTAAATCAGAGTCCACTAAGTTTACATTCTCATTGATCGCATTATATTCTATAATTATATGCTTCATCCTCAGCTTTCTATCCACTCTTATTTGGTTGAAAATACCCCTCTAAGATAACCACATGTGGGAAAAGTTAGTGGCCATGTATCTATTCAAAGATTTAGACCAATATTTGTATACACATAATATTTTCAAACTTTTATCACTTACTGACACTTTTTATCTTGCAAGAACCCATCAAGTCTCAATTTCTCTGAGTGCACACCCTAAGGGGTACACCAAGAAAGGGGTGGGCAAACCATTAGTGATTCATAGGATTGTTGTCACTTTTTCCCCTTTTTATCTACACACTTGTATCCTAAAAACCATTCCCCTAAGCTTGTTCTTCTTTATTACACACTCTCTAGTTAATTGCCACTTTTTGTACCCCTTTTCCTAACCTTGACCCCCTTCTGACTGTTCACTGTACTAGGCCAACCCTATCAACTCTATACAAATTTTAGCCTTAGTTTTCTATACTAGGTTAACTAGGTCAACCCTATATAATTTTGGGTAAAATTCATTTAGGGTCTAGGTCGACTCTTGGCTGACCTAGCCCATGACCTAATGAATTATTTCTCAAAACTGTGCTAGGTCAACTAGGTCGACCCTATCAGCCAATTTTTTTAGAAGGGCTTAGGGTTAAATACACACACACACACACACACACACACACACACACACACACACACACACAATACAAGTTAATTTTTCCATTATGTAGAGAAGAGAAGAAGTAAGAGCTATTGCACATTTGATTATCCACCATTTTACTTGGCGATCAAGCTTAGGGTTTCATACTTTCTTTGGAGATATAGATCTTATCTTATGGATAAGTCTTTTGGATGCATTGATAGGTTGTGTAGCCTAGATCTGATTTGTCCTTGTCATCCTTATATACCACAACAACTTCTTACAAATCACCTTGGCCAAGGGAGAGATTGAGGCTCAATAGTTCATCTTCAAAGGTAAGTATTCCTAACTTTTTTCCTCCTTTATAAGAGTAGATAGATATGCATTTGTACTTTTCTTCCATGCATTAGTATTCTATAGACATTGACATGAGTATATGTATCATATGCATGTTTACTTTTATTTGTTTATAACCCCCACTTTGTGCCATAAGCTTTGGTGAGAACTAGATTAGATTTTACTTGTTATTAGTTTAGTGAGATATTAAAACATAGGACTCCCTTAGGGTAATTTCATGATTGTGCTTGACTGGAGGATTTTGAACCCTCGCTATCATAGTTTATTATGGTAAGAGATCTCTTAATTAGGTCTAGCAAATCCCCATATTGGTCATGTTCTTGATTATCTAATGTGTCCCCCATTGGAAGTGTATGGTATGATCTATCTTCTCTGAGTTAGGATTAATTTGTCGACATGATGCATTTTTGATTGCATACATTCTAGTGAACATGATGTGAATCTAACCATTACAGGTTTTATTTCATATTTTTTCATTATTTTATCATTTTATTTCTCTATATTTGTGATATCAGGTCGATAGTGTCGATATAGTTCTAACTTCTATGTGTAAGTTTAACAAATAATTGCATCAATACAACTCTATTCTATTTATGCAGGTTTTCATCAAGTATAGGCTACTAGGTTGTCTCTATACATTCTTAGACATCTATTTTAGGCTACTAGGTTGACTATGTCGACATAATACACTTTTAGACTTTCAGATTAGGCTATTAGGTTAACCCTATCGACTCTATACATTTCTAGACTTCAAAAAAACATACTAGGTCAATCCTATCGACACAGTACATTTTATAGGTTTTAAATAAATAGGGAACTATAAAGTCAGTTGGTAGAATTTACAAGTATAAATTAAGGTACTTTAACTACAATCTTATTTTTCTCTAAATCCTCCAACTTACCAAGGTTCCTTTCTATCCTTCTCTATCATTTTTTTTATTCATTACAGTTATATTTTTCATAGTTTTTAAATTTTAAAACTACCCCTATATAGTCAACTAGGTTGACCCTATTGATGTAGTTCTATATTTTGTATTTTATCTGTAAAATTAGGTCAACACTATAGGCATATTTTTTTCAGACCCTTACTTCTATAGTATAGAAGTGACACTACCGACTCTATTTTATAATCTCTGCATACACTATTGTCTAAATTGACACTGTACTATGTTTCAAATTTAGAATTAACACTTATATGCTGGTAATTAGCTCACACTTTCATTTATTATTGATTTCATACTTATAATAGATCACATAGTCTAATTTGGTGGTTTTTTAATATACCATTTAGTTGCACTAGTTTCTCTTTTATGCACACACTACCAAATCATAAAATCTTAAAATGCATTTTAACAATTGTTTACCCAAGGACTACCTACTTGGATTTCATCACAAAAGGGGAAGATGACTTGGTTTTTTGGCTAAGTATAAACTTGTGGTTAATGGTATATATTGGATAAACAGCTGACACCCTTATCACTGTGGTGTGTGAATTGAGGGGGTAGGCCCCAATACTAGGTCAATATCATTTCCAACACAAATCCCTTTTAGCCCAAATGTTCTTAACCATCCTTAGATTTCTTTCTAGTTCCTTATAGCCTACTTCCTATCACATCTAAAAGTCATATTCTAATAATCTAACATTTAGGATGACCACTTAGTGAGCTTTTACTTTCCAAGTTGATTGCTTTCTCTTTGCTCAATTGTATGTTATATTATGAAAACTTGCATTAGCCAGCATTGGTACAAGGTTTTGTGTTGTGTGACTCAATTGGATCAATCTCATTAATCCAATTGATTATTTACTTCTTTTAATTTCTTGCTTATAAAAATACTTCCAAATTTTTTCTTATTTTAGAACATAGTCATTCTACTCGACATAGTCTCTTATAGACTATTTGTTTTTCCCTTGCTTACTATACTAGGTCAATTCTATCAACTCTGTATACTTTTTTAGCCTTTGTTTCCTGTACTAGGTTGACCTTATTGACTCTTTACACTTTTTCAACCTTTATTTCTAGTACTAGGTCAACTCTATACACATTTTTAGCCTTTGATTCCAGTACTAGGTCAACCTAGTCAACTATGTATAGTTTTTTGTCACTTCTTATTTCCTTGTTGTTTCATCTCTCTTGCCTTGTTTAGTACTTATCCTTCATCATGAACTTCCTATTTGAAGACAACACTAAGTTGAATTCAACATATATGATGAGTTTACCAACCCTCCTGGGGTCTCCCATAAGTAGATTAGGGCTCCTCTTCTGGATGAGAGTAATGTTCATATAACCATTCACATAATGAACTATGAGACCCATCCTCATTCCTCTTCATTTTGTAATCCTCTCTTCTCCCTTAAATATCAACCCAAATTAGAGTATATCCCTAAAATGCTCTTCTTTATATCTAAGTTTCCTCAACATTGAGGAAAAGATCCTTATACCATTTACCATCTCATGATTAGTGGTCTAGTTGAATAGCCTCATTCACCTTCTCCCTCATTATCACATGGATTTGGGGGTACTAGTTTCTTTGATTCTCAACCTCTTCCCTCTATTATGACCCCTTCTCATACCATGACCTCTTCTTCTTTAACTTTTTCTACCTCCATACCTAGTATCTCCACTAACATGGTAGGTTCCACATTAGTGGTCCTCTTATAAGTTCCACTCTCCTTAACTCTTCCATTAGTGAATCATTTACTAGTGAAGGTAATCATTCTTCTAGTGCTTCTTCTTATCATCCATTCACTAGTCCATATTTTTCCACACAAACAAATTTTGCTACTAGTGCCTCACATTATAACAGTTCCTCTCAAGCTCCTATCAACACCAATAGTGGTACCCAAGCCACTAATACCAACTCTAATGTTTCAAATAATGTTAGCAATGCCAATCAAACCAATCAACTCTTATTAAAAATGCTTAATCAGATGAATACCTTTCAATCTTTTAATATAAATCAAATGATGAGAATGCAAAATCATCTTCTCCATCTTCAAACCCACCCTCAACTAATGCCTTGGGGCATGCATAATAAAAATTTTACCCCACCTCCTCTTTGAAATTCCCATGGAAGTCTCATACCTCAACCTCCTCTTGTCAACAAGATAATTAAGAATTTTAAAAATGAGCCTCTTATAACTCAAATTGCTAATATTGATATAGGAGGTATCACCCCTATAATTTATTTCCATGAGGTATAAAACTATACATTGTCCACTTACATTCATTGCCTATATATACAACTCAGAATGCTTACCTATAGATGTTCTCATGAAGAAAATCACATTGGAAGAAGAGTTTTTGAAGCTGAACAATGTCATTAATAGTGAGAGGAGTATATTTGGGATAAAATAAGGAGATCAAAAATCATTTGAAACTCATAAGTCATGGTTTTCTTCTTGCATTATCACTCACTGCCTATATGCATGATATTGCTCACCTACAGGTGGCTTGATAGAGAGTAAAGGTACTTGTATAGAGGTGTCAAAACAAATAATGAATCCCTTTTTGAATTTATAACATGTCAAAAGGATCCTAACATATATACCAAGAAAGCTAGACTACTAAACAAAGTTTAAAACCACCTTCAAAAGTGATGACTGCAGGTTCAAGGATCAAATCCCTAAATTGGCAAAACCAAGGCCTATAAGCATTTTGTCATGGTATTCAATAATGGTTATCAACACTTTTAAGGCATTTAGATGATTAAAATTTATATTCTCCATGAAGGAGAAAAGCCTTGAAAAAGATGGAGTCAAGAGGATTAGTGGAAGTCAATTGCTAAAAGGTTCAAAGATGCCCCTGAACCACTAATTCTAGGTAGTAACATCTATAGGGTTTGAAGATATAAAGTGATCTTGACAGTTCAAAATGCTTTAAGGCATACTCTTATGTTTTGAATGGCCTCATGAAGTGAAAAAGATACTAAATGGACATGTAAGCCATTAGGAGAAGTTTATCAATGATGTTTCAAGGTCTAGTGATCACCTATAGGCCTCTTTGCATCATAAATATGCACCTATAGGCTGGCTATAGGGTCACCTTGGAGAGTAGGTTAGGTAGATTGATAATAGACCTCACTCTAAGCATAGAAGGTAAGTGCAAATTAGAGCATGGTTTAGAGAGCTTCAAAGAGGGTTGTGTTCATTGTCTTCAAGGCCTAGGTAATATTTAAAGTAAATAACAAAACTAAAATAGAAATTGATGAGGAAATCCATCAGAATAATAATGATTATATAGAGTTGTCATGGGATGAGAAGCTAGAAACACAAGAAACTTATGCCTTATGTGACCTTCCATTAGGTACAAATGCCAAAAATCCCTAAAAAAATCATAAAATCACAAAAAGACCAAAAAAATACCTAACACTATAAAATAGAAATTTGTTATTATTTATAAGTCCCTTGATACTTGGAGGAATTCTATTTACACCTATATTGTCTTCATAGTATTTCATTATACCATTGTGCCCATTTTTGTCTTGTATATCAAATATTATGTTTAGTGATTATTTAGTTGTCAGTTCACATAACACAAAATTTTAAATTTTTAGCCTATTATATCATTTCACTTTTTCATACCACTCTCTTATCTCATGAAAGACATTTTCAAAATTATCCTTACATTGGTTCTTATCTTAGTACTTACGAGTGGAGTAAATATTTTAATTTACATTTTCTTTGCCATACTTAGACAATAATATCCCACATCCTTGTCTATAAGATTGTCCATGATAGAGTTTCCTCTTATGGTTCTCTTTTAGTAGACAACATTAAATAGGATAAAACAAGAAATATTATAATTTGTCTTGCCTATCTTGGTCTTTGGTGATAAGCCCTTGCACTGAATAGTCTATTAAGTTGTGGAGCTAAAAGCTTCAACTCTTTGCAAACAGAAGGAACAGAAGGTTGCTGAGATCCAAGAGCACCGGCGTCGGAAGCAGGACCGACGTCGGTCGTGACCAGTGCAGAAGGCCACCGGTGATGCCAGGGAGTCGGCTGAATTAGGCAAGCAGGGACCGACGTCGGTCGCCTGTGTGTTCCAGAACTGTTTGTTGCACAGACAGTTAGTTAAGTGAACAAAGTGTTTGCATGTAAAGGCCAGTTAGAGTCTTGAGATGTGAGGATAATAGTCTAAATTAAGAGTCTAAGTTATTGTTTAAGTCTGAGATCTATTTATAGACCCATTGACATGTATTGTAATTGGTACAAGATAAGGAAGGCAAGGAAGTTCCTTCTAAGTGCAAGATCATTGAGTTGCAGGTTGTTGCAAGCTCATAAGAGATCTACATGTGTGAGTATGGTCTATTGAATTGCAAGTTGCAGGTTCATGGGAGATCAACTTGAAGTACTATAGAGTGCTTGGTGAACTAGCAGGGTTATTACTGATTGGTTGGAGAGGTGAACACCAATTCTGTTTGTGAGTTGGTTGTTGGGACCGTTTTTGGTAGGAGAGTGTTGTAGAAGAATTCCTGTACACTTGAGGTGTGGGAAGCCTCTGTAAGGTGGAAGAGTGTGGCGGCTCTTTGTTGTATTCTTTTCTATAAAGTGTTAATACAAGATAGTGTATTGTCTCTCATATTCTGTGCTATTGGTGAATTCTAGTTACTTGTATTTCTAGTTATTTCTGCATTTATAATTGCTTATATTTGGTAATCATATTGTGCTCTTTCTGAAGAGCAAGATCCTAACAAAGTGGGATTAGAACATGTGTTGTTCTTGTGATCCCCCATCAATTGGTATCAGAGCTGTTGGTTGGGATACTAACAGATTGGATTAGATCTGGTTAGTGTGTCTTGATTCACATAATGAGGTTGAGTGCATGGTATGTAATAAACCTGAGTTTTCTCAAGTAGTGGGAGTTGTCACAAGTTAGGAGCCAATCCAGGAGAGAACCATTGGAGGGTAGTTCAGTGGATTCTTACAGGGACTAGCAGCAGGTGCACATGCTATGCAGGTTCAGGTTATTTTCTACATGTTTGTAGATGTGGATGTGGCAGGTCATTTGGATGACAGGTTTTGCACCATAGGATTTGTGGTGGTTAGTCTTCAAGAGTGATCTTGAGGAGGGATACAAAGCCAAGGGAACAAACTAGACGGAGTACAGGTACAGGTACAGGTTGTAGCTGTTTATCTCCAAGTGGGAGATTGTTAAGTTGTGGAGCTAAAAGCTTCAACTCTTTGCAAATAAAAGAAACAGAAGGTTGCTAAGATCCAGGAGCACCGGCATTGGCAACAGGACCGACGTCGATCGTGACCAGTGCAGAAGGCCACCAACGACGGCAGGGAGTCAGCCGACGTCGGTAAAACTAGGCAAGCAGGGACCGGCGTCGGTCGCCTGTGTGTTCCAGAACTATTCATTGCATGGATAGTTAGTTAAGTGAACGAAGTGTTTGCATGTAAAGGCCAGTTAGAGTCTTGAGCTGTGAGGATAATTGTCTAAATTAAGAGTCTAAGTTATTGTTTAAGTCTGGGATCTATTTATAGACCCATTGGCATGTATTATAATTGGTACAAGATAAAGAAGGCAAAGAAGTTCCTTCTAAGTGTAAGATCATTGAGTTGCAGGTTGTTGCAAGCTCATAGGAGATCTACATGTGTGAGTATGGTCTGTTGAATTGCAGGTTGTAGGTTCATGGGAGATCAACTTGAAGTACTATAGAGTGCTTGGTGAACTAGCAGGGTTATTACTGACTGGTTGGAGAGGTGAACACCAATTCTATTTGTGAGTTGGTTGTTGGGACCGTTTTTGGTAGGAGAGTGTTGTAGAAGAATTACTGTACACTTGAGGTGTGGGAAGCCTCTGTAAGGTGGAAGAGTGTGGCGGCTCTTTGTTGTATTCTTTTCTGTAAAGTGTTAATACAAGATAGTGTATTGTCTCTCATATTCTGTGCTATTGGTGAATTCTAGTTACTTGTATTTCTAGTTATTTCCGCATTTATAATTGATTATATTTGGTAATCATATTGTGCTCTTTCTGAGGAGCAAGATCCTAACAAAGTGGGATCAGAATAGGTGTTGTTCTTGTGATCCCCCATCATAGTCGCATGAGGTCAAGATTTGAGGTATAATTCTACCTTATAGTAAAACATCCTTATTCAAAACTTATCAAAATCAAAATCCACATCTCTTAGCCTTTGTTGATCTTTGATGTTGAACCTTCACATCTTCCTTATTGCATAAGATTAATATTGGGGAAAGATATCCTTATTCGCCAACATATAGTATTTGGTGATAAGCCCATGTGTCTTCCTAGTCACATGAGTTTACGTATAAGGGGTCATAAATCAAATACAATCAAAGGATGATCAAATAAATATTTTTACAAATGGCTTGTTTACATGTCTATGCTACAAAGGGTAGACTTTATCTCGTTAACCAATTCTGTTAGGGCTAGATCTCTTTAGACACATCCAACACAACTAGTATTTTTTGTGAGTTTGGCAAGATGTAAACTTTATCATCCTTTACTCATAAGGACTACGTCACTCTTCTTTGTTAGTCACAATTTTGAATTTTGTATTCAACATTATCACTTACCATACTCCTATATTTCATTGTTTGGCTACAAATTGGAAGTTATATGTTATGTCCAATATAAAAAGAGGTTGTCACTTACAAATTTTTTGATCTAGTGTATCTTCAAAGTTACATGTGTATCCATAAAACTAGGATTTTGGCACCATGTGTAAACCATTGTATATAACTACCCTAATTACTTGGGGACATTACCTTTCAGTCATCCATTGCATATTTTCAAGTTTATCATTCTGTCAATTGTTAGTCATCTATCCTATAACATGATAAATATTAAGGTCATTATTCCTTTATGTGAACCTGAATTCTTTCTCATGGTTGTGTAAAATGTCTTACTCCTTATTTCACATAATCCCAAAAAAAATCATAAAAAATATCAAAAATACAAAAAAATCATAAAACAACACAAAAACATTACCAAAACATTCCAAAGGCATCAATGTCAACACATCTACCATTATAAACTATCTTCCAAATCATTCGCTCATTCTTGGGTGGATCACTCATTCATCCTTTTCATCAAAACATTTAACACGCTTCATCACTCATCCACTTTATCATCACTTCCTATATTTGGAAAAATACATTTGGCCTAATATCCCTACATAGACTTTGTCTAAGGTGGATTATGTAGGCAACATTTAGAGACATGGGGTATCTAGGGTCATCTCGGCCACTATTGTCCCCATCATCCATTTCCACAAAAGTGGACTAGATTATCCTTCAGCTTGTCCCTCAATTATTCAGTTCTTAGCCTCACTCTTGGCTATAAATGTTTAGTCTTTGTTTAGTTATGTCTTTGTTTGTAATTTTCAACTTTTCCACTTTTTATACTCTTTATTTGTTTTTCATTATTGTATTGATTTTTTTCAAGTCCCTAACCATTCATTTGGTTATTTTTATTCCTTTATTTATCCTTAGCCATTAAGTTGGTTATTCACCTCATTTTTATCTTTAGCCTTTCTAGTGGTTATTTTCCTTTACTTTGTCAATTGTGATCACTTACTATTTGTTTAAATTAATCTTTGTTTATTTGTGAGTTATTATTATTTGTTATTTTGTGTATGTTATAATCATTTAATATTAGATTAAATCTATTTGCATTAACATTTTGTGTGTGTTTCAATTACTTGGCTTAATCTTTTATTTTCACATCTTCTTTTTCTTATTATTTTCTGTGTGTTTATAAAAATTATTTTGTGGAAATACATATATAGTATGGTTATGACTATATCATGATGTACTTTTCTTAAACATAATTTATTATTTCTTTTATTTCAAATGTAAAAACATCAACATTCATCATGATTAATTCAATATCATTGATGGTTCTATACTTTATGCTATATTAAAAATCAGGTTGCTCAAAGCTATAATATTATTGAAAATCCAATGTAAAGAACAAACATAAAAGATATGCAGCAATGTCACATTATACATCCATGCACATCATCCAATGATATGCAAGTCATACATCCATAATAACTATGATGAAAGAATAAAAACATGCTAATGTAACTCAAAATGTAGGAAATATAATCAATGCTACCATCTATCCATACATCATTCAATCATAATCCATAAATTCATGTATACCAATAAATAGTCCATCAATGAACAATGCCCACAGTACAAAAAAACCATCATGAATATATATATATATATATATATATATATATATCAAATGTGTCTATACAAAAAGATACATCTCAAAATATGTATACATTGATGAATCCATTTGTCGAATTATCCCCTATATCTATGTGTTGTCCTGTCCCTCAAATGAAGTATCTAGTCACAAAAATAGCTCTCCACATTGGGGCATACCTTGTAGAGGACCCACCACGCATAATACTTGTCCCACTAACCTCTCTGAATCAACTAGATGAATGGATCTAACAGATGTTGATCATCTCATAGAGTACTCTCTAAATTATGCTACTCGCTATTCTCGTGGTACAACCCCCTCATATCATATCTTATAGTATGTGGCCTTCTCCATAGCCCACATCATCCTATCAAAAGTAACTATATGTCCACCTCTAACAAATAGTACTCTAGCCTCTACAAGATTAGGCTGAGATGTACCCCTTTCCTATCTATATCACTGTGTGATCACTATATAATTTGGCATCTACATCTTAACATCATGAGTAATCAAGCCTGTAGCCATGGCATCTCATCCATCTCATCAATAATAATTTTTAACATGTCCACCTCAAACTATAATCATCTGATCTCTATAGTCTGATCCCCTCTACCATCTACTACACCCTATAATATGGCTACCTCCTACTACAATCCATCTATCTCTTTGTCCTAAGCCCTAATCTCCTCTTAGTGTCTATCAATAATTGCATGCTCCTCTATAGATCTTGGATCATATGAAGACCCAACCACATCTCTTCTATCTTCCTATGTGACCAATGATAATCTCATGGTGGTATCCTATAATACATCATCATCCTCTCTCTCCACCTCTACTAATGGAGTCTCTCCTCTAACCCTCTACTATGTATCAACATCCATGTTAACCCCTACCTCATGCAAAATCTCAAGTCCTCCACATCTATAATATTCACATCATGTAAATAAATAGCCTCCTTAACATGTTCTTTTCCTCATACTCATTCTTGTGATCATTCTTTGTCCTCTATAATAACCTTCCTGATCTAGGATCCTAAAATTATACCAGGTTATTGTCTATTCAAACTAGCCACTAACCTCTACCTCCCCATCCATGGTGGTGCATATGGAAGCATCAATCTCAATGGTCTCTTTTGATCCCACCAATCTGCATACCCATCAACCACTCTAGTGTCAATGATGTCTCTTTGATCACTCCATATACTAGTCTGTAATTGTGTCCATTTATGATTAACAATGGATGGATAAAACATCATACCCCACTATGGTCTCTACCCCATAGAACATGCAATTATGTGTGGTCCAACTAGTATATGATACCTCACACCAAACTATCTCATCACCCTATCTAGGTGATATCTCTCTATGATATAGTAATATATTGCAATGATGTAGTAAGGAGTCATCATGTAGTCCATGTGAAGATCCTCATGTGGCCATTAAAACACAATCTCCCTATAAGGTCTCCAGGTGATTTGGTCATCACCTAATTCATCCATCTCCCTCCTATAAAAGTTTAGATCTCTTAAATGTGGTATGAGTGTCCCAATAATCAAATTCCATCCATATGCTAATGGCTCATCATCTGACCATGTGCTTAAATGTCTAACCAATCTCTTGATCATAATGTGCTCCCAGCACCAAACCTGTAGTAATGTAGATGGCCCAATCTCTATCTAACCTAAATACATAAAAATGATGTAAATCATGGTATAAGTGTGATAAAATGCATGGAACCCATGTGAATATATCTCCCATCTCCATCATGTCTCTAATCACATAAAACAAACCAACATGACATAGTTTCCCACTCTTGTTAGGAAGAAAAATTCCACTTACAACAACCATGAGTATTGTTGACCATTTTTTTCCCAACAGGCCAAAAATCGGTCCCCTTCTTCCCCTACTGTTCTAGGCCAATTCATTTTTTATTTTTGCACAAGTCCAAGAATTTCTATGGACTCTGCAAGTCTATTTCTATGGACTCTATAGGTGAAGTTTCTACGGATTCTGCAAAGAAGATTTTTCTACAGACTTTACAAGTTAGTCTTTTGGTGCATGAAGGGTTAGTTCAGAGAGTGCTAGGTTTTACATGGCTTCTTTAGGCTCTTGTCTGAAGAAACTCACAAGGAAGGTTGGCAGCTTTGAATCGTTGAACCATTGAACTAGTTCAATGCTTTGGTTCAACGCCTTGGTTCAATGCGTCGGTTCATCAACTTGGTTTAATGCATTGGTTCATCACTTTGGTTTAATGATTTGGTTTAATAGATGAGGTTCAATGCCAAAGTTCATTGCAAAGTTCATCGCTTGGTTCAAAGGCTTGTTTTAATAAGAGAATGGCATGCAGTGTTGAACCGTTGAACCATTTTGGGTTCAAGCAGTTAGTTCAGGCAGTTGGTTCAAAGGAACGGTTCAAATACTTGGTTTAAGCAGCAAGTTCAAAGGCTTGGTTCAATAAAGGAATGGCACGTAGTATTGAACCATTGAACCATTGAACCATTTTTGGTTTAATCAGTTGGTTCAATGGCTTAGTTCAATTGAGTGATTCAAAGGAGCGTCCCAAAAAGTGATGGACAAGTTCCCTTGTGAAGGGCAGTTCCAAGTTCAAGAGCCCTTGCAGAGGGTAGGGAACACTTCAAAGAGAAAGCTACAAAGGATGATTTCTTTCAAAAAAAATTCTAAGGCAGTCGACAGAGGAAAAGAAGAAACCCTTCAGACTTTTTGTCCAAAGGAATTCCTTCAGACAAAAAGTTTGAAGGAATTCAGAGAAGGCCATGAGAAAGAAGCCAGAAAGAAAAGGACTTTAGGCAAAAGGACAAAAATACTGAGACAATTCTCATGGACTTTTTGTTCATAGGAAAATTGTCTGTAGAAAAACTCTGTGGGAAGAAATCCATAGAAAAAGCCCATAGCAAAGGCGAAGGAATTTGCCAAGGATGGTGATGTCTTGGAAGCAGTCAACTTTAAGAAGATAGATTGGCCATTATTTTTTAAGCGATGATGGGTGCGCAGATGTCAATTTTAAGATAGTGAAATAGTAGTTTGCTTTTAAATTGCCTAATCACCAACCATGAAAAGAGCCCAAGGAATGCAGTGACCTGCCAGAAGACCATCCTTGAGGGTTGAAGGAGCAAAAAGAGAAAAACCAAGATGATACAAGGCAAGAAATAGACAAAGCATCCAAATGGTGAAAGGAGGTGTCAACTCAGGGATTTATTCTTGTAGTTGGAATAGCGCTTGCCAAGCAGTCACCAAATGGTGCAAACAGTAAACGGTGTGGCTTGTTTTCTCTAGTTTGCATTTATAAGTAGACAAGCTACGTAAATGCCTTGAAGGGAGTAGTCTATTGGGACACCAAAGTCAAAGCAGGAACTAACAATCAAATGGTTCCCTCTTCCCAAGGCTCAAAGTGCACATGGGCCAGCTTGCAAAAAGAGTGCCAAAGTCTTTCCCAGAAAGTGCCAAGTTCTTTTCCTCTTTCTATATATTATAAAAATTCTCATTTGAGAAGGATCCACTCTCTTAGCCTTAAGGCAAAACTCTGCTCAAAAATCTCTGGGGCTTGTAAGGCAGAGCTCTACCAATTTTTACCTTGAATTAGGACTTAGCATTTTTACCTCTATCTAGATTTGCACTTTAAAGTATATGTCTGTGTTCTTTTGTGTTAAGTCATTGTCTTTCATGCTTCTCATAGATCGATTACAGCATGTCTAGTGCATTGTGAAGTCTCTTTTCTGCAGCTCTACCAGAAGTGTTCCTAGGGGAATGTAGGTGCCTTTGAATAGGATGCCATAAGTGTGTCTAAGGATGCCTCTAGTAGTGTCTTCCTCCCTATATTTCCATGGACCCCTAGCTGACTATTGCAGAGGAGCTTCCCACTTTAGATGAAGTGTATGGGTGCTTCCTTTTGGTGAAAAGTGTATATTTGGGTTGGGTGGGTCAACTTTTCTAGTGTATCACCTTTTCAGTTTTTAGGCTTAGGTTCTATTTTCAACATCTCTCTCTCTCTCTCTCTTTTCACCCCCCTTTTTACATTTGTTTGTTAGCAGTAAGAGAAACTAGGGCCCAAAAGATACATCAGAGGGAGCTAGCCCTTATCTAGAGACTTTCCCCTCTAGCTTCACCAGTCCCACAGGTAAGAGGGGAGTTTTCATTATTGCGTGTGGAAGGGCAAGAGCTAGGCGTCCTGCCCCCAGGTGCAATCCACTGCGTCAACAGTTTTTGGCATGCCTGGTGGGACCAAATAAGACAAGTTAGGTCCAAAGAGTTGAAGAGTTTTTGGTGTGTTCTCAACCAACCAGCCTTTAGAGGCTTTTACATCAACACCAATGGTGACTCTGAGTTAAATCAATTGGGTAAGCAGTTCTGATGCCATCAAGAAACAATATTTTGGTATGTATAATTCCATCATTCAAAGTCATGGACCCTATTTTCCTTGGCCAGCCTAGCTATGATCCTTACAAACCTTATGGTGATCCTTATCAGATTCAATATGACTAGTCTCAACCCTGTCATAAGCTATATCAACCTTATGCCCAGTATTCTTAATGTGTCACTTCTCCCACTCAACACAGTCTCTTTGCCAATCAACCCATTTCCACCTTCAAATGAGCACTGCTAGGATATGAAATGTAATATAACTTGACACCAAAAAGGGATGTGGCTAAGAAATTCCTGATCATGTCATCCATCAAGTGAAAAGTGCACTGGATCAAGTTAAGAGTGAATGGGCTCCTATTAAAAGAGCCAATTGGCAAAGGCTTACGAGTGAGATGTTGGATGTGAGTGGTTTGATTGCATCTTTAGAAGAGAAGCTGAGTATTTATGAGAGACAACCTTACAAGTCTATCAACCTACATACTCACTGCCCCAAGTATCATATCAGTCATATACAGCACTTGCTTATGAGCAAAGTCAAGCTTGTCAAAGTCCTTTCCACAATCATGTTGAGGAGAGTTTGAAAATAGTAAATCTTGTGTTTCAGGCTAATCTTGATAGACAGATCGAATTGGAAAATCTTCAAATGCAATAGTCTATTTTGGTAGCAAGGGAAGTGGAATCCAAACCCTCACTACCCTCTCACATTGTGGCCCCATCACCCCAAAAGGAGATGCCCAGTCTGATTATCTTGAGCTGGAATAAAGTGGTTGAGTCATGGAACAACAAGGAGGAGAAAGACATTGTCCAAGAGTGTGAGGTACAAAATGAGGGTAGTCCTTTTCAAGTCCCTCCCACCCTTCCTTAGGAAACTTCTTACATTTCATGGCAACCTTCATGCACTCCCCATCTCTATAATGATTCCTATGAGCTCCAAGAGGTATAAAATGAGGATAATATGGCTAAGTAGATTGAGGAATTAGAGGCTAAGATGAGACTACTTGGAGAAAGAGAGATGGAGTTTTCAGACCCAGGGGAGACTGTGCCAAAAGATACCCCTTCTACCAATCCTCAAGTTGATTTCAATATTGATGAAGTATTGGTAAAGTGGAGGGACAAGAATCAAGAAATCTTGGCCCAAGGTTTACCCCCTCCTATTCTAGAGAAAACTCCCTCTTGTGTGCCAAATCCTTTCTATCAGATGGCACTTGCTCATTTTGACTCATCCGATGCATCAATTGATCCTACCTTTAATCCTGTATGTCTAGCTTTTTAGCATGCCTCTTTTCAGATTGCTCTTCCTGTACATGAGCAAACCCTCCCAAATCCTCCCCAACCTCATCAAGTCTTTCAACATGATCTTCAAATTCTAAGATGGAAGAAGGAACATCATGAACCAACTCAAGACCTTGAAGAGGATAAGGTTTCTGCCTATTTACAGGAGTAAGATTCCAATCCCAAGATCATGAGTTGGAAGTAAACAATGGAATCTTAGGGTAGAAAGGAAGAAGAGGAGAAAGTTTTTGCTCAAAACCTTGAAGAAGATGAGGCTAATCCTACTCCTGATGATGTTTGTGACCTCCAGGAAAGGCTCTTCCAGGAAGATATAGATAGGTGGATTGTAGAGTTGGAGTTTAGAGCAAGATTCCTCAGCTAGTGTGTGATGGATGGTTCAAACCCAATGGCACATTCCATGTCTGAACACACCCCACCTACACATCTCCAAGAGAGCTATCAGGCCACACCTAATATAGATGAAGTGCTGACCAAATGGAAAGAGGAGAATCATTTGATTCTAGTTTAAGGACTGCCTCCTCTTCCACATGAGTTTGTCCATTAGCCTTCCACTTCACCCCTTCTTGAGGAGGAACCTATCTTGAAGGAAGTAAGTGAAGAGGAGTATGCTCAGTTCATGACTGATTAGGGAGAATTCATGAGTGCAAACAAGGAGGAGATCACCATAAGTACCCCCTTTGATGAACAAGAAGACAAGTCACAAGCTTTTGCCTCTATCTCTGATGATGAAGAAGTGTTTTCTACCCCTTTTCTCATTTTTCAAGATGTTGCGGAGGGGCATGGACACTTTCTTTACCATTCTTTGAATGATTTGTTTAAAGTCATTGGGGCAGGTTACACTATTCTTCAAGGGGGCTATGAGCTGGCTAAGAGTGGAGAAGGCAGCATTGGGACTCAAATAAGTATGCAAAGGGGCTATAGTCTTTCAAATTTATCCCTTCAAGAAGTTGGTGAATCTAAAGATACTTTCTTTGAAATCATCAAGGAGGATGGTCATACCATGGAACCCGAGCATGAGGTAGAAGAGAACAAGATAGTCAATGATACATATCAAGGGGCTTATGGTGATGAGCCAACAATGATTGATTTCTTGATGAGATACACCAACATGAAGAACCAACAGGAGGCAAGCTTCCAAGAACAAACAGAATACATATATGTTTGAAGCATGTTTGAATCTGATCCACTCAAGTACAAACCAACCTAGGTGGTAGGCAAGAGGAGTGGGTCACCAACTCTCCATTTCATTCAGCCACTTGTCTGGCACTATAAGTTTCCTTGCTAGGAAGGAGACTTAAGAAGTTTTCCATTTGATCTAGGAGGGAAGCAAATGTACCTAGTTAGTTGTATATAGTAGTTGTTTTCAGTTTCTTTTCCTGCTTTCCCTAAGTGTAGTTTACACAAGTAGTGTTTTTAGCCTTGTGTGTTTTCCTTTGCGTGTGGGGTAAAAGCTTCATGTTTGATTCTTGGATCTTTGGGGCTATTGTTAACCTTTCTTCAAAGCTGCATTCTGACTCTGTGCCCAATGGACTACAAGGCAACTGGTCTCTAAGCATAGCAGGCATGCTTCCCCTGGGAGTCACCAATTTGTTGACCATTTTTTGCCTAACAAGCCAAAAATTGGTCCCCTTCTTCCCCTGCTATTATAGGCAAATTCATTTTTTATTTTTACACAAGTCTAGGAATTTCTATGGACTCTACAAGTCTATTTCTATGGACTCTACAGGCAAAGTTTCTACAGATTCTACAAAGAAGATTTTTCTATGGACTTTATAGGTTAGTCTTTTGGTGCATGAAGAGTCAATTCAGAGAGTGCTAGGTTTTACAAGGCTTCTTTAGGCTCTTGTTTGAAGAAATTCACAAGGAAGGTTGGCAGCTTTGAATCATTGAACCATTAAACTAGTTTAATGCTTTGGTTCAATGCCTTCGTTCACTGCCTTAGTTCAATGCATTGGTTCATTGGCTTGGTTCAATGCATTGGTTCATTGCTTTGGTTCAACAATTTGGTTCAACGGCTGAGGTTCAACACAAAAGTTCATTGCAAAGTTTATCACTTGGTTCAAAGGCTTGGTTCAATAAGAGAATGGCATGCAGTGTTGAACTGTTGAACCATTTTGGGTTCAAGTGGTTAGTTTAGGTAGTTGGTTCAAAGGAATGGTTCAAACACTTGGTTCAAGCAGTAGGTTCAAAGGCTTGGTTCAAGAAAGGAGTGGTGCACAGTGTTGAACCATTGAACCGTTGAACCATTTTTGGTTCAATCAGTCAGTTCAACGGCTTAGTTCAATTGAGTGGTTCAAAGGAGTGTCCCAAAAAGTGAAGGACAAGTGCCCTTGTGGAGGGTAGTTCTAGGTTCAAGAGCCCTTGTAGAGGGTAGGGAACACTTCAAAGAGAAATCCGCAAAGGATGATTTCTTTTGGAAATTTTTCTAAGGCAGTCGGCAGAGGCAAAGAAGAAACCCTTCAGACTTTTTGTCCAAAGGAATTCCTTCAGACAAAAAGTCTGAAGGGTTTCTTCTTTGCCTCTACCGATTGCCTTCCTTCAGACAAAAAGTTTGAAGGAATTCAGAGAAAGCCATGAGCAAGAAGCCCAAAAGAAAAGTACTTTAGGCAAAAGGACAAAAAGACAGACAATTCTCACAGACTTTTTGTCCATGGGAAAATTGTCTACAGAAAAAGTCCGCGGGAAGAAATCCATAGAAAAGGCTTGCAACAAAGGTGAAGGAATTTGCCAAGGATGGTGACATCCTAGAAGCCATCAACTTCAAGAAGATAGATTATCCATTGTTTTTTAAGTGATGACGGGTGCACAGACGTTAATTTTAAGATAGTGAAATAGCCATTTGCTTTTAAATTGCCTAAGCGCCAACCATGAAAATAGCCCAAGGAACACAGCGACCCACTAGAAGATCATCTCCAAGGGCTGAAGGAGTAGAAAGAGACAAAACTAGGATGAGACAAGGCAAGAAATGGACAAAGCATCCAAATGGTGAAATGAGGTGTCAACTCAGGGATTTATTCTTGTCATTGGAACAGTGCTTGCCAGGTAGTCACCAAATGATGCAAACAATAAGTGTTATGGCTTGTTTTCTCTAGTTTGCATTTATAAGTAGACAAAATAAACAAATGCCTTGAAGGGAGTAATCTGTTGGGATGCCAAAGTCAAAGCAAGAATCAAAAATCAAACGGCTCCCTCTTCCTAAGGCTCAGAGCGCACATGGGCCAGCTTGCAAAAAGAGTGCCAAAGTCTTTCCCAGAAAGTGCCAAGTTCTTTTCCTCTTTCTATATATTGTAAAAATTCTCATTTGAGAAGGATCCACTCTCTTAGCCTTAAGGCAAAACTCTACCCAAAAATCTCTCAGGCTTGTAAGGCAGAGCTCTGCCAGTTTTTACCTTGAATCAAGACTTAGCATTTTTGCCTCTATTTGGACTTGCACTTTAAAGTATATGTCTATGTTATTTTTTATTAAGTCATTGTCTTTCATGCTTCTCATAGATCGATTACAACATGTCTAGTGCATTGTGAAGTCTCTTTTCTGTAGGTTTGCCAGAAGTGTTCCTTGGGGAATGTAGGTGCCTATGAATAGGCTGCCATAAGTGTGTCTACGGATGCCTCTGGTAGTGTCTTCCTCCCTGTATTTCCATGAACCCCTAGCTAATTTTTGTAGAGGAGCTTCCCACTTCAGATGAAGTGTATGGGTGCTTCTTTTTGGTGACAAGTGTATATTCGGGCTGGGTGGGTCAACTTTTTGGGTTTATCACCTTTACATTTTTTAGGCTTAGGTTATGTTTTCAGCATCTCTCTCTCTTTTCACCCCCCTTTTTTACATTTGTTTGTTAGCAGTAAGAGAAAATAGGGCCTAAAAGATCCATTAGAGGGAGCTAGCCCTTATCTAGAGACTCTCCCCTCCAACTTCATCGGTCCCACAGGGGAGAGTGGAGTTTCCATTGTTGCGTGTGGAAGGGCAGGAGCTAGGCATCCTGCCCCTGAGTGTAATCCACTGCATCAACAAGTAAAATAGTTAGAGAATTTATATCTAAATTAGTATAATAATCTACATCAATCTCATGTCTAACAACAAGAATAAAACCCTCACCAAAAGTCTAGTATAAAGTATTCTCTTGAGGACCCTGTCGCCAATAAACATGCCTACCTTTTATCAGGATGCCCAAAATTCAATACACATCCTCAAGTGTAATACTCATATCCCCTATAGGCAAGTGAAATGTGCTTGTCTCACTGTGCCATCTCTCTTCCAATGCTATAAATAGATATATATCCACTCAAACCTCTAATATGTATGCAATGTAGGATAATCTACTCACCTCTAAATGCCAAACTCATACTTAGTGAAGCTTGGCATTCAAACCATCACTGTAGATCTCTACTCTTGCATCACAAGCAAAGGTAATACCTCCTAAAAATCATAAACATTATCATTTAATTAGTTTTAATTAACATTAGAGTCATCATTTTCCTTACATTCTAAATACTCAACCATAAAAAACAACAAAATCAAATAAAAACATTTTCAATCCATTTGAATTCATTCATTCGCTGCAAAATTTCCACTACACTTTACAAATTTTCTCATTATATTTAAAAATTAACTTTTAACCACTTTTTTAAAATTTCTACTAGACCTAGAGAAATCACTTCTCAACTTGATGATTTCACTGCCATGTTTAGTGATTTCACTATTACCTAAAATAATGAAATTGCCAATTTCTCCTAAAAATGAATTTACTACCTTGTTTTACAATTTTGCCTCTATGTTTAACAAAATCACTATTTAATCTTATGAAATTGTTGATTTCAATACCAAAATTACCATTTTGATAACAATGATTTTTTTTCCTAACTTCAATCCCTAATATATGGTAATAAATGCAAAAAATTTCAAAATTCAAAATACTTATCAGACGCCCGCTCCTCTTAGGTCTTTAAAATCATCTCACTCACTCTGTTTAGTGATCATGGTGTGGAATATGGTCCATGTTTCCTTGCACATCTTAGAGTAAATATCTCAATTCAAAATTCTTTGCTAATAACTTTGGAAATCAATTTGCATAAATGATTTTATAATCCCCATTTCTCCTACTTATATTCTTATATACTATCAAATATTCCCCCCATCCTCTCATCCAACTCATTTTTCATTCATTCCTTCATTTAATTTTTTTTCCAAAAAATTAAATCAATTTATTCCAAGTTTATAGTTAAAATCTTGCAACAATCTCTCAATGTGAAATACACCAAATCATTTGTAAATTCAATATATGTTTTATATTTATAGATCCACAACTTATTATTTCTAGGATATATCATTCCCACACCTAGACAATTGACTCCTACATCATTAAAAACAATAATATGCATGCAATCTATGAATGGATAAACTATTGTTTTTAAAATCCATAATCTAGTTTTAATTAATTAGGGGTAAACTTTTTATGCAACAAAAAATTAAAAATTTGATATCAATCTTGACATAAATTGATTTATCATTTTTACACATCTCTTAGTTCACTTCCTCTTTTCAATAATTTTGAGTGTTTTTCCATTTTCTCGCACAAACCATAGAGGGGGCATCATCACACTTATTTTCATTCATTTGTGGCAATTTTTTCCTTCTTAATCATCAACACTCTACTTCTTCTACTATTATTTGAAACAATATTGCTTTGCAACACTATTTTAAAGAGGGGCAAATGTAGACACCTAAATTTCATTTAGTGTTGAAATACACCTAAATCTATTTAATAATTATTATTGAATTAATTCATCACATTTCTTCCAAATTTAAATAATTGAATAAGTCAAATTAGTCAATTATGCACACTCAAATCCTTATTTTTTAAAATAAAAATTTGGATTTTACACCTCATACAAACCAACCCCACTTTTTTCTTCCTCATCCCAACCAAATCCAAAAAATTATCAACCTCATATGGCTCATCCCCTATATTGTTAATCAAATTGACTTAGTTAATGAACCCCATGCCTTTTCAACCATTTTTAAATGGTCTTCGTCTTTATGGATGAGGACTCATTATCCATCATTGATCATTTGGATCATTGAAAAATTCCAAATAATCCTCCATCATTGGATACTTCTCCAAACATATATAAATAAACTTGAAAATCTCCATTTTCAAGAATTAATCACATCACAAAATCTTGAGATCATAATCACAATCAGGAAACCAAACCTCTACACACAAGTAAATCAAAATGAATCAAGGTAAATCAAAGAATTAATTTTACATCAAAACACTACCCATTCTCTATTGGAAGATAAATTATTGAGAGGGGTGTAAATAAATCTTTAAAAACTTTCTTTAACAATATTTACTTAAGCAATAATAGATCATTTAAACAAGCATGTACATCTTAGCAAGCATAAGGACCATCCATAAGAGAATTGAACACATGAACATGGTATATACATGGAAAACCATTAAGGGGAAGAAAAACCATTGATGGTGTAAAGAGACTATAGTCCTATAATACAAACATAAAAGTTAGTGAAACACCCACTTCACATGGAGCGCCAACCCCAACTAGCTAAGCACCAACTTAACTAAGCTTTATAAAGTACCAACTTACGAGGAGGCACCAAGCCCCTAGATGACTAAGAACAAACTCAGCCACCTAAAATACTTGATCACCTTTATAATAAATTTTTTCTCATTTGATAGATGATGATATTATTCCTCAACTCTTCATACACTTTTATCCCTCTCAAACTAGCCTCTAGCCTTCTTCACTCAACTAGCCCTTTTCTTGACTTGATTAGGTCATATGACCTTGATCCTCATATGTATAAATCTATTAAAGATTCATATCTGATACTATTCATTCCTCTTCTAGGATATAATACCTTCATATACTTATCAAGTTTTATATTATTCACTTACACTCTTATTCCTTTCACTTCTTTAATAGGCCTAATAAGCCTTGCATATATACTAGTCTCTTGTTCATACACCCCTTGGTTGGACACACACCTATAACCTCTTAGGTATTCTATGTAATAGGTCTTATCATACCATAATAAAAATCTTAAATAATAATTTGATCACACATTGGTTGGTCATAACTCATTTAGCCTTTATTCCTCTTTTAGGCCTTATTGATACCTAATAGGCCTTCTTAGCAAAAAATTATCCTTTGATCTTCTTGAAAGACTTTAAAACCTTATTAATATTAGGAAAACTCATATTAAACTAAAATAGACCTTATAAAACTTTAATTTAGGTCAAAAACACCTTTTAGGTTCAACCACCACTTGAACCTTTTCTCAAAAACACTGTTCACAAACAAAAAAAATCTATTTTGAACAACTGAAGCATAAAATCAAAATTTCAAAAAAAAGGAAAAAATTAACATATAAATAAATATAATGACATAAAATTCATCAAATTCTTTAACTCAGGGTATACAAGCTCAAACTCTTCTCTGCAAGTAGGCCACTAAGAACTGTTAGAACACTCCAAAACCTAGTCATGATTAACTTGATCTTCAACACCTGAAAGAATATTTTTAGAGAATTATATTGCATGTGTATTATATTAAAATATCATTATAAATTTATAATATATATATATATATATATAATATTGTCATATGGAAATATTGGTCTTGTAGACCAATCTCACAACCTCACACCTTCACTATCTTATCTGTACTAGACATCAACTTATGAGTAACATTTTCATTATATACACTAACCTCAAAAAATTATATCTAACATGAAAATGTATTGAATTTATTTAAATTATTATCCATACACTTTTATTCATCTTTAATCCATGAAAACACATCCCTAATCAATTTATCACTTCTGCCTAGTTTTCTCATTATCTGCACTATTAGGTCTATTAGGGTTAGGTCAACTTATATGACCAGTTTAGAATCCATAAGGGATAAAACTTGATTAGAAATCACCATGTACATAAAATACAAGTCTAAATATTTAACCTTCATTTAATTATTAAGTTTGACTCAATCAACTCTACCTTCTACAATAAATCTTTGAGAAATAAGGCCTTTCCTATAGGGTCCACTTACTCACCTGACAAACCAATCACACCTAGAGGTGCCTAGGAGAATTTAATAAAAACTCAAATCACTTAACTAGTTAGACCAAACCATTCTAATCACTTTAGAATATGATGTTTCTCATCAAGTCACTATTAGGGTTCTTTGAGTGTTTAAACCATCTTCCAATCTTAACGATCATTCATAAAGCTTAGCCCCTCATTAAAAAAACAAATGCTTGAAAATTTGATCTAGGAACCTTCAAAATATACATGAATATCTCAAGTTATCATGCAAAGGTTATACATGCCAATGAACACTTGAAAGTTCATCTTGAGTTGAGAACCCTTTACTCGAGAAACCTCAAAACCACTCTTCATGCCTTTTCTTAAAAAAATTGACCTTAGACTTAGTCAACACACCTATAAATACATAACATACATTTGAAAACACTCACCTATCCATAATTACCTTGTAAATATAACCTCATACCTTATTAGGCCATGCTCTCTCTCTTTGCTCTCTAGGATTTGACCTACAAGTCACATTAGGCCTTGAGACTGACCTTTAAGTTTATATCCATGTTATTTCTGCTTTACTTACATGCTAACACAACATATCACATGATAAAATAATGTCAAACATCCTTAATTTATCTTGATAATACCTCATGACACCTCATTAGGTCAGACAAGGTTTAGAACTAGTCTAGTTATAGATTTAGGATTAAGGACTTACCCTTGTAGGATTACCTTGAAACTCTCTTAAGTGATCCAACATCTAATATGCATTCTCAAGGCATACAAGATCATACCCAATACACCATGGATCTTGACATCAATGATACCAACCTTGACATCAATAATAACACTTCTCAATAAAATAAACAATGCTCAATAATCTCCCCCTTTGTAATTGATGGAAAACCACTCATCTCCTCTAGTCTAGTCAAAATCCCTTAGACTTTCTCCCCCTTTAAAATTAATGACAAAGGTCTTCCACAACTATTATTTCTTTCAAAAATGAACTCTGATTATAAGACCATTTCAACATAGATCAAGCTTAGTTCACACCCTAAATAGCTCCCCCTCAAAATAAGAATCCACCATGCTTATATTAATAGTAAACATCAAGGGTCACCTACGACTACTAGACTCATACTTTCTCCTTCTAAACTGATACTACCTTTCAAAGACACTAGATGACACACAATATTTAGAAACTATAAAAACCACCCATGGAAACCACTCTTAGGAACTTATCTCAATTAGGTCACTTCACCCTCATTCTAAACTATCTTCCCTTTTTAGATCATTCTCCTAACTTCCTTGACATGATTGAAGAAGATCAAACTCTTGATCATACATAGTTACCCCACTCTTGACACTGTAATATCCCCTACCAATAGAGATATATGAAAGACACAAAACTATGATACCAAAGACCAAAGCTCTGATACCACTGTAATATCCCCGTTTCTCTTCAATTCTGAAACCTGATATTTTTCTGTCTGTTTCACTATATTTTACTTTTGCATGAAATAAGATATGATTTTGCAAGATAAATTCAAATAATAAATAAACCACAGTAAGTCACTTAACTGGCAAATCAGTGCTCTTATTATTCTTCAAAATGATTACAATAATGAATCTCTGGCACGCGTATAAATGAATACAAATATCGTCTCAAAATCTGATCTTTTGCAAATCTGGGATGGCTCTAATAGAGAAGATCTTCATCTGTGCAATATCTGAATAAAAACATAATGAAATAAATCCGTGAAAAGCTCTATGACAACTTCTGTATGAAGTTACCTCTCAAATCTGTAAACCTCTGTGATAACTTTTGTATGAAGCTATCTCTCAAATCGGCAATAGATCAGCTGATATTTCACAGCCTCTGAATCGCACACAATGAAGAGTTGACATTCTCCACTGAAAATGGAATCCTGGAACCCTTGGCTCAGTCTTCACAGAAGAATTCTTCAATATCAAAATCAATAATCAAATCATAATCAATAATGGCCTCCATGAGAAACCCTTATACCCTCAAAAAGATATGCTTACCCTAATTAGGGTTTCTTAAATTAGAATTAGGGTTTCTAATTAAAAATAGGCTAAATAATTAATATTTGATTAAATCAATCAAATATTAATATCTCCCTCAATACATGTCAGATCCTCAAACCGATCGAAGCAGGTGAATCAGGGAGTGATTCTGCACATGACCATATCAAAATAAGGCCGCTCCGCTGCATGTCAAATATCCCTAAAAAGTAGGAGCTCAAGTCCAATGTGTCTGAAATACCCTGAATGAAAACCAAATGTAGAAATTCTGTGAATCAAAGTCAATCCAAGCTCCATTATGACCCTCTATCCATCCTATTAGCCTACGAAGGTCGTATAATAGGCTAATCATCAAATCTGTCAATGTCCATGAAAAAGGGGACATGACAATCCGCCCCTCCAAAAATTGCTTGTCCCCAAGCAATGTCAGAGCAAGGGACCACTCCATCCACCTGGATCCCAAGGAAAAAGTCATGTAACATCCATCATGTCACCAGTCAACCCATGTGAATAAATCATCAACATCAACAACATCAATAGTATCAAAATCAGCAACTGAAAAACTGCACTCGACACCCAAACAACTATCTGAAGACCAACGGTAGATGCCGATAGAAGAAACCACTCTGTGGAACTCAAGCCAACTAAAACATCCACTCTGTCAAAATTCAAGTCCCTATCTAACTGATACTCACACCCAACTGGACCGTGGATATGACAATCATTAGTCCCTGAGTCACTGACACCAAAACTAATCTCTAGATGCAAAGAAAAATAAGGAGCATACCTCACCGTATGATGCTGGTAAGAACCCCCAAACTCTGCTACTAGCTCACTATTGCCAAACTGGGACTCAATGGATGGCTCCAATCTCGGCTCAACAAACATCACCTCAACATCCCTGTAAGGTAACATAGTAGAAAGGGTTCGTAAAATCTCCTCACCCAATCTGCTAATATCACTAGTACCTCGGACAAGAACACCTTCTGTCATCTTATGTGAGTCCAGACGAACACCTGCACTATCTAGCAAATACTCCATGAATGGTTCAGTGTAGTAAAAATTATATGTGGAAGCATCAACATACTCCCCCACACACCCCAACTGATCTCTCTGTAAAGGCGGCACAACTAACTATACCACAGTGTCATTCGTGTGAGAATAATCAATCTGGAGACTCAACTCCACTGGTATCTCAAACTCATCAGAATCAGATACTCCCAAATCCTGAACATGTGTATTAGCATCAACAACATGCTCCTCGGCAACAACTACAGGAATGTACTCATCACCAACCACCTCAATATACAAATGATCATCCATACTCTGTAAATCAACTTCAAAGCTCATATCAACAGACGGAGTATCAACAACTGTAGCATCACTGTCTAACTCTTCCATACGGAAAGAAACAACCGGTGAAACTAAGTCCTCAAAGCTGTCCACTACATTCTCCTGGGTGTCATCTGCAATAATAGGATCCTGGGACTCTTCTACAATCTCTGTCATAACTGAGAGATCATCAACCCTCGGTGCACTAACATCTGAACACACCTCTACACTCTGAGTGCAAACACCAGACTCATCCTCATCTTCACTATCCTCTATCTCATAATAATCATGGGACATGTTGCGCTCTTGTCTAAGTGATCTGTAGTGGTCTCTTCTCAGTGTAATAAAGCGATCAAAAGACAACCTCCCCTGAGCTCATGGAGTTAATAACTCCCACTCATCCTTTGCTGTCATATACCGTGTGGGTTTGTTTTTAGATGTAGGATATGAAAGAGATTCATTTAACCTCCTCTGGGTTTCAACCAACTGGTTCAAACTTTGTTTTAGCTTCTTCATATCGTAGTCCCACCGACTCTGAGTACGGGGAGTCATCATGGATACTTCCCTGATTTGTACTCAAGCTTAAAATAACTCACTTAAAAAAAAAACAGCGACCTAAAAAAATAATAACTAAAAATTAGCTATTTTTTAAAAAAAATATGTCGTTTGCATGCCTTGCAAAGAAAGTAGGCGCTGTTATGCATGACCACGGATTTGCGCTGTAGGCGCTGTTATGCATGCAATCTGAAACTTTACAGTCCAGTTAGTTCAACAGTCAATAGTTGGTTATGCCGAGTTTTGTGTAAGCTTTCGAACACACAAGTGACATACAGCCCTGAGTGTCTTTTACAGGCTGGGCCTAAAATGACATTGGATCTGCTTAAAAACTTAATTGATATGTTTCAACCTTAGTCTTCCAACGAGTCCCTCCAACTCTTTATGGCGCAAGATTCCTTACGGCCTGCATAATATTCATACCCCGCAAACCTCTGTTGCATATTCTTTCTGTCTGTGCCTTCCGCAATATTGGAGTGTGCCTGCAATACTTCTTCAACCTCTACGTTTCTGGCTTCTGTTATTGACTGTCATGCAGGTAACCCGCGTTCTTGGCTTCTGCTAGGGAGGGAAAAATTTGCGTTCCACTCTTCTTTCTATACGGCGCGATTCTGATATGAATTTTCTGTCTTCAGGAGTTGACACTGGGCGCCTAGGCTGAGCCACCCTGCGTAGTTGTGCTGGGACTGTCCCTCTTCCACGATCTGCCCCATTTTTTTCTTTTTTTTTATTTTGTTTTGACAACCTCTGTCTGTTGGAATCTTGTTATTATCAAACCTAAATTGTAATTGATGCAGCGTGGTTGGCTTGTATATATTTTTGAATGAAAAATGATTTGCTTGGGCAGGCTTGTTTCTCTTTCTATTTGCACTGTTTGTCAAAGAAACAAGGAAGAAGATGCGTGCACAGAGTGATATTGGGGGTTTTGAGTTTATGCCGAAACCTCCACCGACTTACAAATCTCAGAAACAAGGCTTTGAGTTTATTCTCCTCACGGTTATATCACACACAGAGCGTATATCTTCAGATTGAGCATCCAAAACAGGCCGCGTGCCTTATATTCGTTACATGCTGTGTACTTGTAATTTTATTTGTCTTTTTTTGATTATAATTTGTGTGAGAACCACTGTAACCCCTGGCCCCTTTTTCTCCCTGTACGGCCTAGTACGGATATGTACGAAATCCGTACAGCAACAAATAAGAATATAGTACACCGTGTACGCTAGTCGCAGTTCACAATCAATATTCTGGCAATGCTGGAAAGCTCTATCTATATAATTTTCTAAATCAAAAACTAAGTAAAGAAACAATCTCCTCAGGCTGGCAGGATATAGCTCTGATACCACTGTAATATCCCCTACCAATAGAGATATATGAAAGACACAAAACTATGATACCAAAGACCAAAGCTCTGATACCACTGTAATATCCCCGTTTCTCTTCAATTCTGAAACCTGATATTTTTCTGTCTGTTTCACTATATTTTACTTTTGCATGAAATAAGATACAATTTTGCAAGATAAATTCAAATAATAAATAAACCACAGTAAGTCACTTAACTGGCAAATCAGTGCTCTTATTATTCTTCAGAATGATTACAATAATGAATCTCTGGCACACGTATAAACGAATACAAATATCGTCTCAAAATCTGATCTTTTGCAAATCTGGGATGGCTCTAATAGAGAAGATCTTCATCTATGCAATATCTGAATAAAAACATAATGAAATAAATCCGTGAAAAGCTCTATGACAACTTCTGTATGAAGTTACCTCTCAAATCTGTAAACCTCTGTGATAACTTCTGTATGAAGCTATCTCTCAAATCGGCAATAGATCAGCTGATATTTCACAGCCTCTGAATCACACACAATGAAGAGTTGACGTTCTCCACTGCAAATGGAATCTTGGAACCCTTGGCTCAGTCTTCACAGAAGAATTATTCAATATCAAAATCAATAATCAAATCATAATCAATAATGGCCTCCATGAGAAACCCTTATACCCTCAAAAAGATATGCTTGCCCTAATTAGGGTTTCTTAAATTAGAATTAGGGTTTCTAATTAAAAATAGGCTAAATAATTAATATTTGATTAAATCAATCAAATATTAATATCTCCCTCAATACATGTCAGATCCTCGAACCGATCGAAGCAGGTGAATCAGGGAGTGATTCTGCACATGACCATATCAAAATAAGGCCGCTCCGCTGCATGTCAAATATCCCTAAAAAGTAGGAGCTCAAGTCCAATGTGTCTGAAATACCCTGAATGAAAACCAAATGTAGAAATTCTGTGAATCAAAGTCAATCCAAGCTCCATTATGACCCTCTATCCATCCTATTAGCCTACGAAGGTCGTATAATAGGCTAATCATCAAATCTGTCAATGTCCATGAAAAAGGGGACATGACAGACACCCATTATAGAATTAGGGACTCCCACTTTATATTCATAGCTAAACACATGAGTCAATAGGACTCTTAAACCATCCTCATATTCTTTAAATAATCTTGAATCCAATACCCCTTTTTAACATAGATCAAGCTCAACTACTCACATAAATAGATATAAAAAACTTACCTCTCATATACCAATTGACTACATTTTAACCTCAAATACCTGATGTCAACCTTAGATCTCTCATCATTCTTCCTACTACACTTAAAACCTTAGATATATCAATATAAGAATGAATAATATCTATCTTCATCTCCTTGCTTGAAATACAAACAATCTAGAATCTTCTCAAGATGAAACCTTCTTTGATTGTAAAATCATGCTTTTAATGATAAAAGAATGTCTCCATGAAGCTTAATGGAGCAAACCATTTCCATAGGGAACTAAAACACCATAAAATTAAGAGATTCCTAGATCTCCATACTCTCACAAGATTGAATATTATTCAATGTCCTTCTGGGCTTGATTAGCAATATAGGTTTGATCTCATCATCAACCATTTGATCATCAATGTGAGCTGACAATAGACATTCCTAACTTGATTTCACTCCTAGGTTATGATTTATCATATCAAGAATTTCACTTGATATTGTATACTCATATTTACTACCTTTGGTTTCCATACCTTCATTTGCCTTCTTTCTTACACTCTAGGGATTTAAACTTCCTATTTTGACTTGATAACCTTCTAACTCTATTAGGATAAAATCTTGTAAAGTGTCCTAAATTATGATAGTTATAAAAAATCACCTTATACAGACCATTTGACTAATGTAAATTGTCACTCCTTTCATATTTCTATGAGTAATCATTCTTGGAGGCTCTTCTACACTCTCTTGCTCTATGACCAAACTGACTGCATACAAAGCTATAACCATTGAAAGAACTAGCATACCTTACAACATCAAGATGGTTGATAGGTATTTTCATGCTAACCTTTTTGTCGTCAATAGTGTTCTCCTTGACTAGAGGAGCCTCCTTTTGATCTTCTTTTAAACCAAGACCTGTATTGTCACTTGCAAAATTTTGCCTACTCAAAATATCATCTAGAGCCTTAGTGTTATTTTCAAACTTCACAAATCTCTTCACCTTGATAGATGCTTGATCCAACTTAGATTTCAAGTATTTTATTTTAGTTTCATGCATAATTCATTCTTATTCTTTATCCTTTAGGATTGTATTGACTACCTATATCTATGTCTCAATTGATTAATGATCTCATCATACTCCTTGGAAGTGTTACTTAGCCTTTCCTCAAACAAGCCAATATTCTCTTCATATTCCTTAAATAGTGATCTACATTTTTTATTCTTTCTTATTTTGAACTTAAAATCTTCTAGGGCACTTACCAACTCTACCTCAAGGTTCAACTCAACTTATTCTTCATCTGATTCTACATCAACCATAAGGCCTTTCCCATTTGAGCAGACCTCATCGTCTGATTCTATGGCCATAAACAAGGTTTCACTATTGTCATGTTCAGGTTCATTACTACCATCATAACTATTAGATTCACTTGAGTCACTTACATCAAAAGAGTTATCTTCTTTAGTGTAGAAGTTTCTCTTATTTTGAAATTTCCTTTCTTACCTTCATACTTCCTAAACTATGTTTTGTTTTTATCAAGATTATAGGTATTATTGTCATATCCATGCTATTCATCATGCTATTCATAGTGCTCATATTTATCCTTATTAAGACACTTTATTTCAAGGTGACCAATATTTCCACAATTGAAACATTTGAAGGGTAACTTACCCTTGTACATATCTAAGCCAAACCTCAACTTCCTAAAAAATATAGATATAAGTTCATCATCATCAATATCTGAACATAACTCATCCTTAAACTTATTAGAATTAGAATTGTTATTGAATTTGAAATATGTTTCCTTCTCAAGAGGTCTTACTTCATTTATTTTCATCTCATAGGTAACCAAGATTTCATGAAGCCCATCCATCTCTATCCTGTCCAAATATTGTATCTCTTCTACTATAGACACATTAGAGTCAAACTTAGGAGTTAGTGATCTCAACACTTTTTGAATAATTGTAGATTATTTAATTTATTCTCTCAAACCTATGATGACATTTACAACTTCATCAACATCAATAAGTAAGATGAAATGGTTTCATCTTCATTCATCTTCAAGTTTTTAAACTATCATCGATGGATTTACAACTTTGACATCTTCACCTTGGTGTCTCCTTCATAGATGGTATTAAATTTATCCCATATATCTTTAGATGATACAAAATGTATTACCTTCACTAGCTCTATCTTTGATAGGCCATAAATAATGGCATTCATTGCCTTGGAGCTATATACACTAGCTTTATTACCTGCTACATCAGTTAGTGATATAAGAGGAGAAATGTATCCATCCTCAACTGACTAAAAAATTCCATGTAATTAACACATAAAATATATATTCATCCTAGAATTATAAAAGGCATAATTTTATCCATTGAATAATGGAGCCTTATTGGTAGAGAAACCACCTTGAGCTTGCTGATTATCCATCCTTACTTCTCCGTTCGGTTTTTAGACCTACTTCAAAGAACAAGGATCTACTACCAATTATTGGAATCTAAATGAATGAGATGGGGGAGGTGTGTATTAGTTTTTAAAAAAAAATATTTAAAAATATTTAATTAAGTGATCATATATCATTTAAACAAGCATGTACATCCTAACAAGCATAAACAATAATCCATAAGAACATGAAACACATGAACACAATATATATATGAGACAAACTCAAGGGGAAAAAAACCCAATAATGATTAAAATATATTAAAATCATATAATAAAAACACAAAATTTAGTTAAGTATCTAGTTCACATGGAACACCAACCCTAACTAGCTAAGCACCAACTCAGCTAGGCTTTAACAAGCACCAACTTGCAAGGAGGCACAAAACCCCTAGATGACTCAGTACCAACTCATCCACCTATTTTTTTTTTATAAAGTTAATAATACCTTATTTATCATACAATATATGATGATATTATTATTTAGTTCTTTGCAAACTTCTATCCCTCTTATACTGGTTGTTAGCCTTCTTCACTCAACTAACCCTCTTCTTGACTTGATTAGGTCATATGACCTTGATCCTCATATGTAGGATATATGTCAAAGATTAATATATGATAATTTTAACTCTTATGATGGTATATAATAAATTAATCTACTTACCAAGTGTTATATTATTCACTTACACTCTTATTCCTCTCACTTCTTTAAATAGGCCTATTAAGCCTTGTATATGTACTAGTCTCTTGTTCATAAACCACTTGGTTAGCCAGACACATAAAAAATCTTAGGTCAGCCATTTAATAAGTATTATCACACCATAATAAAAATATTAAATAATAATTTGATCAGACATTGGTTGGTCATAGCTCATTTAGCCTTTACTCCTCTTTTAGGCCTTATGGAGACCTAATAGGCCTTCTTAACAACATATTACCCTTTGATATTATTGAAACACTTTAAAAATTTGCACATGAAATGAAAAATTAATATTACACTAAAATATACCTTATAAAACTTTAATTTATGTCCACAACACCTTTTAAGTTCAAGCACCACTTGAACCTTTTCTCAAAAACACTATTCACAATAGGCTTGTGTATACACATAAAATCTATTTTGAACAACTAAAGCATAAACTCAGTTTTTACAAAAAACCATGGAAAAAATAACATAGAAAGAAAAATAATGAACTAAGGGTCATCAAAAACTTTATAATATGATTTAACTTAGGGTATATAGGCTCAAACTCTTCTCTACAAGTAGCCCACTCAAAATTGTTAGAACACTCCAAAACCTAGTCATGATTAACTTGATATTCAACACATAAAAGAACATTTTTGGAGACTTGAAATGAATGTGGATGATATTAAAATATAATTATAATAATATTAAATATATATATATATATATATATATATATATATATAATATGGTCATATGGAAATAGTGGTCTTGCAGATCAATCTCACAACCTCACACCTTCACTATCTTATCTGCACTAGACAGGTCAACTTATGAGCAAGATTTTCATCATATCCAATGACCTAAAAAACATATATCCAACATAAAAATGTATTAAAGGTATTTAAAAAATTATCCATGCACTTGGATTAATCCTTAATCCATGAAAACATGCCCCTAATCAACTTCTCACTTTTGCCTGGTTTTCTCACTATCTTCACTATTAGGTCTATTAACAATAGGTCAAATTATATGATTGATTTAACATACCTAAGGGATATAACCTATTTATAAACCACCATGGACATAAGATACAAGTCTTAAGGTTCAAATTTAATCCAATTAACAACTTTGACTTTGTTAACTCCACCTGTTATAAAAAATCTTTGAGAAACAAGGCCTTTTTTGTAGGGTCCACTTACTCACTTGATAAACCAATCATACCTGAAGGTGATTGCGAGAGTTTAATATAACCTCCAATCACTTAAATAGTAATAAAAAACCATTATGAGCACTTTAGAATAATATTTTTCTCATTTAATCACTATTAAGGTTCTTTGAGGGTTTAAACCATCTTTCAGTCTTAACAATCATTCATAAAGCGTAGCCCCTCATTCAATAAAATAATGATTGGAACCTTGAGATATGATCCTGCCCCATATACCATGAATATATTAGGTTATTATTAAAAGGTTATACATTCCAATAAACACTTGAAAGTTCATCTCATATTGAGAACCCTTTACTTGAGAAACCTCAAAACCACTCTTCATGCCTTTTCTTGAAAACTTTGAACTTAGAATTGGTCAACACACCTAGAAAAACATAATATATATTTGAAAACACTCACCTATCCATACTTTCCTTGAAAATATAATCTCATACCTTATTAGGCCATGCCCTCTCTCTTTGCTCTCTATGCTTTGACCTGCAAGTCACAATAAGCCTTGACACTAACATTCAAGTTTATTTCTATGTTCTTTCCACATCACTTACATGCTAGCAAAACATATCACATGATAAAAAAATGTCAAACATCCTTCATTTATATTGACAATACCTCATGACACCTCATTAGGTTAGGCAAGGTCTAGAACTAATCTAGTTGTAGATTTAGGATTAAGGCCTTCCCTAGGTAGGCTTACCTTGAAACTCTCTTGAATGATCAAACAATATTATACAAACTCTTATTTAGAGATTCGATAGAATATATTCAGAGCTTTGATAGAACATCTTTGGAGCTACCTGGGTGGATCTTTAGAGCTATTTGGTAGATCTTCAGAGCTTTATAACTTAATGGAGCATCTTTGGAGCTTGACTAAGGATATTTTTAGCTCATTGTGTTCTATGCCAAGTATTTATATCAGGAAAAAAATATCATACCCCATATACCATGTGTCTTGACATCAACCTTGACATCAAATGATATCAACCTTGACATCAATGACAACACTTCTCAACAATAGAAACAATGCTCAACATTCTCTTTTGCATTGGAGGAGTGAACACCACATATTTTAAAAGAGCAAATCAAATTTATATCACAATGGAGAAATATTATGATTTCAAAGAATAAAGTTTGTGATTGTTGTTTTCTTTATTTATTTCTATATCATAGTTTGAATTTAGCTTAGATTAAAATTATTTAGTTTATTTTCACATCTAAATTTAGTTCATACACACCTCAAAATATGAGTCTAAAGGCACTAATTAGGTTAAATTTTATAGAGATAAAAGTGGGGAAAAATGCATGGGATAAATATATCCCCATATTAATTTTAGGACTAGGTTGATTCAATCTAAGGACCAAGCAGTTTAATCTATTTTACTCAAAGAGCATGAACTATTACCACTAGAGACTCAATGACTATTGATAAATGCATAGAACCTTTGTTAGATGAGTGGGATTGATTTTTAATTATTTTTAAGCATGAATTTACCAATTTATAAAACATGGGAGAGTGCTTCAATTCAAAACAAACATAAAAAGAAGGGAACAGAGAGCAAAAAACAAAGTTTCTAGTCAAGAGAATGCCAATGCCTAAGAACTAAAACATGATAAGTCACATTTATACCACTATGTACCTAATTAAATAGTTACAAAAACTTATAGGGACATAATGGGAAAGTTCTTAAGGATGCAAATTTAGATGCTCGACTTATGAAATCTTCACCAAATGAAAACACTCAAAGGTTTGTAGTAATTTGCACATAAAGCTCTTGAAGCACTTTATAGTTGAAGATACATAAAATATAGAGAATTAAAGAGAGAATGAAAATAAAATAAATGAACTAGATTAACTTAGGCATAATATAATTACCACATTTATAACTAAGAATAAAATCACTCCTCTTACATAAACATAGACTCAACACTAAGAACAATGGATAACATTCAGTGAGTAGAAGACAAAGTCTGAATAAGTAAAGGTTCATATTTTGACAGAGTTTATTTACACAAAGTATCAATGAATCAAATGGAAAATAACATCCCTTATTAGATAAAAATTTCAATGAATTTTACTCATCCCACTACCAAGGTGGTTACAATATTTAATTATTATTGGGGAATGCAATCATTACTTTGATAGATCCACCATATGGAGCATGATTTTCAATTTAGAGACCATGCCTATTAAAGGATGAATTTTGTCTTTTATGCTCATTATCTCTCCTTAGAATTATTTAATGTTCATGTCATGTGATGACTCATGCCATAATAATTATTTTCATTCAATTTGGGGTTCTTAGTGATCAAATTCAAATATTGATGGCAGATTATCATTAGGATTTACTTAAGATTTCCATTCCACCTTGCATTGTGTAGACTTATGCATTTAATTTTAGGGTATGATTAAATGAAAGAGCCATTCCTAGTTTGGTTTTATGGGCTCTTGCATAAATTCACTTATTTAACATCCAAAAATATATTGCTTCAGGGCTTTTTAGTCGGTTAAGAACCAACTAAACTTTGACTGTGCTTTCCAAACTTAATACATAATCCTATTGGGTCTCCTAATAGTTTTGATGGCCAAATGATCCATCAATCTTAGTTCTTGGGATCTTATAATGTCATCACTACCACATGGATCTTTCTCAATGTAATATTCCTCCTCCTCCACTAGGAAATTGGCTTAACCTATTGGGTTCCACTTTTCTACTTGGTAGCCCATTGACACTCGTGGGCTTTACCTCGCTATATATCCCTATAATTTCCATAACCATGTGGCTTCTTCTAAAGTTATTAGGCTCTCCATGTGTTTCTATTAATACTTTTAATTCCTTGGGATTTCAAGTTAATGTTGTCAATCCTTCAAACTCTTAAGATTTTGGGTTAATGCTATCAATCCTTCAGACTCCTGGGCTTTTAGGATGGTGCCATGTGGTATAATCTTAAGGCCTCAAGGGTAGAAATATTTACATTATTAGTTCAATCTCAATCCATCAGGATAATGTATTAATTATTTCAAGGTCTTATATTTTGTTAATGCCTTCAACTCCCTATTGGGATGGGTCACTAGGATCGTGCCATGTGGAATGATCTCAGCACCCTAGGGCTTTAAAAGATTGTCATTTTTTTCGAAAGGATTTGACTCTAAATACACACATTAGTGAGATTTAGATGCATGGGATAATCTAGAGGTCCCCAAGAGTCTTTGAAAACCTACGAGAAAATAATAAAATCAACTATGTAAATATTTTTGATACAACAAAGTCCTTTTTTAAATGAATTTTATGTGAGAATCAATCAATAAATACAGTAATTAAAATTGGTCATTTACATAAAATGGATATTTAAGCCTAAACATTCATAAAATAAATTATCTATCAAATGTGATAAAATGATATATTACAAAGTAGTAGACTTTATTTACACCTAGGTAAAGGAGATCATGATTTTTTGAATATTTAGCTAAGTTTTGAGTGAAGCATTACCAATATTCAAGCCAATTTACTATAAATATCATATTCATGAGTTATAATACAAAAATTTAGCTAAAAAAGAAAGGGGATCCCTATTTGGGGCATGTTGGTGAAGTCAAAAATAAATTATAACTAGGCCTAAATAGATATAAAATAATAAATCATACATATAATGCTTATTTCCTAGTCTCTAAATCTTAACGGTTATAATTTAACTCATGAAACATACTACATCGTAAACATTGAGGAAAGACCTTAGAAAGATGAAACAATATGGTTAGAATTTAATTTCACCCCTTTGCAGCCTCACCACAAATTTGTAGGAAAGTTTAAGGCCTAGCTAACTATTTTCCTAGAAACCTACTATCTGACCACACTTTCTCATTTATTATTGTTTGGTGAACTGTTAGGATTCCCTATGACTGTAAATGACTCTTTTTTATAAACAACACATTAAATTTACATTTATATGCTTCTATTTGGCCTTCATTACCACTTTTTATTAGATTTCCACTCATTTATATCATATTAATCATTTCTCAATTATTCACTATGTTATTTCTTTGGTATGTGTGGGGTGTATTGCATTATTTTTATAATCATTAATGTTGATAATTTCATTTGGTATGATTCTCATTTAGTGACACCAATGGTGTTTCTCATCTGGTTTTAAATAATTTTTCTCCATGTGATTCTCTCACTCTTTTTGAGTCATTTTGAGTGATGAATTAGAAAGGGAAACTTCAAAGAAATATGTATCATATATTTCAAATTACAAATCCTTCACCATTTCATCCATAGTTAGACACACTTAAAATCAAATTGGTATAGTTTTAACATCATTTAGGAGTTTGATATGGGGGAATCTGATTGTAAGATGACATTTTTCTTAGGTATATATGTTGTTAGGTTAGCTGATATACATGTTTAGAAATGGATTTAACTTTAAACAAATCAATATTTTACTATTTAAATAATAAAGTTTAATTTATAAATTATAAGCTTTTATTTTTAAAATAAAAATCTTTCATTTATAAAACATATTTCATGTATGTATTTTTCATGAGAGAATGCTTTTATTCTTGACTTGCCATAGTATTTGGGTTTGCATCTAAGTTCAATGTGGAAATCCTCAAGCCTTATTTCCCACATTTATAGTTGTAGTATAACATCCTTTAGATTTGGATTCTAAACATTTACACCTAGTTTAGAAGGATCAAATTATTGAACTAAAAATAATACACAACCACCATGACACACATCAGTTGTATAAAATGGTCAAGTAAAATAAATACACTAATTAAAATAAGTGGCACAACATTCAAGAACTATAGGTTTAGTTTCCTCATCTGACCTATGGCATAATGTGGACCATTGCTTATAAAGAAAGCATAAATGATTTGAGCATATATTATGCATATGTATGCACACACCTTAATTATAATTTGGATCCATTATTCAATGAAAACTCATGGTTTGTGAACATGATGGATTTAGTTTCCTAATTTATCACAATACTCTACCACTTGCTATGAATAAGTCTATTTTCACACATTCACTTCTGAACTCTAGGTACAACATTTCCACTTAAAGCATGTACATATCACTCACTTTATATTGTGATACCTTTATGAAATTTTCATAAAATTGAGTCACATGCCATAAAAGCATTTATATTTCTACACGTATATGTACACACTCAAAATACACATTGGCATACCAATTGGCCTTCTCTAGATTTTTGACACATAAGGGAATCTATTAGTCAAAATACACATTTATAAGTTTAACTATGCACCTAAAAGAAGCTCAACCATCACTTATCCATAATATGAACCCCCACCCTTATGTAAGTGTCTTTAGTTATAACCACTTATTGTAATGATTATATGAACAATTTATCCCCTATGGGAAATGGGATGAGAGAGATCATACATATAACAAATAGTATTTTGTTAGCATGCTTTTTTATCTAGCATTAAAACACATATGTAACTCTACATTATTTTATTTAGTCTATAAAAATTAGTGAGGAATCGTTCACCTTATGTTCCTAGGAACTGACATTCCTAGTTAGGTCACAACATAATATCGTATCCCACTTTTTGGCATTTTTATACACAAAAATATTTAGGCACAAATAAAACATGAATTTAGATGTCTAAAATGAACAAACACATAAATTTATTAGCTTATATATAGATATAGATGCATTTCATCCATATTTTTAAAAAATAAATAAATTTTGGTAAGTATTTTTAAGATTTATTTATTAGTCATGTAAGAAACAATTTTCCATCTAGTTGGAAACAATATTATGCTTTGACCTAATCTTACTAATTATTATACACATCAGTATTGTTCCATATTATGAATACTGAATAAAAGTTTCATTATTTTTCATATCAATATTTTGCATTCGAGTGTGTTATTGGCTTACTATTATTTAGGTTAACCTTTGAGCATTTTGAAATCTACATTTTGTCTCCAAGCACAACAATGTTCACTACACCAACATCCTAGGGTGTAAATCACTACCCCTTCTGATGTTAGATCATTTAAATGATCAAGTGGTGATTTATTTACCCTTAGTTTACTTTAATAGTGTTAAGTATGAAATATATTGAGAGGGGGGGTGAATCAGTATTTTATATATCTTTTACTTAATCTGATTTCTTTTCTTTAATCACTTAATCACACATTCAAGATATGCCATAAAACTACAATGAGAGAGAGAGAGAGAGAGAGAGAGAGAGAGAGAGAGAGAGAGAGACCTATTTTTTACATGGAAATCTAAAGTGGGAAAAACCATGGAGAACAATCTCAAGTATATGAATGAGCACCAACTCAAATTAAAAAGTTCACAAGCACCAACTTATAAGAGCACCAACCCCTTTATCGAGCACCAACACAATAAATATTTATGAGCACCAACCCATAGGAGCATCAACCCCTTGCAAATATTTTTGAGCACTAACCCATAGGATCACAAACCCCTCTTATGTATAAAACACAACTATCTCTCAATGTTGCTTACTCAATAAATACTATTACTCTACAATATCTCTTGATTTTCTCTCTTCTAAAACAAATAAAAACCATGCACTAATGACCTTTGGAATTCACCCTTTGTGACCTTTCAATCCTCATAGAAAATGGCACCAAACTTGCATGACCCTTCATATCCTTGCATTTGAAAAGTCACATGGTGACCCTTCATAAGCAAATGCATCCTTCCCTCTTTTGTCTTTATCTTGGTGACTTTTCATATTCCTCAAAGTGTCTCTTCATAAAAAATGTGTCATACCCTCTTTTGTCTTCACATGGTGACTCTTAGAATTCTTGAAGATGATTCTTCATGAGAAAATGCATCCCATTCTTCTTTTGTCTTTACCCCATGATTCATTGATTTCTCCATGGGCCATCTTTTGACTTATATTCAACTAAAAATATTTTTAATATTAAATAAATATTAACACATATTAGCCAAGATATGAATATTAAAAATACCATTAAATGCAATGGGGCCTTTATCACCAATGCTAGACTTTTGACATCAATGACAATATTTTCAACAATCTCCTCCTTTGTCATTGATGGCAACCTCAAATTAAAATTGCCACATCCTAAAACTTGCACATACTACCATATTCAAAACATATAGTAACTCCCCTTTACTCTAGCAACATGTACCTATTCCTTGTACCTATTTATACACCTATACCTATACTTGTACCTATTTCTATTCTTCTCCCCCTTTGACATTAATGGCAAAGGGCCTATCCTAGAGCTAACACTTAGCTCCGCCTTAATTGATGCTAATCCTCAATGGTAGAAAGTAAAAGAAATTACTCCTAACTTATCCCATAGGTACTCAAATATGTCTTTTAGTAGTACCTTTGTGAAAATATCTACAATCTTTTCTATAGTACTGATATATTCTATCTTAATTTGTTGATCTATAACTTGCTCTCTCAAGAAGTGATATCTAATGGGAATATGTTTTATTCTTGAATGCATCATTGTATTCTTTGAAATATTAATATCACTTATGTTGTCACAAAAAATAGAAATAGGTTCATCATATTTTACCTTGATATCTTCTAAAGTTTGCTTCATTTAAAGCACTTGAGTACAACATAATACTGCTACAATATATTCTGCTTCAGCTATAGAAAGTGATACTAAATTTTGCTTCTTGCTTAGCCATAGTACTAAGCTATCATTGAAGAAGAAAGCTTCTCCACTTGTACTCTTTCTGTCATCCAAACAACTTGCCCAGTCTGAATCTATATAAGCATCCAAAGTGAAATCTCTACTTGTGGGATACCACAATCCATAATCTAATGTCCCCTTGATATATTTGAATATTCTCTTCACCGACTAAATATGACTATATTTTAGACCTGACTAATATCTTGAAACCATACCTACTACATGCATGATGTCTGGCCTTGATGCTATAAAATATAAAAGACTACCAATCATATATCTATTCAAAGATTGATCTACACCAAGTAAATCTTCATCCTTACTCACCTTATTTTCTGTACTCATTAGTGTGCCAACTAGTGCACAATCTTTAAAACTAAATTTATTTAATATTTCTTTGGCATATTTACTTTGAGATATAAAAATTTCTTTCTCTAACTAAAATATTTTCAACCCTAAGAAAAATGACAATTCTCCAAGCATAGGCATTTCAAATTCTTTTTGCATATTATCAAAAACAATTTCATTATCTTTTCAATGTTTTCTCTAAAAGTGATGTCATCAACATATACCACAATAATAAATTGATACTCACCTTCTATTTTGATGTAGAGATTACTATCAAAAAATCCTCTTAAAACCTTAATCTTATAGGTACTTATCAAGTCTTGCATACCAAGCTCTGGGAGCTTGTTTCAATCCATACAGTGCTTTCTTCAATCTACATGCATGGCTACTAATATTTGAGAGAACAAATCCTTTAGGATGCTCAATGTAGACCTCTTCTTCTAGATTCCCATCTAGGAAGGTAGATTTGACATCCATCTGAAACACTTTGAAATTTTTAAACACTGCATATGCAAGAAACATTCTAATAGCCTCTAGCCTTGCCATTGGTGTAAAAGTTTCTTCAAAATCTCTTCCCTCAATCTAAGCATATCTTTTACATACTAATATTTCTTTATTCCTGATCACTTCTCCATTTTCATTCAACTTAATTTTGTAAACCCATTTTTTTTCTATCACATTATGATCTTTTAGTCTAGGCACTAATTCCAAAGTATTATTCTTTTCTATCTAATTTAATACTTCATCCATTGCCTTAACCCAATGCTTATCATGTCTAGCTTCTGAAAAAGTTTTAGGTTGAATTTTGTACAACAAAGAGAAATTAACTTACTCAAATTCATTTACCATCATTCTTCTGGTGAAAATTCTTTCATTTATGTCTCTGATGATGTCACTTTCATTATGATTTCTCTAGACATATTTGGATGGGGTTTTGGTGTCCTTTTTCTCCTTCTTCTCATCTTCATCTGATTCTTTAAAGTCTTCTTCAATGATTTTAGGAATATCTACTAGATCACTGATTCTTTATGTTCTATCTTCTTCTATCATGACACTTGCATTTTAAACTATTTTCTTGGATCTTTTGTTATAACATTTATAAAAATTACTTTTGCAGAATAACCAATAAATATACCTTCATCTACTCTGGACTCAAACTTGCCAAGTTTTTCATCAGTTCTTTTTATAAAGCATCTACTACTAAAAACTCTAAAATAATCAACTGTTGCTGGTTTGTCTTTTCTTAGCTCATAAAGAGTCTTTTCACTATTGACTCTCAATGATGCTCTATTCTAAATATGCACTGCTATAACAACTACCTCTCTCCAATATTTATCTGGTATCTTGGGTTCATTTAGCATTGTCCTTACCATCTCCTAAACTATTCTATTTCTCCATTCAACTACTCTATTTTATTGTAGAGTTCTGATTACTAAATAATATTTCTTTATTCCATGGTCTTCACAAAACTCAATAAAATGATCTAACATGAATTTTCCTCTTTGATCTAATCTTAGACACTTAATCTTTAAACTAGTTTCATTTTCAACTAATGCTTTGAAATGTCTAAAAGCTTATGATTTTTTCTTTAAAAACATTACCTAAGTCATACATAAAAAATTATCAATAAACAACAAAATTTTTTTCACCTTGAGTACTTTGAGTTCTCATAGGTTCACACAAATTAGTGTGAACAAGCTCTAACATTTGAGTGGTTGAGTCCTCTTTTGTTTTGAACCAACTTTTGGCCTATTTCCCGTGCTAACAGAGTTCACAAAATGTGTTGGATGGCTTTGTAATCTTTGGAAGATTTTTGACTACTTGTTTCTTGCTGATGTTGACAAGATTATTAAAATTTATGTGTCTCATTCTCCTGTGCCATAGCCAACTTTCTTCAATCTGACTCAAACAACATATTTGACCTTTGATGTTTGATAACATGTATAAATTATTATTTATTCTTTGAGCATCTACAACCAACACATTTGAATATTTTCTCCTAATTTCATAACCTTTTTTATAAAACTTTAGTGTGTGCCCCTAATCACACATTTGAATTACACTCAAAGGATTATGCTTAAGAACTTCTACATACAAAACAATTTCAATTTTAGCTCTACCATTTTCTAAACTTAGTGTACTTTTTCTAGCAATTTTGGAAGTAGTATTATATCTAACTTTCACTATGCCATCATTAATCTTCTTCAAGGTTATGAACTTGCTCTTGTCTTCTGTCATGTGTCTTGAACATCTACTATCAATGAACCATGGCTTTTCTTCATTTCTTGCATGCAAAGTTGTCTGTACTAATATAGATTTTTTAGGTTGTTTTTTCTACCATGAACTTATCTAAACTTTTTTTTTGATGAATAGAGCTTTGAAACTCTAGTCCTTCTTGACTAACTCAAACAAACTTCTATAGTACTAGGTTATATGTACAAAGTTATTGTATTTATAACATATTATGGCCTCTTCATTAAATCTTGATAGAGGAGCAAAGAGTTGTGGCTTCTACTTGACTCTACATGAGTTTTCTTCTCCTTATTTCTAAAATTATTAGCCTTTTTTTGACATTCTATTTCTTATGACCATATCTATTAAAATAAAAATAGTAATGATAAAAATAGGACCTATTTATGTATCTCTAACTTGATTGCCTTTTTTAGCTCTATTTCTTTCAACCTTCTTTGTTTGAGATGTTTTCTATATTCTTAACTTCTTCCCTTTTTATTTATTCTTTTGTAAGAGCTTCAACATAGCTCATACCTTTTTCTATGTTAACCTTGTCTATGAAAGTAGTGGCCTCCCCTTTCTCTTTTTCAAATTTGATACCTATATTATCTAACATTGATCTTTGACTTTCTAATATCTTATTCAACATATTAGTGCTATTATTAGTTTTTGAATTAGTGGCTACTCTATCATTGATTATTTTATTTGTTTTCTCAAGATCTACTTTTAAAGAAGCAATTTCAATAACATACCTTTCACATTCTTCACTTACTTTTTGTAATTGTGTTATTAGATATTTTTCATTCTTCTTGGCTTCTTCAAAGTGTGCTTGTAGATCTTCAATTGATTTTTCTTCTCAAGAGCTTTTAACTCTTCTAAGACATAAATGAGTTCTCCTTCTAGATTCACTTTGGCTTCATCTATTCTTCTTCTTGATCATCATTACTTTTGTTTATAGAGGCATCATCATGTATGGTCATGAATAGAATCTTTTATTCTAAATCACCGACTCCACTATTTTTGACTGAACTAGGATATTTAGATATAAACTCTTCTTCTCAAATCCCTTCTTGAATTTTATTTTGAAATTATTATTGTATATATACTTTCCTTCTTCATTGTCACCATTACCCTTATCTAGGAACTTAGCTAAAAAATGTCCAATCTTTCCATAATTAAAACATTTAAAAGGTAAATTTCCTTGATATTTACCAGTGCTCTTTTTTGGCTTGTAAATAAATAGAAATCTATTGTCATCTTCATCATTAGAACTATCACTTGATTCTTGAATCTTAGCCTTCTCTTTTTTTAATGTCTTAAAATCAGCTTCTTTCTTTGAGGGTTTCTCTTGTTTGGTCTGTATCTCATATGCTGTAAGAATACCATGTAGCTCATCCATCTTTAGCTTGGATAAATTCTGTATCTCTTAAATTGTCAAAACTTTTGCATCATATCTCAATGGTAGAGATCTCAAAATTTTTTGTACCATAATTGATTCTTCTAACTTTTATCCAGGACCTTGAATCTAATTAATTATTTGATCAACCCGTAAAAGGTAATTTTCTATATTTTTTTCCTCTTCCATCTTTAAACTCTCAAACTATTTTCTAAAAGTTTGAAGCTTAGCTTGCTGAACCTTTCCATCACCTTTGTAAATATTTTCAAGTTTTACCCAAGTTTCATGAGCAGATTTATATTACATAACTTTAACAAATTTTGATTCACATAAATCACATAAAATAACATTTAAATTTTTAGCATTATTTTCACTTGCATTATTTTCTACTGAAGTAGTTACAAGTGTCTATGGCTCTTCATATTCCTCCACCATTGCTTGCCAAATATTGAATCCAAGGGCCATCAAATTAGTCCTCATCCTTATTCTCTAAAGAGCATAATTTGTTCCATCAAACAAAGGTGCCTTATTTTAAAAAAAATCTTCATGTGATCCAACCATCATGCTTTCCTTGATCTACCTTCAAGCTGTAAAACTTTTTAAAAAAAGAACCTGCTTTGATAGTAATTGTTAAGCATGAAATATACTGAGGGGGGTGAATCAGTATATTATATATCTTTTACTTAATCTAATTTATTTTATTTAATCACTTAATCACACATTCAAGATATGACATAAAACTGAAACAATAACATGCACCACACAGGGGAGAGAGAGAGAGAGAGAGAGAGAGAGAGAGAGAGAGAGAGAGAGAGAGCAAATTTTTATATCAAAACTCAAAGTGGGAAAAACTATGGAGAATAATCTCAAGTATATGAATGAGCACCAATTCAAATTACAAAGTTCATAAGTACCAACTTGTAGGAGCACCAACCCCTTTGCCAAGCACCAACATAACAACTATTTTGAGCACTAATCCATAGGAGCACCAACCCTTGCAAAGATTTTTGAGCACCAACCCATAAGAGCACTAATTTTTTTGTGTATAAAACACAACTATCTCTCAATGTTGCTTATTCAACAAGTGCTAGAACTCTACAATATCTCTTACTTTTCTCACTTCTAAAACAAATACAAACCATGCACTCTCTTACATATAAAAAATGAATTCTCAAGCCTTTATTTATAGCTTTCCAAATGACCTTTGGCATTCACCTTTTGTGACCCTTCAATCCTCATGGAGAATGGTACCAAACTTGCATGACCCTTTATATCTTTGTATTTGAAAAGTCACATGGTGACCCTTCATAAGAAAATGCATCCTTTCCTCTTTTATCTTTATCTTGGTAACTTTTTGAATTCTTCAAATTGTCCCTTTATGAAAAATGTACCATACTCTTTTTTGTCTTCACATGGTGACTCTTAGAATTCCTCAAAATGACTCTTCATGAGAAAATACGTCCCATTCTTCTTTTGTCTTTACCCTGTGACTCTTTGACTTCTCCATGGGCCCTCATTCAACTTATATGCAACCAAAAATATATTCATTAATATTAGATAAATATTAACACATTATCTAAGATATGATTATTAAAAACACCGTGAAATGTAATGGGGCCTTTATCACCAATGCTAGACTTTTGACATCAATGACAAGATTTCCAAAAAATAGTTAGATAAATAATAATAATTTATTATTTATTAACACGAGGTGAAAACCTCATGAAAATAAATAATTAAATTATATTATTTTAATAGTTATGAATGTAATTAAATGTTTATCAGAGAAAGATGGGACTGTTGGTTACAACGGTTACCTCTCCTCGTGAATATTATAAATAAGGGTTACCCCTATTATAAATGCATATCAAACACTCAATGTTTATTATTCTCATGAGATTTTTTGAAGAATAAGTTTTGTATTTGCATGTGGTAAATACTAGTCTGTGATTTTTTTTTGAGAAGGTGTGAGATTGAGAAGATTTTATGTATTTGAAGAATTATTTCAATATTGAATTATCACTATGGGTTTTTTACCTCTATTAGAGATTCTCCCACCTAATTTCTATATTGTGTTTAATTGACCTGTGTGTATACTTTTCTAATCAATACATTTTATATACTATTATGCATCATATGTATATTATGTATCATATGATATATATCACTTAATCAATATTGTACCCATTGGCTCTGATATATATATATATATATATATATATATATATCACTTAATCAATTGTACCCATTGGCTCTTATATATATATATCACTTAATCAATTGTACCCATTGGCTCTTATATATATATATATATATCAGAGCCAATGGGTACATATATATATATATATATATATATATATATATATATATATATATATTCAATTTCATTTTTTTAAAATTCAAGTTTGTATTGGCCTAATACAACAAACAAATGCATAATAATTTGATTGATCAACATGGAGGTCTGTTCAACAGTGTATGTATTGGGATCTTCATCCAAAATGATGTAGATCATTATTCAAGAATCTAATGCAACCAAAAATATTTTTTTCTCAAAATCAGTGTGTACATAAGTAGTACGGCCCATTGTACACCCTTATACTTGATGTTTTTTGTTAAAATTTATTTCAAAGATAGTTGGAGCTATTTTGGAGTTATAGATATGTCTATAATCATTTTTTGAGCATCTTAGAGCTTCTATAGGGTCTTTGAGGCATATTTATTCAACTTATGATTTTTTATCTCACCTATGGTGCCATAGTACATCCTAGTAAAATGAAAAAGTTATATTCTACACCAAAAATTAAATTTTGATTCTGCCTTTTGGTGAGTTCTTAAGCCTATACAATTTTTTGTAAGCATTTTTTCATCTATAGGAACACCATTGCAACTATAGGTATTTAAAAAAAATAAAAATAAAATTATATAATTGATAAAAGTATTTTAAAAATACTTCATTTATTTAATTTCTCTATTTGCCACATAAACAAACCTTGGCACCACCTTCTTTGGCTTTATCCTTTAATCCAAAAGTTAAAAAAGGGGATAATTGATTTAGTTTTTTAATTTACAAGCTAGATATATATATTATGAAAAAATTAAAGAAAAATGTATAAATATCAATTAGTGCATGTAAAATTTTAATTAAGCTCTTAAATGGATTGGTGGTAGTAATTTCACTAAAAGCTTGTAGTTTGAAAGGTCTAGTGTTCAAAACCCCCAAAATTAAATTTTTATTTTTGAATTAGGTCAAATTTAGTTTAATTTTAATTCTATTTTTTGGTTTACATGCTGACTTCTCGTAAATTCAAAACCCTAGTTGACCAATTGACCTTGTTTCAACATGCAACCTAGTGAATTGTTTGTCAAACATAGTTGTGTAACTAGTCAATCAATAGGTTTTGACACCTTCTAGATGCATATACATGGTCCATTTTGTGTTTTGAAACTTCTTATTACAATTTTTACTAATTTTTAAATAACAATGTCTAGGTGGTTATTTTAAGTGTGACTAATTAGATCCTTAATTTGATGTGTAGTTGTGATTTACTTTATTTTATAGAAATAGTATTAAAACTCATTAAAAATGTTACTTTTTAAATTTTTATTACATTAGTGTAGTTTTTCAACACTTATGAGACCCTATTTTTTATAATGTTTCTTAATTTTCTTATTTCATCTAGCATTATATCGAAGAATATTTATTGTGTATGTACACTTATAATCTATTTTTTTTACTATCAAATAAAGTTAAATTCACATTAAAAAAGGTTCATTTTAAAATCATTTATTTATTGTCATTCTTAAAGGGAAGCTATGGCTTTGCCTAACTTTTTTCTAGATAAATCTCAAATGCTTATTGTAAATAACTATATGAAAAATTCATGTTAAAACATAATTTATGACCCCAAATTCATGGAACATTATTGTTAGGACTAAAAATTCCCATCAAGATGACATGTTACCCTTAAACTTTCAAATGTGTTTCAACATAAATCAAAAGAATCAAAAGAATCAAGAGTCTCCTAGTGATGCTTGGAAAGTCTTTGAGTCCATTAATAAGGGCACTCATATCTCAAAGATTATTAAATTGATTCTTACATTTTTGACTACACCTATGAAAGATGATGAAAAAGTTGTTAATTTTATTGGTAAAATTAAGAATATTAAAGCTCAGTTTGATGGTTGTAACTATAATTTGATTCAAGATCAACTAATTTATTTTATTATTTAGCTTAACATTCATGAAATATATTATTTTATTTCTATTTTGAATTAAGTATCAAACTAAGCAAGATATCCCTGATCTTACTACTCTATCAACTTTTTTAATTCAAGAAGAACAAGTTATGTATAATTTTTATTCTAAATAAAATGCCATTTAGACAATTTTCACTCTTAAACTTGTTTCTAAGAATAATAGAGACTAGGACCTAACCCTAATTCTACTAAAGGCAAAAATGGAAATAAGAGATCCAGTAATAAGAATCATAAGATTAAGTTTAATGAGAATTACAACATATGTGGTAAGTTTGGTCATAGAAGGGAAAGCTGTTATAAAAACAAGGATAGAGTTAACAATCAATCTTATAAAAATAAAAAAGGGAAGAAATCTAATCAAAACAAGTAGAAGAATCAAAACCCTAATCAAAATAATAGTTAAGATCAGAATTCAAATGTTATTTCTTTATATACCAATTTATTTGATTCAAATGAAAATGAGTGGATTATAGATAGTGGTGCATCACACAAGATGACTTATCTAATAATTTATATGATTCTAGGGATATCTCTAAAAATATTTACTTAGAAGACAATTCATTTTTATAAGAAACTAAACAAAGAAAGGTAAATTTTTTAAATGTTGTTATTAATGATGTTTTCTATGTAACTAAACTTAAAAGTAACTTGTTATCCTATTCATAATTTAGTAATGATAATTTCATTCTAACATTACTTAAAGATATCTAGTTCATTAGAAATCAATATGAGTTTTTAATTATTTAAGGGGTTCAAAAGAATGGTTTATACATTTTCTCTCTTTTTGCATGTTTTTTTTCATTGCATAGAAAGAATGCATATTAATTATAGCATGAAAGATTAAGACATCTTAATTATATAAGTTTAAATGATATGTCTACTCAGAATCTTGTTGTTAGACTTCCTTCTATACCTTGTTATAATGAAAATTGTGAGGGTCACTTATGTGGTAAGAAATATACTAATCCCTTTCACAAAAATCATGATACAAATTTCTCACATCTTTTAGAATTAATTCGTAGTGATGTTACAGGACCTATTGAAGTTGTATCTCTTAATGGTTATTTGTATGCTATTAATTTTATATATGATTATTATAGAATGATCTAGTCATATTTCATTAAAAATAAATTTGAAGTGTTGTCTAAATTTAAGGAACTTAAAGCTATTGTTGAAAATGATTATAATTTTTTTATTAAGATATTAAGATATGATAATGGTGGTGAATATACTAGTAAAGAGGTTGACTCTTTTTACATTAGTTATAGTATTCAAAGAGAACTAACAACTCCTAATTCCTCTCAATAAAATGGTATTGCTGAAAGGGAAAACTGCACCATCATAGAAATGGATAGAACAATGCTATAATATGTAAATGTTCCTAAAATTTTATGGGCCTACGTCATCAATAATATTGTTCATATTATAAATAGAGTACCTATCAAAACTTTGCATCTTTATACTCCTTTAGAAATGTGGTCTAAAAAGAAACCTAGTGGGGCTCATCTTAGGATCTTTGGTAGCCCTACTTCCATCTTTGTTCTTAAAGTAAAAAGAAATAAGATTGATACTACCTCTTACTCTTGAATTTTTTTAGGTTATGGAGGTAAGACTAAAGGATTAAGAGTATATGAAAAATATTTTTACGAGCCCTCTATGGAACCTCCTTAATGTTCTTATTTTAATGAACTTGGCTATCCTATTTCTTCTTATGAAGGAACAAATGACCTAGAGGAATTTGATCCATATTTGGATAAATTAGAGTCAGAGGAACCCCCTAAGTTTCATGTTCAATATAAAATACCTGATCTAATCTTATAATATTATTAATCTTAATAAATTAGTTAGAAGTCAATATTATTATCATGCCATAATGATTATGTATGAATGAAAACCTCAATCTTTTATGGAATCCATTTAGGATGATAGATGGAATGTTGTTATGCAAGCTAAGTTCAATTCCTTAATTAAAAATTAGACTATAGATATTGTCCCACCTCCACTAAAAATGCATATTTTTAGTTTTAGGTGGATTTATAAGATTAAATATAATTCAATTGATAAAATTGACAAGTTTAAAGCTATATTAGTTTATCACGGGTTTAATCAAAAACTTGGGATTGACTATGTTGAAACCTTTGCTCCTATAACAAAAATGAGTACTATTAGATTACTTATCACTCTTGTAACCCAAAATGGTTGGATTATCCACCAAATAAAAAGTCAAAAATAGTTTTTTAACTAATGATTTAGAATAAGAAATCTAAATGACTCAACCTAAAGGTTTCATTGACCCTAATAAAGAAAATTTTGTATACAAGTTAAGAAAATATTTGAATGATATAAAACAAGATCCTCAAACTTGGCATTTTAAAATTATTTATTTTTTCAAAAAATTAGGTTTGTCTAATAGCTACTTTGATAATGATCTATTTTTTAAAGTTGAAAATGGTCATTTAATATTTAGTTTTTTATATGTTGATGATATTTTAATTACTAGTGATATAACTAAAGTAGTTCATCAATATATAGATAAACTAAGTCAAATGTTTGAAATCACTAATTTAGAAAATTTGTACCATTTTTTTAAGAATTTATATATTTTCAAATAAAAATTCAATTGTTGTATTACAATCTCAGTATGCACACAATCTTATTGTTAAGTTTAACATGATTGATTGTAAATATTCTTCTACTCCTTTTTAAGTTGGTATTGAACTTGATCGAAAACATGCATGTGAAAAATCTAACCCCAATTTATATAGACAACTTATTGGTAGTTTGATTTATCTAACCATTCCTAGGTCATATATTTCATATGCTATTAGTATTGCTTCTAGATTTAAATAGGATCCATATTTAGATCATTAAAAAATAGTAAAGAGAATACTTAGGTATATCAAAGAAACTATAAACTATGGTTTATTTTACTATTTCATTAAAAATTATAATTTATATGGTTATTGTGATGTTGACCATGTTGATGATACTATAGATCATAAATATACTTCTAGATATATGATTAAGTTGGGTGTAGGTGCTATCAGTTAGAAAAACAAGAAGCAACCTATTGGTTCTATCTCTTCTATAGAAGTAGATTATAAAAGTGTTATGGAAGCTACTAAAGAATCCATATGAATATCAAGGTTATTGGGAGAAATACATTTAGATGTTTCTCATAGTATCATCCTTCATTATGATAACCAAAATTGTATATCTCTAGTAAAAAATTAGTGCAACACCAAAAAATTAAACATATTAAAATTCATGTGCTTTTTATTAGAGAGAAATTTAGCAATGATGATATTGATTTGCAGTTTCATTCTATAGATGAACAAGTGATAGATATATTCAAAAAACCACTTGGTGTTACCAAGTTTTATCAATTTCATGCAATGCTGGGCTTATCAAAGTTTTCATTAATGGGGAGTGTGCATAACAATACCACTTCTTAACAACCATGTGTTTCTTCTCCTTCTCTATACTTCTTCTCATTATAAAGCATTGCAAACTTTATGTGGAGGTTAAGTAATTTATGTAAATTTTGTTTATTATTATTATTTTTTTAACCCCAATACATTAACATCATACTTTGTAATGGGGGTACTTATGTTTTAGAAGGCTACAAATATGCTTGGTGATTATTCATGAAAAATTGTGAGATGCAGTTTCATGATCATGCGAGCCTAAACTTAATTTTGAGTAGTTTATGGATTATAATTCTTTTTGATTCAAAAGGTGATGCTTGACATGATGAAAGTTTTTAAATCCTTCAATTGTGTACATGGTATAATCCCTTTTTAAGATGAATATTACATTTATACCCACTTAGCATTAAGGGGGAGTGTTAGATAAATTTAATGACTAAGTGGTGACTTATTTACACTTATGTTACCTTGATAGTTAAATAAATAATAATAATTTATTATTTATTAACCTGAGGTGAAAACCTCATAAAAATAAATAATTAAATTATATTTTTTATATAATTATCAATATAATTAAATGTTTATCAAGGAAAAGATGGTACTATTGGTTATAATGGTCACCTTCCCTCATGAATATAATAAATAGGGTTTACACCTATTGTAAATTCATATCGAATACTTGATGTTTATTATTCTCATGAGATTTTGTGAAGAATAGGTTTTGTATTTGCATGTGCAAAATAATAATCTGTGAAGAGATTTTGAGGAGTGAGATTGAGAATATTTTATGTATTGGGGAATTATTTCAATATTGAATAATCACTGTGGGTTTTTAAACTCCATTAGAGGTTTTCCCACCTAATTTTTGTGCTTTATTTAATTGACATGTGTGTATAGTTTGTTAATCAATACATTCTAGATATTATATTTGAATCGTATTATTTGGAATTTATCATTTTCCACCCACTTGATTTTTATTTTTTCAATTCTAGTGTCTCACCTCCCTTCCTTGAGATGGTATTATTATTGCATTTAGGGTGAATCCATTAATATAACTTGAGAATAGGCATTATTTGTTATTGAACAATGGAAAATAAAAAAGAGTGAGAAATAATCACCACTTCATAGTACAAAATGCTCACCCTCTTGGATTTAATACCAAAAAAGAGTGGGAGTTGTAAACACAACAAAGATCTTGTTCTTATTTTCAACCCTCTAGCCTTGCCCCTGTTTAGTTAGGGTCAATGAGACTCGAGACTTATAAAAATTCTCTCTCTTACTTGGAGGATGATCCTTTCATGAAGATATATTAGGAGGAACTATGTGAAATAATGGAGGGTTACCTTAGATTCCTATAGGCTATTAACATTCAAATTGAGATTCGATCATTCCATAGGAGTGGTAAAGATTTTATCTCTAGTGATGAAGCCAACACTTGTTTACATTCAAGTGTTATTACTTTTCTTGAGTCTTGTAGGAGTTAAAATTATTCACCTTTAAATTACCAAAGGATGAACACACATAAAGATACTATAGTAAACCCCAAAAATTCAAATAAGTATCATGGATCACATTGTGTGATACCATGTACCCCTCATACCCACTCCTTTAAGGTTTTTGCTAGTCATGCTGATTTTTACCACCACCTAAGGTGTAAAAATCCTTAGGATTATTACTATGTCTATTAATTCCCATATAATTAAACTTTTCTTCCTCTTAATCGACCATCATCTTGATGACAACATAATGATCCTCTTTGATTTGTTACTCACCATGGCCACTCTCCTATCGATGATCCTTTAGATGTCCATTTAGACCAACTTGATAGGAATTTCAACAATAGTAAATAGGAAAAGCTACATTATTTTATTCTTAAAAATAAGTTTACATATTATTATTTTTTAGGTTATAGGTTTACTTTATTATAATTTCACACTCAAGCTTAATTAAGCTTATGGTGTTTACATATGAGACCCAATGGTCTAAACCACCAAATAATTGCATACTAATATAATTACCCATAGAATTTATTAATGAGTAATATAATAATAACATATATAAAGTAATCTAACCAAATTTGTTAATTCTAAAGGGGTGTCTCACACATGAGATCGATGCCCAAACTAACCACTAATAATTTTTACAAAATAGAATTTAGATCACAAGAATATTAACCACTTTATAGTCTTAGACTAAGAAAGGATTAAAACTAAAGTCTTAGAGTCCTAATCCATAATTAGTCCTCATGGTTGATATTCACCTTGTGAGATTAGGTTATTCAAATAGTTCACTATCTTTTCATGCTATAACATTGCTTGATGATCCTCCCTACCTCTATTTTAACTTGTATCAAGTGTTTTCCTAATGATTGAACATATATAAAGGTCATTGGTTAGTTTGATCAAGCTTCCATGTTCAAAGGTGCCATGGTGGAGGTGAGTTGACAAGGTAACCTAGTGAAGAATCATAAGCACCTCTGATTTACCCAATCATGTGAGGTATGTTCATTTTAAAACTTTTAAGAACATCATTAGAATGTTTTGGGGTCTGATTGAGGTCTTTGATAGGTTCTAAAGGTATCTTTATATATGTTAGCATTATATTCATTTGGTATGCCTCATTAAGGTCATGTGTGTGTCTTAAAATCAATAATTTTGACCATGTTGAGACCTAATTTGACCTTAATAGGACACAAAACAACCATACACACATTAAATAGACTTCATACACTTCATTAGGCCATTATTAAGGCATTTCATGCACCATTGAATCCATTCCCACAAAGGTCAATGCCTAATTACCTTTAATGGGCTCCACACGATCTAATTTATTCCTTTTCAGGTTCATAATTCATACCATAGACTTATAATAATTAGATGACTTCTAATTTCCATCCATCATGTCTGTTAAATATGGGTTTTGGTTTAAAACTTTAGAAAATGTAGGGAAATTGTAGGATTTAGAGGTTTTCTAAATGATATGAATCCATAAATTATGGGCTAACTCAAGTGAAGTTACAAAACTATAGGGGAAGTCAATAATGGCAAGTATGGAAGATACTAGAGTGTTTCAATGCTTGGAGAGCTCAAAATTGACCCACCTTCCCATCAAGTTCATTGGTAAACATGGAGAGTAATTCAGGTTTGTACTCAGACTATATGAAGGAGAGAAAATTAAGACCTAAGCTCTTAAGCAAAGGAAGTAGACTTGGTTTAATTTCATTCATGGGCATTGGTTTTTGGATTGGTCCCTTGAGATATATGAACATTACTTAATAACTTAAGGGATCTGAGCATCACTCATGTCTACATGAGCCAAATGTAATAAAATGGTTTTCATGAGTTTTTGGCTTATTTGGATAAACCAATGGTCATTCCTATTTCTTCAGGTCTTGAAAGAACCCCCCATGGATTTTTAGTGTTTGGACCACACGTGTGAGCTTATATAACCATGAAACATATAGACTAGTGAGCTTTATAGTCTATAGGTAGGTTTGGATAATAAGTAGAATGTTGAGTACTCTTACTAGAGGAAATTGATAATATTGAAAGATCAATTGGGTGTGTAAATATTTCCTATACCTCTTTCCTCAAGTTTGAGGTCCATCAGTCTCTTATTTCTCTACGGTGTCTTCAAGAAAAGGCCCATATACATCAGAAGTTCACTATGTGGGAGCATTGTATGTTGTTCAATGGTACCCTTAGAAATTTCAAACATAGTCAAGAGTATGAAATGGAATGTTGAAATGATGATAAGTCATCATCATATCTTTAAGAATAGGTCCCTTAACCTACATGATAGCCTCATAGGCCCTATAAACACATCCTTGCCTCCATAGCTCACATAACCAATTTTAGTAAACATTAAGGTTTTTAGCCAATGTTAAGGTTTCTCAAAGATTCCTAGGTTTCATATTTTGACTGCATAAGCATTTTCTTGGTCTACAAAGTGTCATGTTTGGATAGGTATGTGTATTAGGGTATTCAAGGTCCCTATGGGTTATCTTGGAAAGGTTTCCATGCTTCATTTCATGTTATTTTTACACCTTTTTCATTTCATGTTTTCTTCACTACCTTTTCACTATGTTTTAACACTTATTTTTATGTTCTAACCTCCATATCACTCCACAATCATCCTCATCCAATCATCCACCCTTCATTCCAAGTCTGAACCATATGAATTAGACCTAATTATCCATTAGGACCCTCAAGAAACATGAGGTTATGGAGGATGGATCTATATGGGTCATATACCCTACTAAAGTGGAAAATGACCACCTATAGGAAACCACCTTAAGCATACTAAGTGAGAACCTTCAAGAGCATTATGCGTATACCACTCATGGGCATAGGAAGTGGAATGAACATAAGAGAATGGATACCCAAAGGAAGTATATGAAGATGTGAAAAATCCATAAGGGATTAAAATAGTTAAAAGTAACTGTATTCACCTGTAAGGCTATTGCTCAAACCTCTATAGATAGTCAATGCAAGTAGATGAATGCATATAACATTATTGGTGCATATTGAGACCTATATATTACTTAGGGTAAGAGATAACATAAATAAAATAAGGGGAAAGTTTAAAACTAAAAATGAGGATAAGCCTCAGTAGTTACCTCATTTAAAGGGTAATAAAACAACAAACACAAACTTGAGAATAACACAAACCAATTAGGCATAAACCCTAAGCCTAAGGTAGAGAAGGTATGAAAGAGGAAAGGATGTTGGAATATTACTATCTAAGATTGTCCCTAGTATTTAAACACATGATTGAAATCCTATCATCATGGGAATCTAAAGAAATAAAGGAAAAAGGCTTACTCAAAACCTCATGCTCTTAATCACTCAGTTAATAGGCAGCCTACCGCTAGTCAAGACAAAATTATAGTTTTAGGTCACTATGGGCATGACCAAGACTCCAAATTTATTAATAATGGTAATTGTGAGTGTTTCAAGGCATCCATACTCCTATTTAAATCAAAAGTGTAGTGTGTATACCCACTATTTTGTCTAAGACCTAGCCCAATTTGTGACAATCAATTTTGGGGTTAGGTGAGTGAATGCATGTTTTAAAGGGCTTGCAAACAAATTAGAGTCCAAAATTGGTTCTAAAACAATTTGAGGTGATGATAAAGGTATTCATACACCTAAAATGGAATCAATATCTAGTATTCAAATTAGATGCTCTTGAGGCATGGCCAAAGGAAGATAGATCTTGGCCTAGTCTTAAATCCTAATGCCATCCTAAAGCTTCCCCAAGTAATTCTAATTAAGTTGATGGCCATGAAAGATGTGGAAGAGTGTTTTGGGTTTTGATAAGATGGTTTCAAGTGAAGTGAAGAAATACAAGGTTTATAATGGCCTTAAAACCCTACTCAAGGTGTAACTTCAAGTGTTCATACACTTTAACATATAGAGGCTTAGGCCTAAGGCCTTTAGGAAAATTTAAGTCCCCCTATGGACTAGAAATATATGAAAGAATGACATGCATTAAAGGGATAAATTTTATGAATGATCCCTAAGAAGTAAACCTACTAAAATTGGCTAATAAAAAACTTGAAGGTCACCTTCTAATACTCCTCTCTCCACACACCCTCTGCATGGGACCCCAATCCATTGAGGGAAGATAAAGGGGTTTGGTTTGGATGTACATACACTATGAACTATTGTTAAGATGGTGGATGCTATGAAACATTCTAAAATCCCATAAAGTACCTAATGGTGAATTATTATTTCAAAACACATCCAAATGAAGTTGTTTGGTCCTAAAATGGTCTTGAAGGTCCCCTCAAGTATTTTGTGTATCATAAAAACTCATTGATTGACATGTGTAGGGGTTAGATTTTATGGAATAATCATAAGAAAACTAATTTGAGATTGAAATTAAATAAATGAGAAGTGTTTATGTGTATCATTGGGTTAAGAAGAGAGAACTGGTCCTAAATCTTCTAAATAGCCCTCTAATAATCATTTACAAGGACTTCCATCAGTGGTTATTCAAGTAGATAGGCAAAAATATTGAGATTAATAGCTGCATACATTCATCAGAGATAAAATAATTTAATCAAGTAAATATCACTACTATATGAGACCTCTAAGGTGATATTTAGATTTGAAACAAGGTAGAGGTACCTCACAACCCTAGGGAAAGGATCCAAAACTTAGGGTTCAGGTGTCCAGACATACTAGTCTAACACCTTCATTAGAATAGTACCATTAAAACGTGGAGAAAATAGAAATTTGAGAAGATAGGTCACTTTAGACCCTCATGGGAGAGGTAATCATGATGTTTAGGGACATTTTGGTCACTTTTAGTCTTAGGAGAATTCCTACAGTTACTCCTTTTAGTCTACAGACACCCTAACACTATTTAGGAGGCATGTTTCTCACTCGAGGGGAATTTTCAAATGATAAAAAATATAAGGAAACTTTAAGTGGGGGGTAAATAACTCTAAAGGAGGTATATGGGTATATCAATATGCATTTAGTGTAATTAGTTCATATACTTAGGCCCTAATCTCTATGAACCATCACTAAGAGTCTTAGGCACTCTTAAACCCATCTAAAACCTTAATAAAAACTCAACTATAAATATTTTATTTTAGATGTATCTAAATATGTAGGAAACACTTAAATAACCCTTGTAACATTTTGTCCACTTAGGATAAGTCATGTCCATGGTACTTGATTATATGGAGGCTATATGGATACCTTTTAAAAATTTAAATTTATAAGATTATAAGTGGAAAATATGGTGAAAGACCTAATAAAGAATTATAAACCATGGAAAATGTTAGTTAAAGACTTGTTTCACTCCATAAAATATGGAATTATTCATTTATCTACCTTTAAGTATCTCTACTAACTCTTCCTAAACTAACAGTCTGTGGGGCTAGTCTAAATTAGCCTAGTCATGCAAGGTAGATGAGTTTGCAAATGAAAAATGTTTGAAGGGTATAAATTCCAATACAAAGGGTTAATCCAAGAGTAATACAAGTCTTATAAAATGATTTGAGTGTTTAATTTAGATGTTATAGTCATTCAAATAGTGAATATGCAAAAAGATGAAGATTTTGTAGGTGAGGCCTACTTAATCAACAAGTAGAAGGCCATAGTAGACATATAATAGAACTATGATATTAATGAGCCACCTTGGGAAATTTTTAAATATCCATTATGGTGAATAGATTCCATGTTGAATACCATTATGAAGGAATGGAGGTATTTTCAAATCCAAGTCAACATGCACATTAAAGAGGAGGCGACTCAATGCCTCTTGAAGGCCTAATCAAACCCCATTTGCACTTTGTAACTATAATTATAGGAGTAATGGGTTATTTTGGGTGTGGTCACGTTATATATGAATTAAAAAAAGATATTTATATCTTTGACACCTCACTTCAATTCCAAAAGGGAGTCATTTAAGAGTGTCAACACATGGAAGGAGTGACTATGACTATTATAACTACCATATGGCCACCTTGGTCTCATTCATGGCCTCTACTATGCATGGATAATTTTCCCCTCTCTCATCATGAAAATTATATATAATTATTAATTGAGATCTTTATTCTTATCCCTCAGTTGGGTGTAGTAAATCTCTTCTAAAATTATACCTTGTACCTTTAAATCAATATAGAAGGACAATTACAAACCTTTTATTTGAATGTTAGTGTGTAGCATGATATTTGATTTGTAGAGTGTATGAGTTTCCTTGTATTTTTTATGTCCTTTCATGAAACTAACATCATATTTTTATTATTTTTAGGTTATGTGAAGTATTAATATGCATAATTGTTCTTGTAGTATTGATGGGATAATAGTGTCTTGTGCATACCTATGTTTGTAGCCTTCAAGTTGAATAATTTACACTTGAAATTCACATGAAATATTCATGCCTAGGAATTTATTAAGATATTTTATCAGTTTTTATTTTAATCATATTCATAAGTGTGTCTAAGGAACAAAGCAAAGGAGGATAGTCAAGTATTGATACATCACCACTTCTAGTGTAGGTTTCTTTCTAAGTTTTCATCTTTATCCCTCTTCACCCCAATAGATTTAGGTCATAGAGAGAGATAGAATAAGTGATCAATCAGGGGAGCTACCCCCATAATCTATAGGTTTTACCTAGACTGTAGGTAGCCCATAACCTATAGGTCAATCCCATGTTAGTCTAAGTTTGAGGAGGGTTTGAATAGTATTCTTCAAGAGGGTGAAACTTGGGTAGATAATAGTTATATCACACCTAGTGAGATCAAATTTAAAGTGACTTAAGACATGATTTGACAAATTTTGAGGACATATAAAGGCTAAATACATTCATTAGTAGATTTTCAAGGAGTTTCATGCAAAAGGTGTCTACTAGATCTTCTTCAAAAGGTAAGAATATTGAATTTATTTAATTTTTATTGGATATTATAAGAATAAAGAGGTTACCTAGATTCAATATTAATCCTACACCTCCCAATTCCTCCAATTACACCAATTCTACCCAAAAAAAGTTTGTTGTAAATCATCTATTCCTAATGGCCATACCTATGATACAAGATTTTGTACATTTTAATGGTGGTAGTACTTTGAACCTTAACTAGTTTGATGATATCCCATCTATTACCCTTAAAAGTCCTCCTTACTTTACACGAGAGAACTCAACCACCCCTATAGATAACATAGTAGACATAGCCAATCTATGCTCAATACATTGCATAACCTAAAATAATGTGGCTATGAGAATTTTATCAACCTCCTTGAGGGGTAAATCAATTCAGTGGTATAGGGTTCTTACGCCTACCTATATAACCACATGGGATGAATTTGGAGAGAATTTATGTGAAATTTTTAAGGAGATGAGTGAACATGTGTCCTTAGTAGAATAACTCACCTCAATCAAGATAGCCTCTTAGGAATCCATGGTAGATTTCAATTATAGGTTTCAAAAAACCTAGGATAGGATTCCTATCATCATCAAGCCTACCCAAACTATGCATTCTCATACTATCTAAGATCCTTAAACTCTGATGTAGTTATGATACAATAAATAGGGGGACTACCTTGTCAGAAGCCTATGAGATAGCTATAAGAGCTGAAAATTACCTAATCCAAGTAGGAAAACTTAATCTTAAGCTTCTCATGACCTTATTTCTAGAAATTTAACCCTATTTTCCCACCATTTTCCAATTTATAGCCCCAAATAATTAGGAGTAGTTAGATGGAAACTAAGTAGATAGGCTGGGTAAGATAGAGGGACTTTTCAAAGCCCCAAAAAATAAACTAGTAACTTTAGAGAGGTAATAAAATCAACCTTATAGAACCTATCTATCACCTTACCAAGTTTCATATCATTTTTACCCATATAATATGCCTCCTTATCAACCAAACCAATAAGGCCAAGGGAAAATTACATAGGCCAAACCTTATAATAGTTTTAATCCTAATGTTGCCAATACTTCAAGAGCCTTGGTGCCAACATAGAACAACTATGCATAAGAAGGTCAGTGGTCTAATCCATGGGAGAAATTAGGTGAGATGATAATGGATCCAAGTGGTGAAAGATGTTAGACTTTTTATATGAAACATGGTCCTACCTTTCAAACACATGACAACATGCCTCCTCCAGAACACAAGGAGAGTTCTCAAATGCCTCATGGAGACATGCCCTTCAAGACCCTATATGAGGTACCAAGTCAAAAAGGAACAAATGGAAATAAGGCACATTGTGAAACCACTTTTTTTAATTTTTAAGAAGGTGAGCACTTGTTTGAGCATGTGGAAAAAAATTAGGGGCATAATGTACTCAAGGCATATAACTCAATTGTAACTCACACAAGAGCTAAGCGAAAAATGGTGGATGATAGTTTAGGGAAGTATAAAGCAACTCCAACACATCCCAAAATAACTCAAGAGGTTTACACTTAAGGTAAAATCCACAAAATACTTCTAACACAATAAACAATAAAATGACATGGGCAACAACATAAAAGTCTTTTTATTCCCCAAGTCATACAATATCTAAGTGATGCCTCTACTTATAAACTTCAGCCCAAGATATTCAGTTCTCCCTTTATCATTATGGACTACATGAAGAAGGACAATGTTAGTATTCCTATGTGGGATGTTTTACTCATTCTGGGTCAGAAGGAACTCCTTCAATAACATCTCTCCAAGCTTCATGTCATGGAAAAAAAGCCAATAAGGTGAGTGCAATATTTGTTAGAGATAGTTAATATTATAAATAATAAACACCTAAAGTATTCAATCCACCTCCATTCTACTTATCATTCATAATATGATACTCCCTTATCCATAATTACATGATATATAGTGGTGTCAGTACTTCTATCATGCCCAAAGCCATAGCTGATAAGCTAGAACTCAAGTATTAACCCAATGAAAAGTGATTTTTACAATCAGATGTGTCTCTTAAAAAGACTATGGGTGTCCTTAAGGACCTCAAGATTGTATTATATGCCTACCCTAATTGTACCATATTCTAAGATGTCATTTTATTTAACATTCCTCCTTACTTGGCCCTATGCCTATTTAGGGATTTCACCACAAAAATTGGGGGGTATCTTTATTTTGACTAGTCATACATGGAATTTAAGACTAGGTATGGGACAAGGGTTAACATTAGGTCTTAACCTATATCTAAGTTCCACTTAGAACCCTACATTCCCAACCTATCCAATGTAAACTACACTATCTTAGATAAAGATGAGCATATTAATGATCAAGAGTCCAAAGAACCACTTGAAGGTACCTTAGATATTCTCTTTGATGAGTGGGAAATAGAAAACCATGGTTATGATCCATACAAGACCATTGAGGAGGTAGGATTAGGTGTGTACTATATTCATGAAGAAGGAGCTATTATGCCTTATCTCACTAGCCCAAGTTAAGAGCATGAAGGAATATGGAGTTTATTATTTGATATATCAATGTCAAAAAATGGGAGTGGGATAGGTGTTATTATTGTCTCCTCTTCCAATAAAAGGTAATATTATATGTTAAGGGTTTAGTTTAGCTTCACTTCAATCATTGAAAAATATGAAGTCATCATTTATGGGCTATAATGGGTAAGGAGAAGAGGAATTAAGCTCTTGCAAGTGAAGGGAGATAGTGAACTAGTGATGTAGTAGGTGAGGGGTATTACTATAGTAAAAAAATAAAATTTTGAAGGAATATAAGCATTGAGTTTTGGATATCTTGGAGGACTTCCAAGACTTTGACATCCCTTCCATACCTAGGGAGTCAAATCATCATGCATATAGACTAGTTGTCATTGGTGCACAATATGACATAGTTGATGGAGTTAAAGAAACCAAAGTGTATTAAAAAATAAAGGTGGTGTGTAGACCATAATTAATTTATAATGAGATAATTTGGAAAGTTTTTGAGATTGACAGTTAGATTACTTGATTTATTCGACATGAAGTGAAATTTTTAAAAAAAACCAAAGTAAATTACAACATCAATTTGGTGATCATATTGTCTAGATGAGGACCAAAAACTACCCAAAGGTTTAGTGACATTAGAGATTATTTTAAATGAAGATGATCAATTGAGGAAGGGCAAGGTGAGTATCTCCACCAAAGAGGAACATTATGACAAGGTAGTTATTTTAAAAGATAAGCTGCTTAAGTTAGGGAAAGTGAATACCAAAGATGAGTTATATACCTTCATAGCCTTATGTAAAGAGTTTGAGAATATATTTTCATGGGAGTTAAATTATTTTAAAGGTTTTAAACCTAAGTTGGCCCAATTCACCATAGAGTTAGAGGATAATGCAAAAGTGATAAGGCAAAAATAAAGACCAATCAACCCTAAAATTAAAGTACTCATGAAAGGAGTTGAAAAAATTGATTGCATCCAAGATCATATTCCTTATTAAACATTACTCATGGGTGGAAAATATTGTGCCTATAAGGAAGAATAATAGGGAAATACATTTATGTGTTGACTTTAGAGACCTTAACAAGGTGTCTTTGAGAGACCATTATCCTCTACCCTCTGTGGATCAAATTCTTCAAAAGGTTGTAGGATCTCAGAAATTATCCTTACTTGATGGATACTCTATATATAATTAGATATTTTTGAGAGAATATGATAGACATAAGACTACCTTTACAACAAAATGGGGCACCTATGTATACATGAAGATTCGCTTTAGACTGTCTAATGCTAGGGTAAATTTATAAAGGGAAATAGATGTAGCCTTCCAAGGGCTCATTAATGAGATGGTTCTCATCATTCTTGATGACATAATTATATTTTCAAAGGATCCTAAGGATCACATGGAACACTTGTGGTTAGTGTTTGATAGGTGTAGGCAGTTTGGGGTCTCCTTGAACCCCCAAAAAAGCATATTTATAGTCCATGAGGGTAGACTATTATGACATATTGTGTCAAAGGATGGCCTCTCCATTTAACATAATAGGATTAAATAAATACTATAATTACCCATTCCCAATCATAAGAAAGGTTTTAGAGATTCTTGGGAAAGATTAACTTCATAAGGAGATTCATTCCAGGATTTACAGAGTTGGTGAAGACACTTACTCATATGCTCAATAATCACAAAGAGTTATCATGGAAAAAGGAAGGAAAAATAAGTTTTGACGCCACCAAGTAGGCCATATACCAATCTCCCACACTCATCAACCTTGACTTTAACAAGGAATTTTTCATGTATGCTTTCTCCATAGTGAATTCCATTTCTACTATGCTCATGCAATAAAATGATGAAGGACTGGAACAACCAATTGCTTTATTCAATTAAAAATTATAAGGACATGAAGAAAGATATATATTTTTTGAAAAAAATGTGCTTGATGTCATGAGAGGGATAAATTTTTTCATACATATGGTGTCAATAATAAAGTCATTGTGATGGTAGTTCACCGAAGTATAAAAGATTTCATACTTAATAGAGACTTCAACGAGAAGAGGGATGGTTGGGTGAATAAATGTATGGAATATGACATTAAAATGAGGGTTTAAAAAATGATCAGAGGTAGGGGAATCTATTAAAATCCTGAATTATAAGTTAAAGAAGAGAAAGAGATGATATAGGTAGTCCATGACAGTTAGCAGACAATTACAAACATGACCCCTCTCAACTGGACCAATGATGTGGTAAAGTTTCTCCAAATAGGATAATATCATATGGGATTATATAGTACAAAAATAAGAAAATTTAGGATATATTAAATCCCTTAAATCTTTGTGGATGGACTATTCTTCAAGAAGGATATAGGATGTATGCTCTTAATGTTTGTTGAATCAAGTCAAATTGATGAGTTACTAAAGCAGTTTCATGATAGGCCTAAAAATGGGAATTTTTAAGCAAAGAAAAAAGATTAGAAGATCATTAGAGTATGATAATTTTTTACCACCTTATTTAGTGACTCATATTCTTAGGTTAAGAAGTTTTCTAAGTATGCCATGTTCACTAGTATATAAAGGTTAAATACCTTACCCTTACAACCCACCTAAGTTAAATAACCCTTCATGAAATGGGGATTATAATTAATAGGAATGATAAAATAACTTTATATTTATATTAATAAATGGGTTATAATATACAATAATTACTTCATAAGGTGGGTGGAGGCAGCTGCACTCAAAGAAGCTAATAAGAACTCAATTTTAGAGTTCTATGATAGTCTTGTGGCCAAGTTTTTGGTCCCCTCAACCATCATATAAATTAATTAATTAGAATTAAATAGTTATAAATTATGTGATTGTGTCCTTATCATGGAATATAGCTCAAATATTCCTCTATCTACTACCCATAGGGAAATAGGCTAGTAGAGTCCAACAAGAATTTGATAAGGATCATCAAGAGGATAATGGAGGAAAATCAAAGAGAATGACACACAAAGTTGAAGAATGACTTATGGGAGGATAGAGTAACACCTAATAGGTATAATAGTCACACTACTTACCTCATTATTTATTGTAAAAATTAAAAACTACCCATTTCCCATGAGCTACCAACCTTAGGTCTTTCTCACCAACTTGAACTCATGGAAGATGATGCAATAGAAGTAAGAATGAATGAGATGAGAGAATCAAAGGAAACAAGGGATAGTGATATGCATGACATGTGTTCCATTCAACAAAAATTAAATATATTATTTGATAATAGAGATTCATCTAAGACCTTTCAATAAGGAGACATAGTGCTTAAGTGGGATGAAGACTATGCCAAGATAGGTAAACACTCAAAGTTTAATAATATTTGGAGTGAACCATATGTAATTAAAAGTTTTAAAGAAAGTAATGATTTAAAATTATACATATTTAATGGTGAGTAAATCCAAATCCTTATAAATGGGATGTTCCCCAAGTATTGTTATTAGATATCTTTATGGTCCTCTTGTACATAGTTATTAGTGTGTGTCTCTTTCCTCTAAGTACTTCTACACATGCTTAGTTGTTTGTTGTCTTATTTTTATTATTTTATAATGTGTGTGTTTTATTTTATTATCTATTTTTTTGTGTCTTGTTATGTATCATTGAGTCTCAAGGTCTACAAGGTATTGAGTAGAGTCTATGCACAGTCAAAGATCCATTTACTAGTTATGAAGAGCAAGTCAAGAAGTTATGAGTTTTCTTGACCAGGAAGATGGTCAAGCCTATTGATTCACTAGAAATGTTGAAAAATTTATAGTCTTAGACCTATAAATGAGTAAATATAAATTATTATAATCCTAATATATCATTAGTCCTCATGGTTGTTATTCACCATGTGAGATTGGGTTATTCAAATAGTTCACTATATTTTCATGCTATAACATTGCTTGATGATCCTCCCTATGTCTATTTAAATTTGTATCAAGTGTTTTAATAATTATTTAACATTTATAAATTTCATTGGATAGTTTTATGAAGCTTTAAAATTCAAAGGTGCCATGGTAGAGGTGAGTTGACAAGGCATCCTAGTGAAGAATCATAAACACCTCTAATTTGCCCAATCATGTGAGGTTTGTTCATTTTAAAAATTTTAAGAACATATAAAAATGTTTTAGGGTCCAATTGAGGTATTTTATAGGTTGTAAAGGTCTCCTTATATATGTTATAATGATATTCATTTGGTATGACTCATTAAGGTCATGTGTGTATCCTAAAATTAGTATTTTTGACCATGCTGAGACTTGATTTGATCTTAATGGCCCACTAAACCACCATCTATGCCTTTATTATACTTCATAAACTTTATTATGCCATTACTAAGGAATTTCATGCTCAATTTAACCCATTCCCATAAAGGTCAATGCCTAATTACCTTCAATGGGCTCCACATGTGCCAATTTATGCCTTTTTAGCATCCCTAATTCATACCATAGACTTTAAATCATCACATGACTCCTAATTTCCCTCCATAATGCCAATTAATAATGGTTTTTATTGTACAAATTGGGAAAATATAGGGAATTTATAGGATTTAGAGGTATTCTAAATGGTATGGATCCTTACAATATGGATTGACTCAGGTGGAGTTAAGGATATATAGGGGGAAGTCAATAATGGAAAGTGTGAAAGAAACTAGTGTTTAAATTATTGGAGAGATCAAAACCAACCCACCTTCCCATCAAGATCATTTTTAGACTTGGAAAGCACTTCAGGTTTATGATCAAACTATACAAAGGAGAGAGAATGAACACCTAGTCTCTTATCCAAAGGAAGTAGACTTGGTCAGCTTTCATTCATGGGCACTAGTTTCTAAATTGGTCCCCTAAGCTCTATGAACATTCCTTAAGAACTTAAGAAATTGTGCATCACTCATGTCTGCATAAGCTAAATGGAACAAAATGGTTTTTGATGATTTTATGGCTTGTTTGGTTAAACCAATGGTCATTCCTATTTCCTTAGGTCTTGAAAGAACCTCCCATGGATTTTTTTAGTGTTTGGACCACATGAATGGGATTACAGAACCATGAAACATCTAGACTAGTGAGGTTTGTAGTATGCAAGTAGGTTTGGATAGTAAGCAGAATGTTGAGTAATCTCATCAAAGGAAATTGATAATATTGAAAGATCACTTGGGTTTGTAAATCTTTCCCATACATCTTTGTTCAATTTTTAGGTCCATCAATCTCTTATTTCTCCAAGGTGTATTCAATAAAAAGGCTCATATACATCTAAATTTCACTATGTGGGAGCACTTTCTATTGTTTAATGGTGTCCATAAAACCTTCAAACACAATCAAGAATATGAAATGGCAAGTTGAAGTGATGCTACGCCATTATCATATCTTTAAGATCAGGTCCCTTAACCTCCATGATAGTATCATAGGCCCCGTAAACACCTCCTTGCCTCCAAATCTCATACAATCAATTTTAACAAAAGTTAAGGTTTTTTATCCAATGTTAAGGTTTCTTAGAGATTCTTTAGTTTTATTTTTTGATTGCATAAGTATTTTCCTAGTCTCCAAAGTGTCATGTTTGGATAGGTATGTGTATTAGTATCTTCAATGTCCCTATGGGTTGTCTTGGAAGGGTTTCCATGCTTCATTTAATGTCATTTTTACACCTATGTCATTTCATTTTGTCTTCACAACCTTTTCACTATGTTTCAACCCTAATTTTTATGTTCCAACCCCCATATCACTCAATATTCATCCTCATCTGCTAATACACCTTTCAATCCAAGGTTGAACCATATTAATCAAACATAACTATCCCTTGGGACCCTAAAGAACCATGAAATCATATAGGATAGATCTATATGGGTCATATAGCCTATTGAAGTAGAAAATGAACACCTATAGGAAAGCACCCTGGGCATGCTAAGTGAGAACCTTCAAGAGCATTGTGTGCAGACCACTCATGGGCATATGAAGTGGTATGAAAATAAGAGAATGGATACCCCATGGAATTAGATGAAGATGTAAACAAGTCATAAGGGATTAAAATAACTACAAGTCACCCTCTTCACTTATAAGTCTATTTTTCAAACCCCTATAGATAGTCAATATTTAATAATGTCAATCCCATTAATTTAATAATGTCAATCCAGGGTCGGTGTCTAAAGGATGTATGCAATGGGATAAAGGTATATTTGGAAAATGGTTCTTTCTATCACACTCCACACTTGCAGGAATTGAAAATCACACTTGTAGAAATCAAAACACACATGTATGAAATTAAAGCACACTTGTAAGAAATTAAATTGTTGAATATAAATGACAAATATATAAAACACCTAAAGGTTCACACAAAATATATAAAGAGAAGTGTTTACCAAAAAAACAAAATAAAGTAATAATTTTCAACAAAGCGATAATTACATAAGAAATAAATAAAAATACATTGGATCCATCTTTCGTGGAATGAGTGGTCAGCTCATTTATTGGAAGAGGATTTATTTAGAACATAAGCTTTAGAATAAACTAATAAGAATAATGGAAATAAAATTATATTGATTCTGTTTGGGTGTGGGAGTTTAAATTTGTAATCTTATGCTTCTAGCAAACCCCTTATTTAGGAGTAACAACCTTGATATCCTATCCTATCTCAATTTCCACAAAATATGGAGATAGATATTTATTCTAAAAATGAAATCTATTATAACATAATCTTGATCTCCACCAAATATGGAGAGAGATATTTATTAGAATGAAATTAGATAAATTTATATTTGAATACAATCCATAATGAAAAGTATATATATATAAAAATCTATGCATAGAAAGGCTTCATATGAAAAGCACTCTTTGTGATAGATAGAATAGACCAATAAATCATTAGAATACATTTAGGAATAATTTCCAAAAAAGTATACATTGATCCCATTCAATTATATAACAAACCTCCTAAAATCTATAGGAAACCTACTAAAATCTATAGTTGGTCTGATGTAACCCATAACCAGTCTAATGTAATCTGTAGCTAGTCTGATGTAATCCATAAATACTATATGATTATATATCAAGATTATAGGAGTTTGTAGTAGGATTGTGTGAGTATTTAACTTGAATAAATTTTTTTATCCATTTTAGAAGACTCTGACACTAATCCAACATTATTATTGAATGGTTACTCTTCATACTTTGAATCATTCTTAGCTTAGTATGAACTATGTGTGCATTCATTGACATATTTTTATCAATAATCATGAGTAATATCTAAAAAATAGATAAAAATTAATTATAAATACATAACCATGATATATAATTTCTATTTTATTCTAAATAAATCATAAGTTTGAAGACTAAATTAAGATCCACTTCCTATGCAAGAAAAAAGATGTTATTTTATAGATATAATGAGCCATATTATAGTATCATAAGACCTCCATATTGATTAGGTTAAGATAAAACATACATAAAATAAGGGGAAATATTAAAAATAAAAATGAGGATAAGACTTAGTAGTTACCTCATCCAAAGGGCAATAAAACATCAAACACAACCCTGAGAATAACATAGGACAATTGGGCATAAACCCTAAGCCTAAGGAGGAAAAGGTATGTAAGAGGAAAGGATGTTATAAAATTACTATCTAAGAGTGTCCCTAGTCCTAAAATACATTATTTATATCCTATCACTAGAGGCATCTCAAGAAACAAAGGACAAACTCCTACTCAGAACCTCATACTCCCAATCACTTAGTCAATAGGCAACCTATAGCTAGTCAAGACAAAATTATTTTTTGAGGTCTTTATGACATGACCAAGATTATAAATTTAGTAAAAATGGTCATTTTTAGTGGTTTAAGGAATCCATTCTCCTATTTATGTTATAAAAATAGTGGGTATACCCACTATTTTATCTCAGACCTAGCCTTGTCTTTAACAATCAATTCTAGGGCCAGGTAAGTGAATTCATGTTTTGAAGGGATTACAAGTAGATTAGAGTCCATATGTGGTTCGAAAACAATGTGAGGTGATGTTTAGGGTCTTCATAAACCCTATAAAGGAAGAAACATCTAGGATTCCAATCATATTACCTTTAGTGTAGGCCAAAAGAAAATAGATCTAGGCCTAGTCTTAAACCCTAATGCTGTCTTAAAGCATCCATAAGTAATTATAACAAGGTTGATGGCCATGAAAGATGTGGAAGAGTGTTTAAGATTTTTATAAGATGTTTTTAAGTTAAGGGAAGTAATAAAATGCTTAGAATGGCATTAAAACCCCACTCAAGTCACAAAACCCCAACATAACCAATTGGAGGTATAACTTCAAGTGTTTGTACACTCTACCATAGAGAGGCTTAGGCCTAGGGAATTTGGGGAAATTTAAGTCCCCATATGGAATAAAAATTGATGAAATAATGATAGTCATTTAGGTGATAAATTTTATTAATGATCCTTAAAAATTTAACCTACTAATATTGGCTAAGAAAAAACTTGAAGGTCACCTTCTATTGCTCATCTCTCCACACACCTTCTGCATGGGACCCCAAGATATTGAGGAAAGATTAAGGGGTCAATTAACCATAGGTTTATATAAATTAGTTATAGTTTGGATGTTTTTACACTATGAACCATCATTAATATGGTGGAAATATTGAAACCTTCTCAAACCTTATAAAGTACTTGATGGTGAATTCTTGCTTTAAAACACATTCAAATGAAGTTGTTTGGTCTTAAAGTGGTCTTGAAGGTCACTTTAAGTCTTTTGAGCATCATGAAAACTCATTGATTATCATGTGAAGAGGTAATAATATATATAAGAGTCTTGAGAAAACTATTTTGAGCCCAAAATCAAAGAAATGAGAAGTGTTTATGTGTATCATGGGGTTAGGGAGAGAGAATGGGTCCTAAATCTTCTAAATAGCCTTTTATCAGTCATCTACAAAGACCTCCATGACTAGTTCTAAAAGTAGATAGGCACATATGTTGATATTAACAATTGTATGAATTATTTATAGGTAAAATAGATTAATCAAGTGAATATTTATATTCAATGAGACATTTGAGGTGATATTCAAATTGAAAACAAGGTAGAGGTGACATAAAACCCTAGGGTAAGGGACCAAAACTTAGGATCTAGGTGTCTATACATACTGGTCTAATACCTCCATTAGAATAGAACCATTAGAAGGTAGATTAGAGATAAATTTGAGAATTTAAGGTACCTTATAACTTCATGGGATAAATCATAATTATGTTTAAGGACCTTTTAGTCACTTTAAGTTCCATGAGAATTCCTACAATTAGTCCTTTTGGTTTGTAAACACCGTAACATTATTTAGGAGGCATGTTTCTCACTTGAGGGGCATTTTGAAATTCTCACAAATATAAATAAAATTTACATGAGAGGTCAATTAATTTATTGGAGGTAGAGGGGTATATCAATATGAATTTAGTGTAATTGGTTTAGAGATTTAGGCCCTAATATCAATGAACCATCACTAAGAGTCCTAGACACTCTTAAAACCCTCTAAAATGCTAATAAGGACTCAAATATAAATATTTAGTGAGAAATGAATCTAAATAGGTATTAATCACTTAAACAAACCTTATAACATGTTGTCCACTTAGGCAAGGTATTGTCTATTGTACTTGATTTTATGGAGGCTATTTAGACACCTCTAAAAAATGTAAATTTATAGGGGTTTAAGTGGAAAATGGTGTACAAGACCTAATAAAGAATTCTAAACCATAAGAAATTTTAGTTCAAGACTTGTTTCACTCCCCTAAAGCTTTAATTTTTCATGCATCTTCCTGTATATATCTCTGTTAACTCCTCTTAAATAACTAGTTTGTGGGGTTATTCTAAATTGGCCTAGTAATGCAAGGTAGATGAGTTTGTAGATGAAAGATGCTTGAAGGGTCTAAATGTCAATACATAGGGTTAATCCAGGAGTACTCTACATCTTTTTAGATGATTTGATATTTTAGTTTAGTTGTTATATTAATTAAAATAATGGATATATATAAAGATAAAGAATTTATAAGAGAGGCCTACTTAATCAACAAGTAGAAGGTCTTAGTAGGTGTAGAATGACACTATGATATTAATGATCCACTTTGGAATATTTTTAACCATCCATTGAGATGATAAAATTATAGGTTGAATACCATTATGAAGTAATAGATATAGGTTCAAATCTAAGTTAACATGCACATTAAAGAGTACGTTGATCAATGCCTCTTAAAGGCCTAATCACACCCCATTTGCACTTTGTAACTATCATTAGAGGAGTAATGGGATATTTTGGGCATGTTCATGCTCTATATTAATTCAAATAAGATATATACAACCTCAAAACCTCACCTCAATACCAAAATGAAGTCATTAAAGAGTGTTAACACATAGAAGTAATGACTATGACTATTGTAGCTAACATATGGTCACCTTGGTCTCATTCATGGCCTCTCCTATGCCAGGATCCTTCTTCCATATATTATGAACATTATATATAAGGAGGAATTGAGCTCTTTATTCTTATCTCTCACTTGGGTGTAACAAAGTTTTGTAAAAATTATACCTTGTGCATTTGAATTAATAGAGAAAGATAGTTACAGACCTTTTGTTTGAATTTTAGTGTGTATTGTGATAGTTTATTTATAGAGGATATGAGTTTAATTATTTTTTGTAGGTCATTTTATGCACCTAATGTCATATTATCAATCTTTATAGGTTGTGTGAGGTATTAATATGTAGAAGTGTTCTTGAAGTGTTGATGGGATAATAGTGTCTTGTGCAGACCTATGCTCTTAACATTCAATTTGAAAAACTTCAACTTGATCTTCACATGAAATATTCATGCTTATGAATTTTTTAGGAGGTTTGATTAGTTGTTAGTTTAATCAGATTCATAAGTGTGTCTAAGTAATAAAACAAGAAAAGATAGTCAAGTATTGGTGCATCACCACTTCTAGTGTAGGTTTATTTCTAATTTTTCATATTTAACCCTTTTCATCCCAATAGATTTAGGTATTAGAGAGAGAGAGATTAATTGATAAATTAGGGGAACTATCCCCATAATCTAGAGGTTTGACCTAGACTATATGTATCCCATAACCTATAGGTCAATCCCATGTTAGTCCAAGTTTGAGGAAGGTTTGAATAGTCTTCTTCAAGAGGTTGCAACTTGGGTAGCTAATAAGGAACCCAAAAAATACCCTTTGATTTGGAGGGGACCAAAAGATTATAGAGAGAAAATGATTGTGAATCCATCAAAAAATACATACTAAAACTTGAAAATTGGCTCTTTGTACATCTGGTATTGATAAAATAATGTTGACATGTTGTAGACACTATGAATTTACACCATTTTATTATAAATAAATGTATCTTAACCATTTTTTTAATCTTTTTTTATGCTAGTTAATATAGTTTTAGAATTTATCATATAACATTGTGTGAATACTCTAGTTGATTATCATTTTACCTAGGTAATTAGTTAACCATCCTTAAATCTAGTAAAATATCCCAAAGCTTATTAGGGGTAAGTTGTTTTAACCTCCATAATAAACTCTCCATAATTGAGCCCAATTAAAAACCAATTTGGACTAAGTTTAATCTATGATCTTGAGTTGTTAGAACCAACAAGTTAAAATTGGACTGAACCAGTAATGATCCCCATGATCATCATTAATATTATTAGGATCGACATCAATTTATAGCCAATCTAACCTTGAGCTAAAGGATCTTGATTTTTGCACACCAGAACATTGATAAAATTCTCTTATATCACTATGGAAGAATGCCATCCTTGTTTTAGCCTATCCACACTTTGTCCAAGGCCAAGCACATCCTTGTCAATGAGATATTTCTCTATAACACATGAAGATTTTTTAGAGGTAAGTATGTTATATGTTTGAATTATTAACCAATAAAAGTGACATATATTTCAAGTTAGGAGTTTACGTGATTGTATTTACCCTAGCTCTAGAAGCCATCACTAAGAAACTAGGAGTAATTAAAGAATAAGAAGACTTAGCCATAACATATTGGAATGAACACTTTGATAATATCTATGTAGTATATTGATTTGTTTCATTTTAAGTTTCAAAATCTTATCACATACTTTATAATAATTTATCTCATTATATTATCTACTTGATTGAAAAAATAATGGATTGACATCCCTCTAAGGAAGTGTACTACTTCATGGAACTAATTTTATATTAGACAGTCAACCCATCTATATTATTAATCCAATATTGTCCAAGTTGTCTTTTATGTGCAGGTAGTCCTTCCTAGATAAAAAATAGCTCCCACCTTTCTAGATCAATGGTGCGCATCCCCCATCATAGGTATCCTCTTTAAACCCTATATAATTTTTATTTTTAGTAAGTTAATTTTATTAAAAAATGATCTAAAAAAATACTAAAACATTCTAGCATGCCTGGAGGGACCCCTAAGGTCTCATTATTCTTATTATTTTCTTTGTGAAATTGTTTACTTGTTGAAATTTATTGATTTTTTTCTTTCATTCAAAAAGATAAAAATCCAACAGTTAAAAATAATTGCATTTATCCTTTGATTACTTAGATAATTCATGTAGAGTAATCTAGGCATATCAATATATCTTAGTAATCAAATTTCTCACACATAACCAAAACCACATAATCATAAAATAAGCATTGGAACATTTTCCTACCTAAGGTGGACCCACTTGGATTTCATCACCAAGGGGAAAACTAACTCAGTGTATTGACCCAGTATAAATTTTTTGTCAGGAAGTATAAAGGATAATCACTTGACATACTTATTGTTGTAGTATGTCAAGTGAGGGGGTAGGCCCCAAGACCAAGCCACATTATTTATTATAACATAGAATCAGGCCTCAACATACCTTCATGTACATAGAGGTTCCCATCCTTAAAAAAACCCAAAACCATCTTTAGATTACCATTTCTTAGTACCCTCATTGGCCCTTTTCATTACCACATTCTAAATTTGGTTTATTAAAAAAGTAAAATATTTTAAGTATGTTTGGTAGTGTGTGTGTTTATTTCCACCAAAATGAGATAATCAAAAGAATATTATGTGCTTTTTCATTTCATCTCTTTATTTATTTTTGGTGCTACATGATTTTGATGTGAGAATAGTCACTAAAATACAATGAATCCTCAACATCATCCTAATCCATGGAGAACACCACAAGTAATCCTACCTCTCCTAAGTCTATGGGGGAGGGTATTCCCTAGTTGTATACGCAAGGAGATCTTGAATTTGCTAGCATATTAGATAGTAATCTAATTACCCTTGATCATTACCTTAACACTTGAGCTATACCTATTCCACTTTCCCCTCAAACTTAATATTCCAAGAATGTTTTTTTCATGACCATATAAGTACCTAAATGGATTACTATAGTTATGGTTTTCAATCTTAATAATCCTTCCCCAATAGGTTCCGATACCAATGTATCACAACCATTAAAAAATCAACCCCTAGTCGTATCTAGTAATCCATCTCCAACTATCACCCAAGCCCAAAATGTTACTAAAATCTAACTTATGATTACTCCACATCCTACTAATGCACCTTAGAACCTATTAATTTAAATCCATGCAACTCTCCCAACTATTCAAACTAACATAGCTTCAAATCCTAAAACCTAATATTTACAACAAGTTCCCTTTAGCCAACCTCTTCAATAGTACATCCCATTAAATACTCAATATGTATCTCCCTCATAAGCCCTTGGATCCACTTACCTTTACTCATTCCCACAACAAAATATACCCTTACAAGCCCCATAATATGTGGTTACATCCCAACCTATTATGACCAATTTTATTAGTTATCCCTTGTCATAATCCTTTTATAATCTATTCCATAACTATCAACACCTAAAATAAAATGCCTTAGGGGCTATTCCTCAATATAATACTTAGACTAACCTTATGAACATCCTTATAAATAGGATAGAAAATATATAAGCCTCTACCTCTTTTTAGAAAAATATGCTCACCTATGAGTAAATATGCAATGAACCCATTAATCCAATTGTCCCTATTAGACCATACCCCTCACAATAGGAACTTCTAAAATTTATGAAAGTTCAAAACAAGTAAGATCCTCAATAACATATTAGAGCATTTATACATGCTTCTTATCTCATAATTCATAATGATGCTCTCCTCTTAAGAATATTTCCCATGTTGTTAACTAGACCAACTTTAGAATGGTATAGTTATATCTATCAACACTCCCTATTCTCTTTTAGGTAATTAGCCCAAATATTTTTAGAAACTTTTCCATTAACATCACAAGGAAAGTGACTATAACCAACCTCTATGCCATTAGATAATTTGATGATAAATCTATCACCAATTTTGTGGATAGATGGTGAAGTCTTATAAAATAAATTACTTTTTCCCTTCCTCAATGATAATTAATCAAATTATTTGTGAGATCATGCAATAAGCATATCTCTGTAACATTACATGTTCAATTATTAAAGACTTTTGATGAGGCCTTTTCCATGGCTCGTAAACTAATATGAGATTTATAAGAAGGAAATGTTAAGTTAAATAATAAGAAATCCAAACCCTATCCATGTAAAGGAACTAACAATACCAAAACTAAAGGCACTATTAATGCTATGCTCTTAAAATTAGCACCTCTGAAGACAAAGAGCTAATCCAAACCCTCTACCTCCTAAATGCAACCACAAAAATTGTTAACATGTTTTAATCCTTGAAAATACACACCATTAGGGGAATCATATGATTCCAATTTATATAAGATATTAAAATCTTCTATTATCAAACTTCCTCCAATTAGACCTCTTGATTTCTATCACCCCAAACCTAGTTGGTTAAAAGAAAATGACTTCTGTAACTACCTATTGACAAAATTTGACTTTAAATTCAAATTTAGACCCTTTTAGGTATAAAAATTGATTTTTTTGATGTTTAAGGGTATAAATATTTGTAATATTCTATATTATAGTTCATTTGATGTTATCTAATGCATTTTTAGCCTTAGTCATAGTCTAATGGGTTTATTTGTCAACTTGAGTCTTTTAGTGGGATTTTAAGGGTCATAAATGCAAGTGGAAAAATTACCAAGGTGGAAATGTATCCTTTTTTTCTTGACAAAATAAAACAAGTTAGGTTACATATTAGATATGTTAGTTACATCATAGTCTTGTAGGTTGTCTAACTAAAATTCAAGAAACCAACTGCAAAGGGGAACATTTAGCACTTGTACAACCCATGGAGAAGTGTGCCACTTGGGAAAAGATAATGGAAGGCCTCTTCATACTCCTAAAAATAATATAAATTCTTAACATGTTATGGAAGTGCCATTTTTAATCCAAAACCATTATGCTTCTTTTTTTACCTTTGTAGACATATATAAGTGACCTTCAAGTTTGTGCTTAGTACGGGTAAATAAAGAGGTTTTAGAGAAAATGATTTTGGGAGGTCATATTACAATCAAATAATTTAATTTAAATATCAATAGTGTAAGGATTTATCAGATATGCTTTATGAATCATCCTTTAGAACTTGACTGTACTTTTCTACTAGTTATTTCATGCACCCAATAGGTTTTACTCCATTTTGGTCAAATATATACAAAAAAGTTGGTAATTTGATTCTAGATGATGTTGGGTACCTTATAATATGATATCCAAACTTAGTTTCATGTTTTATGGTGTTTTTATGAGCAAGTTAGTCCATGTTGAAAGGAATGTGTCACCATGTGCAGTCTTAGTCAAAGTTCTTCTTATTTGTAGATCATTGGTTTCTTGTAGAGGTCTAATGTAGTTGAGAAATGATGTTACATAGGTATCAAAGCCATATATTTTCCTCCTTAAATTTTTGGTTTCACTATATCATGCTTTGGGCATCTTGCAACCTTATCTTTCTTCATAGTTAACTCTTTGCCCAATTTCACTTACAATCACCTATATAAGTTATTTTATTTTGTTCATGGAGTTATAATTAGGGTGTTTAGTTATAAAAGTCATAAATATATGAGGATAATATGCTTGGATGCTTGGGAAAAATACAAGTTTGGTGACAAGCTCATTCATCATTCTAAACTAGTCATGAAACACCTTGCCTGCTCTCTTACAACATGTTTGTAAGAGTTTTCACATTGGGATAGATGTTATTCACCTTGATTTCAAACCTCCTTGATGTAAATAATGTATTATAGAGGTTAAAAATGAGTTTTATCAACCCATGAGGCCTTTTATCCACCCTTGTTGCTCTATTCCACATTCATTGTCCACATTCAACCCATACACACATATAAGCATCTCATGATGACATCATCAAAGCCTTAGTATTGGTTTCAATACTTTTGAGATGTGAAAAGTTCATTTAAAGGTATTGAGTGAGGCCTTATATCATTTAAATCAAATCAAAATGCATACTTCTCATTCCATGACAACTACCTAAGCTTTACTGCCTATGTGTAAAAATGCTCAACTATAGGTGTATCAATAGAGCTTTGAGAATTCTTGTGTGGAGGATTGAAAAATGAAAAGAGACTTATTTTGGATTATAGTGGGTGAATTGAATATTACAAAACTTCTTGGAGTGTTTGATGGATAAATAGAAAGGTAAACCATGTTTAAAGGGCAAATGATTGAGTTTAGGGAAGTTTTCCCTAAAATGTGAAAATAAAGCTCCAAGAGGTTTTTGTGGATCTCTTACAACACGATTAAAAAGTTTTGAAAAACATCTATATTTGTGAACCTTATTTCCTATAGTATGGAAAAGAGATATGACAATGATGGGAGCCAGGAAGTGAGTGGAAGGTGGAAATGAATGGCCTCAAAGTGACCTAAAAAAACACTAAAATTAGGCACTAATATTTACAAGTTTGAAAGCTTGAATGACTTTTGACACCCTAAGGAAAAAAAATGAACAAAATCTCATGAATAGGATGGTTAAATTAGATAAATGAGGTCATAATGGAATGAAATTTATAAAGAGGAGGTTGAGACATAGTATTTTAAGCCCTATGGCTACATATACATGTCCCTTTAATGGAAATTAGGCACTTATAACAGGGTATATAGATAGTGAGCCAAATTGAGTGTTTAGGTGTTGTTTTAGGACACTCAAAATAATTTAAAGAATATAATAATGATATGTGACTTTATGGGATTAAAATTAGGTATTAAAACATCATAACCAATCTCAGTTGGAGCCATAAACACATATAGGAATCAAAGATAGGGTGTCTCAGTCTAGCAGGGAAGGACTTAGTTGAGAAGCTCAAGTGCATATGAAGGGTATAAGAATTATGTGAAATGAACCATATTATTGTAAAATTACCTTGGAAATATCAATAAGGTATTTTAAATTGTTTTCTATACCTAAACTATACAAGTGCACCTATAGGTGCCTCTTTTAAATAGGAAACATAGCCAATAGTCCATCAAGTTGAAAAGCAAGGCATATGTGAGGTATTTAGAAGAGTTGGAGCGATAAATGAGTTGGAATTACTTTAATTATATTTTTAATATTCTAATTATAACCTCACACGTTATGAAAAAGGTAAAGAAGGGCTCTAATAATGCACATACATCCCCTACCCAGGCCCTTGCACATAGTCAACTTCTCACAGTTTGCCTTGGAGATTTTATGAAGTTTGAAAGACCTATCCATGTAATAAAGATCCAAAAATATGTAAAGATAATATAAATAATTTATATAACCCCACCATATAGTTATTTTTTTTTGTAAATAGGGAAAGTGCCCTCTATTTTGTCTCAGATAGAGGGCACTTTTCCTATTTACAAAAAAAAATAACTATATGGTGGGGTTATATAAATTATTTATATTATCTTTACATATTTTTGGATCTTTATTACATGGATAGGTCTTTCAAACTTCATAAAATCTCCAAGGCAAACTGTGAGAAGTTGACTATGTGCAAGGGCCTGGGTAGGGGATGTATGTGCATTATTAGAGCCCTTCTTTACCTTTTTCATAACGTGTGAGGTTATAATTAGAATATTAAAAATATAATTAAAGTAATTCCAACTCATTTATCGCTCCAACTCTTCTAAATACCTCACATATGCCTTGCTTTTCAACTTGATGGACTATTGGCTATGTTTCCTATTTAAAAGAGGCACCTATAGGTGCACTTGTATAGTTTAGGTATAGAAAACAATTTAAAATACCTTATTGATATTTCCAAGGTAATTTTACAATAATATGGTTCATTTCACATAATTCTTATACCCTTCATATGCACTTGAGCTTCTCAACTAAGTCCTTCCCTGCTAGACTGAGACACCCTATCTTTGATTCCTATATGTGTTTATGGCTCCAACTGAGATTGGTTATGATGTTTTAATACCTAATTTTAATCCCATAAAGTCACATATCATTATTATATTCTTTAAATTATTTTGAGTGCCCTAAAACAACACCTAAACACTCAATTTGGCTCACTATCTAGAGGGCACTTTTCAAGGGTGCAAACCTACAATTTTGGAGATTGAAGGTAAGAGAGTAGATTATGATTTATTTAAAATTTTTAAAGAGGTGTAGAGAGTTTTTTATAATCTATAAAAACATGATAAAACATTAAAATCTGATAAAAACATGTCATAATGGCCTAGACCTTCAAGGATGTAGATAGGCCTATTAGACCTAGTTTAGGCCTAAATCCACCCAAGTGGGGGATTAATATCACTTATTTTATAAAATGGGAATTATAATCCATGGAAACATGTTTATATAGATATTATAGGTGTGTTAAATATCTTGGAGCATAGAGGAACCCATAGGAAAGCCACTTTTGGCTTAAGACTTATTCAAGCCTACACATAGTCAATACTTTTAAGTTTGCCTTGGGGTTTAGATGTTTGATGGTGATAGATGGGTCATTTTGACCTAATTTATTATGAAAGAAGTCTTCATGAAAAAAATATAACCCTAATATAAGTGGTTTTATTAGAAAATTAGGGCACATATCCTCTATTTTGTCTGAAATGTAAGCCACTTTTAGGCCTGTACAGATATAAAAAATGGAGAAAATGTGACCTAAATGGGTGTTGGGTGGTTTGGAAACATAATGTGATGATTTGGGATGATGTATTAACCTTTATTGATTTGGAAAAAATATAAATTATGCCTAAGTTTGATGAGAAAACACTAGAAAGTGCTGGTGGACAACCATATATTGTCAAACCCTAGGGGTCTCAACTAGGCCTAATTGGTGAAAAAGAAGAGACAAGAAAGAGTAATTAGAAGGATATAGGGTGAATTTTAAGGTTGAAACACATAAATTTAATAATGAAGAGTATCTCATAAATTAAATAAAACTTATATGAAGGTCTAGATCTTTAAAGGTGTAGACATGCCTGTTAGGTAAAGTTCAAACCTAAGGCCAATTGGGGGTACAACCTCATTTACAGCTCTTGATGAGATATAAAACTGATTGGGACATGTTAGGGATATGTAAGTATACATTTATAAGATTTTTTTATGCAAAGAGACATATGGGAAATCTAAGTTTAACTTTGACATAGTTGAAACATGCAAGAAAGGTATAAACAAGCTCAATGGGGACGTTTCAAGTACTCATATATTTTATAAGACTATGAATGGATACAAAATAATTGTGTAGGTGTTATTAGGGTATCATAAAATAATTATTATGGAATTTATTGGTAGCTACAATGTTAGATCTTTATGAATAAAGCTTAAGACTAAAAATTGCCTAAAACCTTACTAAACCCTCAGTTAAGACTTGATGGAGAAAATAAGTTTGGAGAGATATTTAGATGAAATATTTTGACCATTAAATTAATTGGTACTTGTAAAGAACTGACTCAGTCTTCCTCCCATACTTTTGAGCTATACAAAATTGTATGAATATGGGCTAAAATAGGGTATTTTTGACCATTTTGTGTGTTTTGTAGGTTCCAAAAGGTTTCAAAAGATGTAATTAAGTTTGGGAGTAAGATATAAAATTTTTATAACTCCATATGGTCATTTAATTAATTTTTTTTTTTTTTTTTTTTTATGTATACAAACTAGAGCTCTCATCTCAACCAGTCAAAACTAGCATAGTGAACATAAGGGTGATAAGTGTGAAAACCTCAAGTGGATATCCTTTCAAGGTGCACCTAAGAAATATAAGGAAATGAAGGATATTTAAAAGTTTCATACACTACCTCCCACATATTTTCATGGAAAAATGGTTCTAATGTTGTGGTCAAGTGTGAGGGGTGATAGAAAAGAGGAGTTTTTTAGACTACATGCAATGATGGCTTCTTTTTAAGAGTTTCTAGATAAGTAGGACTACAAAAAATGCATGGAGAGGCATGTAGAAAATCCTTAACTCTCATGCCAATCATAAAAATTGTCTCTCATTATTTTTGTGACCTTCAAATAGGTCCAAATCATGAAGGTAATTTTTTGAGCTAGAATGAGGAGTTTCATGCCACTTTTCATAAGTTTCGTGACTTGTATGGACATTTGTACCTCCAAACATTACATGGTTTATTTTTCATCTCATTATCATTCATTTTAAACCTATTGTATAAGATTTAAATATGTCTATGTTACCTTTGGACTTCCCTTGTCTCATCCATCTTCAAAATGCTATAAATATTGACCTTTTTGGCTCTTTTGAGTAGCCTCCATTGGTTAATGGTGAAACCCTAGACAATTTTGTAGTTAAATGTATCTTAAAGTAATAAAAAAGTGAATTTTACTACTTAAATATTGTACAATTGAGTGTTTTTTCAATCTTGTTGGTCTTGTCTAGTAGAAGATGATCTTTTCTAGCATGTTATCCTTGATTGTTCACCAAGTGTGTAGAAGAGTAATTGTTACATGTCTTTGTTATTGGTTTTTTCTAAGTGTATAAGTGTCTTATAATTTTTTAATTACTATATTATCCTAATGAATCATCCATTACCCTCTTAAGTATTAAAATGCCTTTTGAACTTAGCATATGAAACATTGATGTAACAATTTGTCTTATGTTGTGAGTTTTGTGTGAAGAAAGCTTTATTTTTCTCTAATTAGTATAATTTCAGTTAATAAGAGGAAATCAAATATTGGTGCGTCACTTTTTAGTTTCTTATTTTTTCCTCTTTACCCCTTTTCATGTAAAGTTGATAGATAAGAAAGTGTTTCAAAGAGTGCATCAAGGGAGCTAGCCATTCTAGAGATTTATCTTACAATATTATCTACCCATAACAAGTGAGATGTTTCCATTGTGCCACATGGATGAGGAGACATAGGAATATCCTCAAAGGGTGTAAATCCAAGTGATAATAATTTTTAGCATGCTTGGTGGGATTCTAAGTCTTAGAATATTATCCAAGATTGGTACTGTTCTTGGCATAGTTATAGCTATAAAAACATCTATATTTAGTACCTACTGACTTCACTAAAATTTTAAAATCTTTGGTTACTAATTTGTCCTTAATTTCCATACCAAAAGTAACCACTAGGTTTGCTGTTAAAGGTATAGCTTTTGAGTTTATGCAATTACCTTTGTATTGTATCAAAAGATTTAGATTTATTAATACTCATCCTTATTCAAGGGAGTTGGTGTTTAAGATGTCCAATTTATTGATTAGTTCAACCCATAATAACCATAGTCAACATTCAAATATGGCTAGAAACCAACCTTTTGTAGCCTTCACTAGATCATCTCCTTTGAATCTTGCCCAATATGACAAATTCCTAGAGCAACCCTTAAGAGTGTTCCATGTTTTAGTGGAGAATGTCTTATTACTCCCAATGAACATATTACAAACGTAGAAAACTTTTGAAACATTCATAATATCACCCAAGAGAATGTGGCTATTAGGCTATTGGCATTGTCTTTTAAAGGGAAAGCTTTAGATTGGTATGGGGCTTTACCTCATAATTCTATTTCTCCATGGGATGAACTAGGAGATCTATTTTCTAAGAGGTTTGAAGAGAAGAGTGATTATATATCACTAGCTAAGAAATTGACCACTATCAAGAGGGATCCACAAGAGTTTATGCATAATTTTAACACTAGATTTCAAAAAACATGGGATATGATCCTATCCCTTATGAGACCTACTATGAATTATGCCTTCTTGTACTACCTAAAAGAATTGAATAGTGATGTAGCCATGATTATCTAATCCATGGGTGGGAATACATTACATGATACCTATGAGATAGCCATTAATACTAAGAATTGTCTTGTTTTAGTGTGGATTATTGCTTGTAGGATACCAATGCCATTGTTCCCTGATTTATAGCCTCGTAGTCATGTTGCATTACTTACCTTGGCTCCTTTGCTTAGTCAAGAAAAGTCTATCCTTACCCATACTAATGAGATTCATGAAGTCAAGATTTTATTTAATGTGTTAACAATTAATTGGTGGATCTTAAAAGGTAAAAATTTCAATGTTATAGGCCTTGCCAATCCTATAATTAGTTTGGGCAAGCAAATAGGCCTCCTTTTCAAGGTAATGCTCAAGGATAAGGTTAAATCACTCAAGTTAGACCTTACCAAAGTTACAATCCTAATTCACCATCATATTATAAAGCTATTGTTCTCTTTCAAAATAACTTTGTTCAAGAACAACATGCTATCATTCCTATGACAAAAATTTAGGCCAAGTTGCATATGTCAATGAAATGCCTAATCAAGCCATGACAATGCAAGGTAGTTAAACACCTCAAGTTTCCACTTTTAAGGTGCCAATGAAAAATATAATGCAAAGTGGAATGGAAAATGGATAAACACAATTTGATTCTACTCTTATAAATCATTTGGAGGGAGAGTTTTGTGCCATCAATCACTTGGGAAATTTAAGTAATTTGAATGCTAGTGTATCCTCTAACACTATGTCTAAGAAGAGGGTTGTTGAAGAGACACAAGGGGATAATCAAGGACTTGTTTTGACTCTTACATCATCTACATTGGTGGGTGGGTCTAAATCAACTCTTAAGGTGCAATAAAATTATAAGTTTTAGAATACAAGGCTAGCTCCTACACATCCATCTTCACAAGCTACACCAAAAGGTACTAGTGCTTCCAAAGAGCCTCTTAAAGTGAGAAATTATTCTATAAATTTTGTGGATAAAATGAATAATTTACACATTAATATTTCATTTTGGGATTCAATGACAATACTAAGACAAAAAGATACACTTTTAAAAGAATTACAAGGATTAGGTAAGTAAGTTGGATCATCTAGGATTGAAAATGTTGTCTCAGTGAATGGAACTTAGCCCATTGATGGAAAAGTGAATAAAATTGATAAGAATACTCCCTTTTATCTATCATTTATCATTGATGATTATCTATTTCACAATTTCATCATAGATAGTGGGGCTAGTACTTGAGTCATGCCCAATTCAATAGTGGATAAACTAAGCCTCAAATATGAACCAATGGATAAAAGAGTCCTAAAAGTAGATGGATCTCCATAAATGACCTTGGGAGTAGCCTAAGATTTGAATTTTATTTTATATTATTTTCCTACTTTCTCTATCCCTCATGATGTGGTTATGGTATATTTACCCCCATACTTTACTCTTTGTTTTTCAAGAGAGTTTACAACCGAGATAGGTGGATACTTGGTAGCCAATTGGTATTATATATTTTTTAGGAAAAAATATGGTAGTAAGGTGAATATTGAATTAGAGCCTATTCATCATAATTATTTATATCCTTACATGTCTAAAGTTTCAAATGTCAATTATGCAATTGTTGATGAGGAAGAGCTTCACATGGACCAATCTCCAACCTCTTCTCTGGAAGGAGTTTTTGATTTGTATTTAGATGAATATGGAGCTATGAATTATGAGCATGATCCTTAAAAATTCATATAGAAGGATGGTATTGGAGTGTATTGAATTCATGAGGAGGACTCTTTCATGCCAAATGTGATGAAGCCAAGTGAAAACATGGATGGTTTATGGTAGCTATTCTTTGATGAATCTAGAAGCAAGGTTGGAGTAGGTGGTAGAGCAATGTTGGTTTCTTCATCCAAGGAAAGGTACTATTAAACTTTTATATTTCAATTATCTTATACTTTTAATGTGTTATAATATGAGTCCCTCATTCATAACCTTGAGTGGGCTACGAAAAGAGGTGTGAAAAAATTACAAGTGTATATTGATATTGAGTTAGTTGTGAATCAAGTAAGGGGAAAAAAAATGAATAAGAACTCTTTACTTAAGTATTATAAGAATAGAGTGTGGGATCTTGTGGAATATTTTCAAGCCTTTAACATCCAATCTATCACAAGAGAAGATAACAAACATGTTGATAGGTTGGTAGAAATTGGAGCTTAGTTTGATGTTCTAAAGGGGATAAGAGAAGATAAGAACCAACCATATCTCAAGGTGGCTATAAGGCCCTATATACTTGATAATGTCACTAATTGTCAAGTGTTTGATATTGACCAACAAATATCTATTTTTATACAAGAGAAGGATGAGTTTTATTCCAAAAATCAGTCTAAACTACAACAACAATATGGAGGGTAGATTGTACAATTAAAAATAAAAAAATTCCATAAAGGCTTAGTCACACTTAAAAGTATCTTCAATGATGATTAATAGTTGAATAAAGAGAAGGTAAGAATGTATACTAAGAAATAAAACTATGAGAGAGTACAAATATTCAAAGATAAGTTGCTTTCTCTTGGGAAGGTATATACTAGTGAAGAAAAACATGCCTTCATTGAGTTATGCAAGAAGTTTTTTGATGTATTTGCATGGGAATATAATGATTTAAAGGATTTAAACCAAAATTAGATTAACATACCATATATCTAGATGATAATGCTAAGCCTATCAAGCAAATATAAAGGCCAATCAATCCTAAGATTGAGTCTCTCATGAGAAAGGAGATTACAAAGTTGATTGAGTCCAATATTATTTTTCCTATTAAACATTCATCTTGGTTGGAAAACTTAGTCCTTGTAAGGAATAATAATGGATAAATCAGGTTATGTGCTGATTTTAGGGACTTGAATAGAGTTTCCTTGAAGGATCATGATCCTCTTCCTTTCATTGAGCAGATTTTGCAAGTTGTGGCAGGTAGTGAAAGGTTCTCACTTCTTGATGGATACTCAGGGTATAATCAGATTCTTGTAAAGGAAAGTGATCGATATAAGACAAAATTTAATACTAAATATGGTAAATATGCTTATAGGAAAATGCCTTTTATCTTGTCTAATGTTTGAGCTTCATTTTAATGTGCAATGGATATGGCTTTTCAAGGTCTATGTTTCTCTTAATTTTTTCTCATTTCATAATTTTGGAAGAAGATAAGAAACTAGTAATAAGGGTTTGGTAGAAATACCTAGTTGGTGATGCACACATAATCTAGAGGAACATGGAGAACTCCTCTTTGGATTGGAAGGAATAGCCTATAGATAAGAAAGTACTAATAAAGGGGTTTTTAGAAAGATAATTAGGTAGGTTGCCTAGTATGATCTAGATCCAAGAAGTATAAGCTTGATAAGAGGCTATCAATCCACTCTTAATAATAATTAAATTGAAAATGATAAAAGGTAATTTCATAAAGAAAATGAAATACAATACAAGAAGAAAGTAGAATGCTTGTTAAATAAAATGACTAAATATAGTAAAAAGTGGGTCAATACTCATGCTAATGTAGGTGAAGTTAGGTTCAAAAAATAAGAAAAGGGTCTATGAATAGGTAGTAACACATAAATTTGGTTTTGGTTGAGCTTAAGGGGCTAAAAATAACTTACTATTATGTTTTGCCATAGTGACCATCGATGGTTGGGTGAACCGTTAGTGGTTAAGCTGACCATCGATAGTTGGGTAACCATCAATGGTTGGGAGTAACCATTGGTAGTTGTACTAACCATTGATGGTTGCTTATGGGTTCTTGAAGGTACTCAAAAAATAATTATAGAATGAGTGAATGGTCTGATAATAGTTTTGTTAAGGATCTAGAAGTTGGGAAATAAGGTGCATATAGGTTTGATCGGGTTAGGGGGGTTAGAAATCTAATGAAATAAATAATAATTAGAATATAATTATAGCTTTCTATATGGTTGATGGTTGAAGGCTAGGAAAATTTTGTTAGAGTAACAATAATTTGGCCTAAAAAACAAATTTGGTAGAGGTTCAGGTCCCTTTTACTATTGTTGAGTTATTGAAGGAAGATTGGATGCTAGAAAACTTGAATACCTATATGAAAGAGTGATTATGATGATGGATTGTGGATCCATTTCACCTTCTATTCCCTTCCTTTTATAGGCAAATAGAGATGGAGGATATAAGGTTCCCTAGTAGGTTGACATGTTGATTTCAATGATTTGGAGTTTGTTAACACTGCATAAGGTGAACATATTAAATTGTGTCTCATTATCTCATACACATTTGGTGATGTGTTAGAAAGGTGGAGACCTGACCATCAATAATCATGATAAAATTTGATGGTTAAGTTGACCATCATGATTGAGTTTCTAAAGGAAAAGGGTTTAAGGTGGGTTGAAAGAGATGGGTTAAGGTTCAAGTTAGTAAGTTAGTGAATTTAGTTAACTAGATGGTCAACTAGACTTAAGGTTTGATAGGGTCAAGAAGGGTCCTAAAGTATTTTGACATATAGTATGGTATTCTAGTGTCTATGTTTTCCCCATTTTTAATGCAACTTTGAATCAATAAGCTATAAAACATAAACAGATTGCTTGGTCAAAGGTCTGTTTGCCCCGAGTATGGGAGGAGGTGTTCCCCCTCAAACTAGGAGTCAATGAGGTGAAACCAAAATTGAATTGGGTTTTGATAAGTAGTATATGGTCTTTCTTAAGGTTGGTGACAAAAGTGTGGTTGGGAATTTGAAATGCAAATATACACACAAAATATGACAAAGTGTGATAGTCAAGATCACACAAAGACTAAGATTACCAATGTTAGTAAAAATAAGGTCAATTTTAGAAGTACAAGTGATTGGGTAACTAGTCCACAACATTGGTCATAGCTAATCAGGTGACTCTATAAGTCTCCTAAATAAGGTCAATGATTTCATAGGTTTTCAAGGTAAGAGGTGTTCCCTTTAAAAATACAACTAGCTTGTTCATGCACGAGGTGGTGTGAATTCAAGTGTTCAACATGGAAAGGTTGGTTAGTGTGGTCAAAAAGACCAATGCAAGGTTCATCATGAAATATGTAATTGTTATAGTAAAAAATAACCAACATCAAGTTGGACATGGTCTAATGGTTGGTTAGAGAAGGGAAATCTCCAAAATTTCAAGTTTTGGTTTGGGGGAGATTAGATGATCTCTAAAACTTAGGCACTTAGGTATAGGTGCCTAAAAAATTTAAAAGTGATACCTTGACCATCAACAGTCAAGGTTTTCAAGGTCAACCATCGATGATCACCCTAATCATTGATGGTCAGAGTGAAACCCTAAACACATGGAATATAAAAAGTGAAAATGAAATTTCATTTTCACTTTTGACATTTTGACCTCTATGCTTCCATGCATTATGATGATTTTAGATATAGGCATTTATCCCATAGGGATCTAGAAGATTGATGTTTGATGATTATGATGATGATGATGATGATAGTGTTTTGTTTCACATTTCCATATTTGAGTAGTAGACAATTTCCCTATATGTTATTAAGAGTGTTGGTAGAGATGTTACTAGGTAGAATAATTTTTGGGTGGGATCCTATTTTTTTGGTCTATATTTATAGGGAGCTCTAGGGATTTTTAGCTCATTGATGATATGGGATCAATGTGGGGTTTGTGATCCATTATTAGGTATATTAGCATATTAAGGTGTTGAGGCCACTAGGGTTACCATATGAGGGATACAACGAGCTACACTTCATAGTGGGTTTTGTTTGGTGGAGCGGAGATTAGACATTGACAAGAGAAGGTGGATGTGTGAGGGACATTGACTAGTTTTGAGATGCATTAGAGTGTTTGGTTGTGGGTAATGTGATCTAGAGGCCATATGTGGGCTGGCCTAGGTGGGCCCTCTATAACTATCACACTCTATCTTTGTAGAGCTAGAGGTGGGTTTATGGGAGGCAAGATGGTGAGACCAAGATCATCCCATTTGATAAAATTTAGAGGTAGTTTGACCTTGTGAAGGGGATTTTGACTCTTTTTTTGAGATACAAGAGGGAGGATGTGGAGTTTTTACTCCTAAAACCATAGCCACAAGATGTAGTGATAGATCATGAGGATTTATTAGTTAGATTAATGATATATGATGTTGGTTTTATTGATGGATATATGGCATTATTAGTCCCTATATGTAATAGCCAATTTTTGGTGGGATGATGGGGGTTAATAGGCCATGGATGTGGATCTAGCTAGGGCATAGGTGTAGGGTGGTGGTCAGGATAGGTAGGTATCGATAACACTGATAACTACACAGGCTCAAATTATAGGTTTATAGGGATAGGTGGCCATATTATAGGGATAGATTATCACTTTACAGGGTCAAGTTGCCACTATTATATAAAAGAGAGATCAATTCAAGACCTCTCTAGGATTGGTGACTCAAGAGAAAGACACCTTGAGGTAAAAGGTAGGAGCAACAACAACACCAATAGGAGGGCCACTAGGTATAATTGCTATGACATGATACTTGGTCATGGTTTAGGATTTGAGATATTATGAGGCCATAGTCCTAGCATAGTGTCTAGAGCAACTAATATGGGGAGAGTATAGGGATAGTTTAGTAGGTGGACCAATAGTGGTGACTCCAAGGCAGTGGGATTATACAATAAGTGGGCATACAAGCATTCTAGGGGGACTAGCACCAGATGGTAGTGTAGGAGTAAGAGGGACTAGTGGTAGTGGTGCCTTAGGGGCATAATATCATATGTTTTGATATGTTATATGTAAATGAATTTGATATCAGCCTATACGCTGATGATGCAAGATGTACATGAGAGAGAGTGATTTATACATTATTCCATAAATTATTGATTTGATGGACATAATGTATATGATGATGTTTATGATGCTCATGATGATATATATATATATATATATATGTATATATATATATATGATGTATGTTCATGGTTCATGGTTTACATGTTTTGATGTTTTGGATGCTTTATGCTTATGAGATTTGTACTCAGTAGCTTTAGGCATGTGATGAATTATGTATGATATTTTTGTTTTGTTCATTAATATGACGATGAATGGTTTAATTATGGTTATTGATCTGGTTTATGATATGATGTTTATATGATGTTTGATGTTTTGATCATAAATAGATATATGATGTGGTTCATGTCAATGGTTCATAATGTTATGTTTATCATTGATATTTGATGTTCATGATCATGGAGATGTAATGTGATTATGGTTAAGGATGTAATGAAAACACATAAAGTAAGTTAGATAACAAACTAAATGTAGGAAAAAAGAAATGAGAATTATGAGACACATGTCTACATGAACCAATGACAGGAGGGTAAGGAAAAAGCACAATTATTTTTCATTGGTAAGGACCTAACAAAATAAAAGATATATTGTCTTAAGGAACATAATCCTTTTGAATGCTTCATATTAAACATGATTTTTTTGATAAAATGGTGTCTTGATCACATTGTGTCAAGTAAGCTCATAATCCCTTAATTTTAAAATAATATAAAGGGGATATAGGTGATGGGTGAAAAGGTAGATGGTTTGATCGATAAGGTAACCTTATGTGGCTTAGTTTTCCATTTCTATAGGTGATCTAAGAAACAAATTAGATAAGTCCATATTGAAATGCTAGGTGTAGACTAATTGATGTAGGAAGTCTACTAATGCTATATATGAAAGTTGATTACAGCTTTCTTGGGATAGCTTATTCTAATTTTGATATTGGGTCTTTTATTACTTTTGTTTTGATAGGTTATGAAGTTGATTGATGTGATAAGCTTCAAATGGTTGATTTTGATCCATTTGACTTAGCCTTCCTTATAGAGAGTGGTCTAAGCTAGTATTTGTATGTTTTGTATCTATCCTTCAAGGGAGTAGTCTATCTTTTAAGCAATTTAGTTTTGTGCAGCTATCCTTCAAGGGAGCAATATGCCATGCTAGATATATGTGACCCAAGTGGTATTTTAGTATCCAAATTGTTTTGATGCAAGGTTTTAGACATGGACAAGTATAATTAGGCTTAGATATTTACCTTTATGAGGGAAAAAATTTAGCACAAGAAGGTAATGATAGGTAAAAAATGTGGTTTTGAGAGACAAAAAATCATAGGATTTTGTCTGATTCGAGACAAAAAGTATCCATGGGAACTATGCCATGGGTAGAGCCATGATACCCATATTTAAGATTAGGATATGACTATCATGGTTAATCACATGGTATTATGTTGTAATAATTTGTCCTTAAATGGAGAGGGATAGGTAGGTGTGAGGGTGAAAATATCATAAATCAAGGGATGAGCTTAAGTTAGACTGAAAAGTGAGTTTGATCCTTTTTTAACAAAAGAAAGGATGTAGATGTGAGGAATTGAGAGACTCAATTTCTAGTTTTCCTTTGAGAGGATAAATGATAAGATCCTGATACATACTTATGGGTTATGATGTAGGGTCTAAGCCAATTGAAAGCAAACTTGATTTTTTCCATATTGGTTACATGCTAGTTTTACTTTAGGATGAGGTTTCTGATATTAAATTCCCATTCTTTTAGGTGTTTGTTATATGTGCACTTGATTCATTGTTGATAGACACAAATATGGTTAAGTGCTATAAGGCAATTCTCATCAAGTAGTTAAATTCATGATAGATGTTCTTGATGATAATCACTCTAAAAAATGATCTCTTGTAAGGATATGTAAAGAGAGGAAATTTAGATATTGAGAGGCAAGACTATCTCTACTTCTAATACTAGAGAAAAAGGGTAGAAAACATAGAGGTTTGAAAGCTAGTGTGATAAGCCCATAAAGTAAAAGAGATATGTAAATGCCAATCTCAACCTGAAGCACTAACTACTTTGGTCAACATTTTGTTAAGGGTTTTGTTAGAATCTTCTACCTATCTATTTGATTGTGGATGATAAGGTGATAAAAATCTTAACTTAATTCTAAATGCATAAGAGAGACCTTGGACTTGTTTGTTCTTGAAAAATTTGCCATTATCGATGATGATCTTATAGGTAACTTTGAAATAATAGATGATGTGATGGTTAATGAAGTCAAAAATCCTGTTAGCTTTGGTTGAGATAATGGATTGGTGTCATTTTGAATAATGAGGATTGATTTACCCAATGAGATCAAGTCCCCATTATGAGAAGGGTTAATAGTATTTGGATACTTGAAGGGCATCAACAGGTGCATGATGTAAATTGGCATGCTATTTACATTTAACACACTTCATAATGTAATAACAATAGTCTTGGTTGAGTGTGGGACAATATTAGCCAAGGCAAAGGATATATTTAGTGATAGTTAAACCACTAAAGTGTCCCCCATATATTCCATCATACATTTCCTTGATAGCATGGAAAGCTTCATGAATATGTAGACAATGGAGAAGAAGTCCATCGAAGCTGCACTTGTAAAGGATTTACCATAGTATGGTGTAATGACATGTACTATAAACAAAGGCTCTTTAGGTATTATTAGAGAGATTGGGAGGAATGATGCTATGGTTGAGGTGGTTGAAGGTTTGTTCGTACCATATGTCAGATGGAGATTGCTCTAAACTAAAAATAGTAGGAAGATTAGAATGGATGTAAGATGGTGTCATAACATGGTGGATGGTAATAAAGAGTTTAGAATTGGTAAGTTGAGATGGGATTTGGGAAGCAAGAGAAGCCATTATATCTATGAACTTGTTGCTATATCATGGAACAAATTAGATAAGGTAATGATTGAATGATGCTAAGATTATGTCTACTAACTATTTGTACTTTCTCAAGATATCATTCTTAAATTGGCAAGATCTATTGACCTATTTAACCATAATTTGGGAGTCACCAAAGATACTAATGGTCTTAATTCCCAAGGCTAAAGTAGTTTAGAGACCTATGATGAGGGCTTTATACTCATCCACATTGTTAGTGCATTCAAATTCAAGTTTAAAGGAAAGAGGAAGAGGTTCAACATCAAGGGAAATGAGGATCACTCCAGCACCCCCACCATGATAGAATTTGGAGCCATCAAATAACATGATAATATGGTAGGTGGGTTCCTCTTGAGAAATATTAGCGATGGACTCATTCAAAAATGCAAGAGGAAGTAGTTGGTTGTCTAGTAGAGGAGCTTCAACCAATTGGTAAATAATGACTTGCCTTTTAATTGACTTCTATTGAAGGAACTCAAGACCAAACTTAGCTAGGAACATGAGCCACTTAGCCATATTATAGTTTTGGTATAGCATAGAGTGTATGTACTTGAGTGGGTCAATGTTAGTGATGACATAGGTTTTATGATTAAGAAGGTAATGATGAAGTTTGGAATCCATAAAGACTAAGGTGAGGTAAAGTTTCTTGAGATGGGTGTACTGAGTCTCATACTCTATAAGTGTTTGACTTATGTAGTAGATAACTTGTTCTTTATTTTTTTCATCATGATCAGTGAGCATTGCCCCTTAATAATGGTTAGTGGTGGATATAAAGGTAGAAAGGTTGGTCCTCTTTAGGAGGGAAAAATATGTGGAGAAATAAGGTATTATTTGAGTGAATCAAAAGCTAGTTCGTAGTCCTTGGTCCACTTAAAAGACGTGTCTTTCTTAAAGATATGGTGAAAAGGTTGACATTTATCTGACAATTGAGAGATGAACTGACAGATAGATTGGAGTTTCCCCTATAGGCTACAAAATTGCTTAAGATGGGTTGGAGGAGGCATCTCCAAAATTGATTTGACTATAGTAGGGTCTAATTTTATTCCTTGAAGAGATATGATAAAGCCAATAATATTTCCAAAAAGGACCCCAAAAATACATTTCTTGGGGTTGAGTCTGACATGGAAATGGATTAGGTGGACAAAGATGATTGTGAGAATGGATAGGTGATCCTTGTAATGTTTAAATTTTCTAAGGAGATCATCCACATAGTCCTTTATGATTTTATGGATTAGATCATGGAATATGTAGGTAATCACATGTTGGTAGGTTGTTTTAGAATTCTTAAAACCAAATGGCATGACCTTGTAGTACAAGGTTCCCCATGGGGTGATGAAAGAAGTTTTATGTTGATCCTTGGGGTAATCAAGATTTGATTATATCTCAAAAAACCTTCCATGAGAGATAACATCTCGTGGCCAACTATAAGATCAAGAAGTTGGTCAATGCTAGGCAAAGGGAAGTCATCCTTTGGGCAAGCAAGGTTGAGGTCACAAAAGTTGATATAGAGGCAAAGTGCCCCTATGAGTATGGTAATGGGAATGATGTTAGAAACCCATTGAGGATAATTAATGGGTTGGATAAAGTTGATAGATAAGAGGTTGAAGCTCTTCTTTGATTATAAGGGCGATGCGAGGGTTCATCCTATGAAGCTTTTACTAAATAAGCTTAGCATCAGGATGGGTGAAAATGTTATAGAGGGATATGGAAGGGTCAATTCTAGGCTTATCCTAATAATACCAAGAAAATGCTATGCTTCAGTCATGAAGGAAAGAAGGGTAATATTTTTGCTCTATGGAATCTAAGGATTGACCAATCTTGACAATGCAAAGGTTATCGTGATTACCCAAGTTTACATCAATAGTGGACTCATTCAACATGATTTGGTTTATAGGAGGAAGGGATTTATAGATAAAAGAATTGCCTACACTGAGTTAAGTGAGAATAGAATCATCTTCTTGATGTTGGATGGTGTTGATGGTAGGAAAATTGTTTTCTACCATTTTAGGATGGATGAGAGGAAGAATTTTAGTTTGGTCATCCTTTTGATAAGTCAAGGGGATTAAACTAACATTATTGATTAAAAAAAAAAGATGGAATGATATCAAAATCTTTAAAATTTAAAGGAGAGGAGGTTGGTGAGGATGGGATATCCTCATCTATGGTGGTGATGGGTTTAGGTGAGGTGGGTTCTTTTAGTGGTACAAACCCAAGGAAAAATAGCTCACAAGGTTTTTGGGTTTTAATGGTAGGTAATTCATGAGATCCATGCTCATAATGGCCTAGGCCAAACCCCTTCTAGGAACACTTGTGAAGGTATAGTTTGGAAAATGCTAATTTGTCTTGATAAGAGAATTCAAAGGTAAATGGTTAAATGGTAGAGGTATCAGTGGAAGTAAGAAGTAGATGATCATGTCCCCCATAGATTAAGCTAGTTTGATGATTGGGAGGCCTGATAGGGATAATGGTTCTAATATCGGGGTCATAACTAGGATCATGGGTGAGATTCCCATACTTTTGAGGAGTAGGGAAAGCATCCAAGGCTAGAAGATTATACTACCCTAGTGAGAGACATTAGAATGTGGGTTCCAAGGGGTCCTTTATGGGTATCTGAGAAGAAGGGATAAATGAGCTAATGGAAGCTTCATCGATGATAGGGGTGGAGGTGTTATTTGTTTTGGTTGATGAGGTGGTGGTGTTGTTGGTTGGTAGTGAGGTAGATGGAGGAATAAGAATGTTTTTGGGTTGATATGTCATGTTGCATGAGGTAAAAAGACTAAGATTAGCTCTTATGGTAATAACTTGACCTTCTTTTTCAAATTTGACACAGTGCATGGTAGAAAGGACACAATTAATGGAATGGATCTAAGGGCATCCAAGTAAGATGTTCTATTATAACTCACCCTCTATAATGTTAAAGAGTTTAAGCATGGTGTGAGGTCCCAAACAGATGTGGATGATGACTGTCCCCAAGGTAGTGGCCATAGTGTCATTAAAGGAAAGAAAGATTGCTATAGTTTTTGACATGATTTTCTTAGGCAATTAAAGTTGGTCATAAGCATGAGAGGAGATAATGTTGATACTATATCCTCTATTAATCATAACCCTTTTGATGTGGGTTTGATTGATGTATACTGTGATGAAGAGGGGAGGATTGGGATCTTCAGAATGGAAAAAAGGTATTTTTGAATCCTAGAAGGTGATGAAGGTAGAAAGTTTAAGGGATTCAACAAAGGATAAAAGAGGTTGAGGATATTTTGGTTGAACCTTTAGAGATTGTAAGGCCTATATCAATGCTTGGTGATGATGGGGCAATGTGTTAATTAGTTCTTAAAGGCTCATCTTCACCAATTTTTGGTGAAGTTATTTTGACACTACTCATTGGATGGTTTCAAAAGGGTTAGAAGGAGAGACAACCAAAATGGATATTTTATGTTTTGGAGAAGGTGAAGGTAAAAGGTAAAGGTGAGTGTAGACACTCAAAAACTACACATGATAGATTTTGATGTCAAACTAACTTTTGACCCTCATTCAACCTCATATCTAGTGGACCACTTAGTCAATTAGACTCGTTTACTAAATTGACCCTTTCAAATCCCTAACTTAACACATTTGACTAAACCATTTAATTCACCCATTTTAAATTAATTTAACCCATTTTCTTCTAGCCCCTTGACCATTTATAGTCAATCTAACCATCAATGGTTGGCCTAACCATCGATGATTAGGTCTTTAAGCCTACTTTAAAGTTTTAAAGCATTAACATCTTTGTAAAAGATAATATCTACCTAAATGACAATTTATTTTTAAAACTAACTTTAAAACATTGTGAATTGGAAACATTATCCCCTTATCGAATTAATAACTTCTTCCATCCTAATTAATAACTTTATCCTATAAAAGGAGAAGAGGAGGAAGTGAAATAGATTCATAATTTGCAATCTTGCATCTAAGCTCTCTTGCATATAGGTATGCAACATCCTCTCAATAGGTAAACAACATCACCAAAGACCTGAAGCTATATCAAAATCACTTTTGAAATCAAAAGTAGTGTCACTCTAGCCAAATTACTTCAACCATCCACCATCAAGTTTTAGGTATCTTTTTCTTGTTTTCATTTATTCATCTTATATCTAACTTCCCTACCCTATCAAACCCATTAGTATCTTATTTTCCACCCCTAAACCCTGTAATAGACCTTTGTTTGCCCAAATACCTAATATGTACCTTCTTTTTGATCATTTTTAGATTTACATAGGTAACCACTGATAGTTAGTACAACCACTGATGATCACTTCAACTGTTGATAGTTACCCAACTGTCGACAATTATCTTAAACCATTGATGGTTCAACTAACCATCTAAGGTTACAATGGCATAAAAATATAACAAGCTATTTTCAGGCCAATAACCCCAGTCAAACCCAACTTTCTTTGTTTTTACTTGATTATAATACCTTTTCTAATTTTTTAGACTAGACCTTGACCATTTTAGTATAAGTATTGACCAACTTTGCTTCTTTTGGACATTTTTCTATTACCTAGTGTTCTACTTTCTTTGTATTGCATTTCATTTATCTTATGCAAGTATATCTTTATTTTATCATTTTTACCTTAATTATAATAATAGTGGATTGATGGCCTCCTAGTAAGCAATATGCTTCTTGAATCTAGCTCACACTAGGTAGTCCACTCATCTATTTACTAATAACCCCTTTTATAGTGTCTTTCTTATCTGTAGGTTATTCTTTCTTATCCAAAGAGGAGTTATGATCATCATCTGGGTTCATGCATGCACTTTACCAGGTATTCTTCTACACACCCTATTACTAATTTCATTACTTTCTTTCAAAATTAAAAAATGAATGGAAATTAATCTAAAGCATTTTGGCATGCCTAGTGGGTCCTAGTTCCATTTTTCTTCTTTTATTGTTTTCTCATCAAATGAAATTTGAAAATTTCTTTTTGGGCTTAAAATAACCTCTTGCATACATTGATTACCTGCTTGTCTTAGTTCATCTAGTAACTTAGGAGGCAAATTAATTAATCATAGATTTTACACTTTTTATCACACACTTAAACCAAACCAAAAAATAATTAACACATCAAAACATACCTAAGACAAGGCCCGACTAGGATTTCATCACCTAGCAGTAACCGTATCCCTTTTGGACTATCCTACTTATATTTCACCACCAAGGGGAGAACCAACATAGCTCTATAGTTGAGTATAAAATCTAAACTTGATATATTATAGATAAACACCTGACACTCCTATTGCTATGATGTGTGAATGAGGGGATAGGACCCAATATGAAGCCATGTATTGAAGTTCAACATGGATTTCTCTCTTGTGTGCTTGAACTCAACCCAAAAACAACCTTAGATTTATTCTTAGTACCTAATTTACAAGCCAAATTCCCTCTTCACACTTTCTAAGGCATAAGATACAAGTGATCTAAAAAAGAATCTTAGGATTTAATGCACTTTTAGTGTATACATTATTTCATTATTTCTTATTTTCTCACATGTTCTTTACTAAATGACATCTAAGAAACCAAACCAATAAACCACCAACACCTTCTTCTTATTATTCTTCTTCTTCCATGGAATATAATTCTAATGATGAGGGTTCACCTCATTTTTCTCCCATCCTACCAGAATCCTAGTTATTTTTTAGGGTGATGTGTATTTCACTGCCTTCTTTGACAATAATCTGGTGGCCCTTCAACATTATCTTAACAATTTACCTCACTGTACCTCTATTTGTTTGGTTCCTCCTATGAATCATTATTATGGTATGCCTCCCCATATTATGGTAGGTGTTACCTCAACCCAATGCTTACTGACCCAAGCCTCTTCTTCCTCTAACATCCCATCTACTACCACTACACAAATCCAATCCAATGTTCCAACCTCTAACCAAACACCTCCTACCACACCCCACACTTCCCATATAGGTTAAAATTTAGATTTAGTTATCTATACTTCACCTACCATGGGGTTATCTTCTACCCTTCCCTTTATTACAACCAATCCACCAACTTTTACCCCATTTCAAAACTTGGTGCTTTCTATACCTCAAACACTTCCACCCATTAGCACTAGAGTCACCACTCAACCTTAATCTACTCAACCTCAACCCACTACCTCAAAAATACCTTTATGTCAACCCAAATCCATCCCTCAATATCTAACCATGACAACCTATCAATATGCCCCTAACCACAAGGATATATAGCACCTTCCACCCAACCATTTGTGCCAATCATCCCTTATGTGGCACCATCTCAACCTCTTATGACTAATTACCAATATGTGGATTCTTCATCACCCTCTATCACTTATATACACATTGATGCCACCCAACCTCAATAAAATTTACCACTTAATTATGTAGCTTCCTAGCCTCAGCCAGATTTGGTCAAGATGTTAATAAAAAAATGACCAACCTAGAGTCATTTATCTTTGGGTCTCATAACCTTTTATCCTATGATCAAATTTGTAATGAACCCATTCATCCATATATTCCCATCCATTCTTATCATCCTCAATGGGAATTACCTAAATTTTCAAAATTATAAGGCAAGGAGGACCTCCAACAATATTTGGGAGCATTCTGTTAGTCTTGTTATTTGATCGCATATGATGATGCTCTCCTTCTTCGAACCTTCCCCATGTTCTTACCAAGACCAACCCTTGATTGGTATAGTGTTCTTGCCATGCACTCCATATTTTATTTCTCCTAATTGTCCCAAATAATTTTAGAAAATTTCTTGGTAATTATATCTAAAAGGTTTATATTATAGACCTTTATTCCATTAAGAAATTTGATGATGAGTCAATTGTTGATTTCATTGCTAGATGGAGTGGTTTCATCAACCAAATTTATTTCTCCCTACCTAAACCTAAATTGATTGAGCTCTTCTCTCAAGGTTGTACCAAACATATTACCCATACTATTCAAGTTCAAACCTTCAAAACTTTTGATGAAGCATTCACCGTGGCATGTAAACTAGAAAACCAGGCCATCGATGAAGGTAAATTGAAATTACAAAACAACAATTCTTGCTTTAAATCTAATGACCCTTACTCCACCCAAACCACTAACCAATCCAATACCAAATCAAAAGCATACAAAAATTCAATCATTCTCAAAACCACTCCACCTCTAACTATCAACCAACCACCTCAAACCAATTCTTCCAACCCTCCCTATCAACAAAATTGAAACCAAAACTGAGATCCTCCAAAATATTATACTCCCATTAGAGAATCTTATGTATCAATTTTGGATAATTTTTTCAAAGATAAACTCATCCAACTTCCACCTATTAAACCACCCCAACAATTTGATGCTTCTTACCCCATGCCGGGTTGGTATAATGAGAATGATCATTGTGCCTTTCATCGAGTCATAGGACATGACATTAATATATGTAATACCTTTAAAAGTCTTGTCCAAAAATTGATTAATAGTGGAGAACTTATGTTTGATAATCCTAACACGCCTCTTAATTAGTCTCTTGACATCTTCCAAAAACCTTTTCCTAGTCATGTTCCTTCTACCCATCACCATGACAACAAACTCAAATCATCTCATTATTATGAAGCACACATGATCAATGTTATTAATAGTGAGCTCATTGTTGAGGAGACTATTACCTCAATCACCTCTTCCTCTATTTCACTTATGAAAGTGATGGAATCACCTTCTATTCTTTTGGATATCCAAAAGAAGGATTCAACCACCCCTCCCTCTTCATTTGATGAGATGATAACTTTATCTACCTCTCCTTTAATGAAAACACTGAAGGAGATAATGATTGTTTTAACCATCCCTTCTTCTCCAACTCCACCTATTCAAGTGGTAGAACTACATTATGTTCCTTTAGACACTCAAACAAAGGAATCAACCCTATCTGATATATCACTTGGGGAAAACACACCTACCTCCCCCATCATAAAACCATCCATACCCTCTTTGGAAACTATCCAAAACCAATATAAGGTTACCCTATCTACCCAAGCACCAATTTTGGAATCATCCATTAAAAATAAGGATATAAAAAACATTCCCTCTTATCCACCTAAGGGATTAATATTTGAAACTAATGACCAAGGAACTAAACCCATTTACAAGCCCTTTTCTAGGCTAGTCCAGAGTTTAGAGTTTACTTCACAACCCAATTTTGACAGAGCCACCTTTTGGCATCATCTTAGACTTCCTTAAAAAAACGAATCGGAGTCATCAACTTCACTTAAATACACCCTTAAACCCATTATTACCTCTTCACCAAATACTTCTTCCAAAATGATAAGTGAATCCTCCCAACAACCTCCTTCTAACATTGCCAAATCACCTTATGCCTCTCTTACCAAACCAATCAAGAATCTGGGAATCCTTCCCACACCTAGCCGCACTCACCCCTATTTGAATTTGGACTTAACCTCATCTAGTACACCAACACAACCTCCAATTAAACCAAATTAGAAGGTAGAATTACCTAAACCTCCATCTCAAACTAAACCCATACCACCTCCTTCCCACTTACATTCCATCTTAGGAACCCATCCTTATACCATCCTAATTACCTATTCTTCTTCTAAGAAACCATCCCCTTTTTATCTACCTACACCCATCAAACCCTCTATTTATCCATCAATTTTAACTAACCTATCTACCTCTAATTTCCAACTTATAGCTAAACCTTCATCATCTAAGTCTTCCATATCCAAATCTTCAACCTCTAAACCAAATATAACCAAGTAAACCCAACCAAAACCACCAACTAAAACCATTATTACAACTACAACTTCTATGGTAAATCCTACTCCCAAGTAGGTGCCCACTCCTAAAATAAAAAACCCACCACCTCTAACACTTTTGCTTGAATCTTATTCGACCATTTTGAAAAGGTTGTTACAAACTTCTTCCATTATATTACCACCCATTAAGCCCTTCTACCCTTCACATCCTAAACCAACATGGTTCAATTAAAATTTGATTTGCCTTAACCATATGACTCTTAGATAGGATACGAAGAACTACAAATCTCTCCAAACACTTGTTCACAACCTTTTAGTTGAAGATGATCTATTAGAGGAATCTCCTTTGAGCCCATTACCTACCCAATTACCTAACCAACCTATCTAACATTTACATACTCTCTTGCTCCCACCCAAGAGTGAGGAGGAGGAAATGAAGCAATAATCAAACCCAACAAACCCCCTTATACACACTATTCATGTGGTTACTTGATCCCAAGCCCAATAAAAAGATAAGGGAAAAGCTAAAGTAATAATTCCATAGACTTACCCTTCAACACCTTAACCTTCCAAACAAAGCAAAATACCTACACCTTCCCTATGCCATTAACAAAGCCCATCATATTAATTTTGGGACCCTCTCCCTCCAACCCATCTGAATCCATCTAGTGTATCATGTTGAAATAACTTCACTAGATGCCGATGAAAATGAGCGTTTATAAACTAGTCAACACCTCACCTCACCATTGTCAATAACTGATTGAGGCTCTACAATCCATAAGGGTTTAACCAAATGATACTTAACCTCTTATACCCTTTGTTGGATCCCTCCAAATTTTCACCCTCATCACTTTTTAGGATTCTAAAATACCCCCTATTCATACTGAAGATCTTGATCCTCCCCTCTTCATCATATGATACATCAATTAAACCAAAATCAAGAGGGTCATGATTGATAGAGGAGATAACATCAAAATTACTTAAGATGCCCAAAACTATCATGTTAGAAAGTATGGTGGTCCTCTACTCCTTTAATGATACCATGGACACTACCTTAAGGACTATTATCCTCCGTATCTACTTGGGGCCTCGTACCATTCTTGAACTATTTTACATTATGGAGGGAAAGTTATAATATAATGTTTTACTCAAATGCCCTTAGATCCATGCTATGAGTTTCATCCCTTCCACCTTACACCAATGTGTCAAATTTGAGCATGAAGGACATGTTATTACCATCAAAGCTGACCCTAGTTCTTTTACCTCTTGCAATATGACGTACTGGCCTAAAGATGTTCTTATTCCTCCCTCATCTACCTCACAACCAACTTCTAACAAAACCACCCCACTAACTAAAACCATTAACATTCCCACATACGATAGTGATGAAGCTTCAACCAACTCATCTATCCCTTCATCCCAAATTCTAGTTGAGGACCCCTTACAATCCATGTTCCAACATCTCTCTCTTGGGGAATATCATATTTTAGCTCTTGATACTTTACCTAATCCTTAAGAGTATGGGAACCTCAAATATGACCTTTCTTATGATCCCAACATCAAAACCATCATCCCTTTTTGGCTCCCTAATAATCAAACAAATTTCATATATGGGGGACTTGATCAACCACTTCTTGCTTCCACCACTACCCCATTTATCTTACCATTCACCTTTGATGTTTCCTACCTAGACAAACCATCCATTGCCAAAGCTTACCTTTACTAGTGTACTTGGAAAGGGTTTAGTGTTGGCCTCTATGAATAAGGACCTCGTGAGTTACCCATAATCAAAACTCAAAAACCTTATGAGTTCTTTATCCTTGGTTTTGTACCACTGAAAGAACCCATCTCACCAAAACTAATCACCACCATCGATGAGGATGTTTCATCTTCATGAATGATACCTTCCCCAAAATATAAGGACCTTGATATTATCCCATCTAACTTTTTTGATCAACACCATTAGTTTGGTCTCCTCGACTTATTAAAAGGATGGCCAAACTAAAACCCATCCTCTCATCCATCCTATAAAATAAATAAAGATTCTCATACCATCAAAACCATCCAATGTCAAGATGATGATTTCATTCTCACCTACCTCAGTATGAGGGATTCTTCTATTCATAAATCCCTTCCTCTTGAGAACAAACCATGTTGAATGAATCCACTATTAATGTTAACTTGGGTACTCAGGATAGCCCCCATATCATCAAAATCAACCAATCCTTAAATCCCATGGAGCAATAAGATTACCCTTCTTTCTTTTGAGACTATAACATAAAATTTTCTTGAACCTATCAAGATATTCCTAGAATTGACCCTTCCATTACCCTCCACAACATTATCACCCATATTGAGGTTAAGCTAGTATGAAAAAAGCATTGGTGGATGTATCCTCACATAACCCTCCTTGTAAAAGAAGAGATTCAGTGTCTCTTATCTATCAACTTCATTCAACCCATTGACTATCTACAATGGGCTTTTGACATCATTCCCATTAAAAAACCCATACAGGGACTTCACCTCTGCATTAACTTTTGTGACCTCAACCTTGCTTACCTAAAGGATGACTTTCCTTTGATAAACATTGACTAACTTGTTGATATTATAGCTAGCCATGAAATGTTGTCTCTCATGGATAGTTTCTCAAGATATAATCAAATCTTGATTGTCCCTAAAGATCAATATAAAACCTCATTTATTACCCCATGGGGAACCTTCTATTACAACATCATGCCTTTTGGTCTAAAGAATGCTAGGGCAACCTATTAATGAGCCATGACCTATATATTTCATGATATAATCCATAAAATCATAGAGGATTATGTGGATGATCTCTTTGGGAAATCCAAACACTGCAAGGATCACCTAACTATTCTTGCCATCATCTTTGACTAACTAATCCATTATCATGTCAGGCTCTACCCTAAGAAATATATTTTTGGGGTCTTATCAGGAAAGATTATTGGTTTCATCATCTCTCCATGGAATCAAAATAGACCCTGATAAAGTTAGAGCAATCTTGGAGATTCCTCCTCGAACCAACCTTACCCAAATCCATAGCCTAATCCATACATCACTTCATCTCTTAGCCATCAGATAACTATCAACCCTTTCACCATCTCCTCAAAAAGGACACTTATTTTAAGTGGACCAAGGAATATCAATAAGCCTTTAATTTAATAAAGGAATACCTTCTCTCTCTACCTACCCTCATCTCTCCTAAAGAGGACCAACCCTTTTACCTATATATATCTATCACAAACCATTCCTTAGGGGCAATGCTCATGCATTATGATGAACAGATAAAGAGCAAACCATATATTACATTAGCTATATCCTTATCAAATATGAAACTTCTTATACCCATCCTAGAAAACTATAACTCACCTTAGTCTTCTTGGCCTCCAAACTCTATCATTATCTTCTTAATCATAAAACATATGTCATCACCAACACTGACCCCCTCAAGTATATGCACTCTAAGCCATACCAAAACTAATGTATGGCTAAGTGGTTCATGATCATTACTAAGTTTGATCTTGTTTTCCTTTTAGAAAATTCTATTAAAGGATAATTCATCATTTATAAATTGGCCAAAGCTCCTCTACCATAAAATCAACCTCTTCTTCTTACCTTTTTAGATGAGTCTATCTCAACTCTCTCTCAAGAAGATCCCACCTACCAAATGACCATGTTATTCGAGGGATCCAAATGCCAAAATGGTGAGGGTGAAAGAGTTATTCTCATTCCCCTTAATGGTGAACCTATTCCCCTTTATTTTAAAATTAACTTTGAATGTAATAAAAGCATATCCAAATACGAAGCCCTGGTCATAGGTCTCTAAACTGCTCTAGCCTTTGGAATCAAAACAATCAGTGTCTTTGGTAATTCCTAACTAGTCATTAACCAAGTCAGTGGATATTATCAATGTAAAAATGATGTCCTCTTAAAATACAAACAATTAATAGATATAATCTTAGCATATTTTCATCATCACCTTATTCAATCAATTTCTTGATTTATTAATAAGTTTATAGACACAATGACGTCCCTTGCTTCCCAAATTCTATCTCAACCTACCAAATCTAAACTAGTTGTCACCATCCATAATTTTATCACACCCTTGTATATTATTTTTGACCTTCCTACCATTTTTAGTAAGGAATCATCTCATTTTGACATTTGGTGTGACCAAAATTTTGACTACCTTAAACTTGACATTATTCCTCCTAACCTTTCGATGAATGATTGAAGAGATTTTGTTTAGGGTACCTATCATTACACCATACTAAGGGGAATAATTTATAAACATGGATTTGATGACCTCTTTATTTGATACCTTCATAGTCATGAATCTTCCCATGCCATCAAAGAAATACATGATAGAATTTGTGGGGGACACTTTAGTGGCCTAGCTATTGCTAAACATATCCTTCACCTTATCTACTATTGGTCCACTCTTAATCAAGATTGTTGTGACTATGTAAAGAAGTATGTCAAATGTCAATAACATGCTAATTTACATCATGCACCTCCCCATGGTTTCTAAGTATCCAAAGACTATTGGCCTTTCTCATAATGGGGTCTTGACCTTATTAGGAAAATCAATCCCCATTCTTCGCAATGACATCAATATATCATTACTACTATCAAATATTTCACCAAGTGGGTAGAGGCCATCCCTCTTATCTCAACCAAAGATAAAAATATTATCAACTTCATCAATCACCATATCATCTACTGCTATGGTGTTCCCCATAAGATCAACACCAATAAGGGTAAATATTTTAAAAACTAGAAGGTCTAAGGTCTCTATGATGATTTTGGAATCAAGTTAAGATTTTCCTCACCTTACCATATATAAGCCAATGGATAGGTGGAATCCTCTAAAAAAAATCTCATAAAAATGCTCACCAAAGTAGTAAGTGCTTCAAGTTGAGATTGGTGCCTTTATATCCCTTTCACTTTATGGGCCTATCACACTAGCATTCAAACTTCTACAAATGCTACCACTTTTTCTCTCATCTTTGGCATAGAGGTATTCTTGCCTCTTGAAGTCTAAATTCCCTCTCTTCACATATCATTGCATAAAATCCTTTCTAATAGTGACTATCATCAGGAACATCTCACATGTCTTAAGCTTCTTGATGAACATCACCTCATAATGCTTAATCATCTTCATGTATATCAAGAATGAATAAATAATACATATAAAAAACACTTGAAAGAGTGATAATTCAATATCAATGACCTCATTGTTAAGAAAAACCAATAGTAATTAACATGGAGAAAAGTACTAAAGGGTAAATTTGCTTTTAATTATCTTGGACCCTACATCATAACCCATAAGTATGGATCAAGAACTTATCATTTATCCTTTCTTGAAGGTAAACTAGAACTTGAGCCTCTCAATGCTTCACATTTGCATCTTTTATATTGTTAAAATAATAATCACACTCTGCCTTTATGTCACACTTAAGCTCATCCCTTAGTTTATGAGATTTTCATTTCTCTTCACCTACTTATCCCTATTTCTCTTGGGGATAATTGATTACAACATAGAATCATGTGATTATCCATCATAGTTATATCCTAATCCCAAGCATGGATACCATGAATCTACCCATGGCATGGTTCTCATGGATACTTTTCATCTCTACTCATATAGAATCCCATGATTAGTTGTCTCTCAAACCAATTTCCCTCATCTATCATTAACCTTTTATGCTAAAGTTATACCTCCATAAAGGTGAATATTTAATTCCTAAATATACAAGTTCATGTCTAACATAGCATTCAAGATCATTTGGGATACTAAAATATCAGTTGGGTCTATATCTCTAGCTTTGCAGATTGCTCCCTTGAAGGATATATTCCTAACACTTAAAAGTTGCTTAAAAATGGACTACTCCCTTGAAGGTCAACTATAAAAATCTAATTTTAGACCACTCCCTTAAAGGATGGATAATAAAAATCATATGAAGCTTCCCACATAGATTATCTTTAGTAACTTATCAAAATAGCAAAATCAACAAACAACCCTATGTCAAAATCAAAGTAAGTCATAATTAGCTCTTATAAGTAGCATTTGTAGACTTCTTGCATCGATCAGTCTACACATTAGCCTTGTAAGCCATAATCAAATCTTGTTAACGACATTTATATACTTCTTACATTAATTAGTCTACACATCATATGACATGGACTTGTTTATTATTGTTCTTTGGTTACCTATTGAAGGGGCAAACTAACTGTTGTCCAAATTTGACTTTTAAATCAAATTAGGGCACCCCTATGTAAAAAATTGAATTTTATGTGTTTTAATGGGGCATAATATCTTGTCATGAGGTGTTTCATAGGTTAATTGATGTCAATTAATGTTATATTGGATTTGGTCAATTAGTTTTTAAGTTCATTTATCATTTTGGGTCATTTTAGGGGTCAAATTTGAGAATTTAATGATTTATATGGGTTTTTGGGAAATGTGAATGTTAAAAAAAATTATTACATCCTCCATGTGTCCTTATAAGTCTTAAGTAACTGAAAATAGTAAAAAGTGTTAGGTTATGTAGAAGAAAAGTTAGTTTTCTTAAAGAAAAAGGAGAAATTGGCACTTGTAGAGCCTACTTGGGAAGTATGACACTTGAAAAAGGTTTAAATGTGACTCTTAAGCTTCTCCAAGCTAATTTACATGCATTTTTTGATTTTTAGATGTAATTTCTTACTCAAAACCATCCATCTCTTTTCTTACCCTTCTTGGCAAGCAAAAGTGACTTGTAGGTTTTTGCTTGGTACAAAAAGCTCAAGAGGTTTCAAGAAAAATAATCTTGGGGACATATTATAAACTCAATAATATTCCTTTTTATTTTTTTTGAATAATAATGGTACCTTGAGCTTTATGAATCATTGATAAAAAGTTGACTGTGCAAATCTACTTGCTAATATGTGAACCCTATAGGTTTTACCCTAGTGTGAGAAGATCCATATAATGCATTTACTAAGATTGGTTCCAAATTTTATTAGATATGTACCCTCATGTCTCCCATGATTTTTTTCATGTTTTGTGGTTTTTAGATGAGCAAATAGCCTCAAATTTATAGACTGCTCTCTTTTGAGTGAAATGGGTAGTTTTCACCATTTTTAGGAAATTTGTGCTTCTCCATGGTTTTAAAAAGTTGTGTTGAGTTCATTTAAATTTTTTAAACATTCTCTTTCTCCCCTTCATCTTGAAACTTCATTCTCTAAAACAATCTTCATAGTTTGTAGGCATAGACACACTTCACCTAGTCTACCATTGGATTATGCATATATAGGTGGTTGTAAGGATGATTTAAAAATTTAAGGATAAGTTTTGAAACTTGTTTCAAGTTTTCCTTGGTGGAAATTTTGTTTTTGAAATTTTAACTTTGAGTTGTTTTTAAGATCTTTCATCCACATTTTTCTTGATTTCGTACTCACTACCTATTAAAACAAGTAACCACCTATAGGAGATCCTAATGAATTCATGCTAAGGTAAGAGGATTAGTGATTGTTTAAATCCTTTTGAAACATGAAGGATACATTTGAGGTTCTTGAAGTGGATATATAACTCATAAAAGGTCTAAAGCATGCATATTGTCCATTTTCATTTTGCTGCTTGTATATGACAGTAATCACCTATAGGTTTTGCCTTGGTAAAGAATTAAAGAGTCTTGTTTTTAAGCATTTAAAAATATTTAATATTCCTTTAAGTAATATAATTTTTAGGATGGAATATTACACTCTTTTTATGTGTCAAGTTTACAGATTGAAGTGCGAAACCAACTTGAAAGGGCAATAGAGTATGTTTTGGTATCTTGTCCCTAAAATGGTAAAATAGATGCCTAATAGGTTTTTTAAGACCTCATACAACATGATTTCAAAGTGATCCAAACACATAAATTGGTAAACCATGTATCCCTTACATAGGCCTATCACCTTCTAAGGGGTAAAAGATAGATGATAAAGGGAAATTGATTGTTAAGCAGTCTAAAGTTACTTGCCAAGCCACTAAATTCGTTCAGTGTTGTCTATAGGACTATGAATCCAAATGAGTCATTTTCCATCCAAATTTTTTAAATTTAATTTTATATCATAATTGAGTTTTTCTAGATGAGGATAACATTCATGAGTACACTATGAAGACAAGCACCTACAACAGGCAAATAGTAAGTTGATTTGGTGATTTGATGATGTTTGAAGACATATAATGTGAGTAAAAGAGAAAAAATGTGACATGATATTTCATTGGATTGAAAGGGGAGTATTTAAGGAGGATAACCAAAATAAATTGAGGTCAACAAACACCTACAACAAGTAAGAAAGGAAAAATGCATAGTCAACTAGCCTTGACTGGCTTTAGGAGCAATTCACCTCAAAAAGTGATATAAGAATTTAGATAATGAATGAAAGGTCTCAAAAAAATCCATGAAAGGTTCATCCACACCATGCATATGATATATCAAAATCCACATACATCTATGGCAACCTACAACAGGGTCCAAAGGAGAAACACAGTCAAAGATGATGGAACACAGTCTTGTGGTTTTCAAAGAGTATTAAGGGTTCATTTAAGGGTCAGAGTGTTTAATGGGATTGGAGAAAAAAATTTAAATTTTTTTTTTAATCATTATGATGCATATAAATAGAGAGATATCTCCAAAAGACACAAACACATTCCACTTTGGAACCCTACACACTACATTATCAAAAGTCTATTTTGGTTTTTTAGGTATTTGAGGAGTCAAATGGAATTAAAAGAGGCTCAATTTTTGTATAAGGAACCTATACCACTTGAAAAATACCCTCCATCATTCATTTTTTTCTAGTAAAATATGGAAGTTCCCTCTATTTTGTTTCAAAAAGAGGGCATTCCCTTCATGCTTGAAACTGGTAGTTAAGGGGAAAAGAGAAGAGATAGTGGGCTAGGATATTTTGGAACATTTTAGGAAGATATGAAGGGTTGTTAAACATAAATATAATCATCTTAAACTATGTAAAAGAATATAGAGTTAAACAGGGTGTTCCATACTCTTAAGGTTGTAATCAAATCTAATGAGTAGAGTTAAGGCCTATAGGCCAAACAATGTGCCATTCCTATTTCTAGCTCATTGTGAGATTTATAAGTGATTGGAGAATTTTAGAAAGGTTAATTTATATTTTTTTAAGTCTATATAATGCAAGAAATATTAGTTTGGAGTAAAAGACCCCTAAGTTGTAAGCAAGCCTATTAGGTAGAGTTCAAGTTAGGTTCCCAAATGAGATATCATTTTCAAGTCTAACATGAAAAAAGATTTCCCATGAATTGAGACTTGTTTGGGAGTTCAAAATGGATGGTGTATAGACTATTGAGATGCAAGGAAATAAAATAAGATGACCTAAAACATATACATTACAAATAGGCCTATGCAAAGAGGCTTAGGCCAAGACCAAATGGAGGGGTCATTCAACATTATAGCATGAGCTAAACTTTTTATCTTCTTTAAACATGTTTATGGGATGAATACTGAGGTCTTAAATCTTTTAAAATTTAAATTATACCATGAAGAGGTCTTTTTAGGCTATATAATCGTTGAGGCTTGTGTAAGGGAGGAAAAGAGCTCAATAGGATGATTTCAAGAGCTCATATCTTTCATGATGATCTGAATGGTGGAAAAAGAAGTTTAGAGGAGTTATAGAGGGTCCCTAAAAACCACTTTGGGGAATTATTTTGAAACTTGGATGTGAAATCTTTATGAACAAAGCTTGATAAGTCAAACTACTCAAAAACCTTCCTAAGCCCTTGCTAAGGACTATTTTTTTAAAATGGAGTTGTGGATGCAATATAATGGACCCTTTTGATGAGAATATATATGTTATATTATATAGGAATTCCCCAAACTACTCCCCATACTTTTTGTTTGTATGGACTTGTATAGATGGGGTGAAAAACATGTTTTTCTTCACAATTTTTTGTGTTTTATAGGATACAAGAAGAATCAAGACATGAGAAATCAATTTTGGGATGATGATTAAGACCTGAAATAACTCCCTACTAAGAGCCTTATGAAACAAATTTAACTCAGCTAGTCAAAACTAGCCTATTAGATAAGCTAGTGAAGAAGATGAAAAACTTCAAGTGAGCTAAATTTAAGGTGTCCATGATGCTTATAAGGACATGGAGATACTTGAAACATTTAATGCACTCTATCCCATGGATTTTCATGAGTAAATTAAGCCAAATTTGATGACAAGTGTGTAGGGTACATGAAAGGAGTTCCTTTTGGACTACAGATGATGATGGTTCCTTTATAGTTGTTTCCAAAAGACCAAGCATGCAAAAAATGCATGGAGAGTAATGTATAATGTCCCTACCCTGAATTAAAATCATCATACTTGGTATTAATTAGTTATGCAATGTTTGAATAACTCTAATCATGAGGGCAATTTTCTAAGCCAATTGAGGAGTTTTCTTACCACTTTTCATGAAGTTCATGACTTGGATTGACACTTGTAGTTCCTAAAATTACATGGTTCATCCCATAAACTCTCCACATTGACAATTAACTCCTTGGATCAGATTTACAAGTGTCTTTGTGAGCCTTGGACTTCTCCCTTCTTCTCTCTCTCACAAGTTTTATAAGAACTAGCTATTTTGGTATTGTATTTGATGCTCCACTTGAGAATGATGAATCCATGATCATTTTTATACCTTTTTATAAATAAAATGACTAATTTTTACCTCTTACATGACTATTAATAGTGTGATTTACTTTAATATTGAATTTTCTTAGTGAAGACTATGGATTCCTTAGCAAGTTGTCACATTCTCTCACCTATTTGCATCTTCTTATTGTAGGGAATGTGATGTGTTATAGGAAATGTAAAAGTCTAAGTGAGTTAGTCTCTTCATTATTGACATTCAAGGCCTCTTGTCTAGTCCTCCTAGGTTTGCACATTCATCCATAACTTTATAATGTAGCATTGATGTAAGAAGACATAGATTGGAGAGTGTATGTTTAGTTTGTCCTTTGATTTCAAGTTTAATATGAATATGGTTATATTTCATAAATATATTTTGTGTATCACCTATATTAGGTTATTTTGATTTTAGTTATCTATTTCCATTTTCACCCCCTAAAGTTAGTAGTATTTGAAATCCTAAGTGGTACATCAAGGGAACTAGCCCTATTTAGAGACTCATCTCATTCCTTAGGCTACCCACAAGCCTAGAGTTGATTCCATTATGCCACTTGGATGATGATATATTTTCATCTCTTTAAAGGGTGAAAATCCAAGTGAAAATAGTTTTTGGCATGTCTAGTAGGACTCTTGTTTTAGGAGGTTGAGAAATTTTTGGTGTTGTCTCTCAATAATTAGCCTTTGGAGGCATCTATCAAAGCATCAATGGTGACTCTGAAGTTGTATCATCTAGTCAAGTATCCTAGGTATTCTCTTTTGAAATTTTTTGATAAAATTTATCTTGTATTCTTTCTTTCATGATATTTCATGGCTGAATTTGGCATTGAGTTTTGTTCCCTATAGGTTGGTGAGACATTCCAATCTTGTGCCATTCCCCATCAATATGATCAAGTCCTTGGTAAACCTTATCATGATCCTTACAAACCTTAATATGACCTTCATCAGTTCCAATATGATCCTTGTCATCCATATAATAATGGATAGAAATCCTATGAACCATGACATCCATATATCCCTTCATTTCTCCCTCCATATGGGCACCATGTTGTTGGATAATTATATGAGAATGGCTATTAAGAAACACCTATCTATCAGCCTCAATATGAGCCCTATCATTCATTTCATGATTCCTATCATCCCTAAGAGTATTACTATCATCTTTTTCATATGAAATAAGAGTTTTCCATGGGTTTTATACAAAATATCATAGGAAAAATGTATCTCCTACTCATGTAGATGTTACTCCTCCTAATCAGCCCAAGAATTCATTCCATTAGAACTCACTAGTGGTTTAATATTTTCCAAACTCATTCATAATAATTATCCTTCATCTCACACTCCATATCAAACTTTTTACCTTCCACTACATCTCATATTCCATCTCCTTCACCCCAAATCCATGAGCTTATTTATCAATCTTTCACATCATTCCTTCTTAAGGAGGAACCTATCTTGATAGAAGCAATTAAAGAAGAACAAATTCAATTCATGGCTGATAAAGAAACTCTCTTGAGTGATTTTGAGGAATAAATCACCATAGGGACTCCCATTAGTGAATAAAAGGAAAATATAATAGCTAATGTCTCTATGTTTGAAGGGATGTGTGTTCATAGAGAAACCCCTACATTTCACCCTCAATATAATTTTGAGTTTTATGTGCCACCTCCTCAAACTATCTCATCTTGTCCTCACCCTATCAATATTTGAATTAATGGAATTATGCTATGATAACATAATGAGGATAATTGTTTTGATAAATAAAGAGAGATCTTGTTTGAAAAAAAACCTACCTCCTTAGTAGCCTCATTGGGCTAGATCAAATGATTTCAAGATGCCTAGTCTTGGCATCACCATGAAGAAGAAAGAAGATATTGTAGCCATTGAAGGAGAACTTACATATAATCAAAGGTTTGTAGAATATAATCTCAAACATGAAGTGTAATGTGTTATCAATGATGGAGAACACTTTTAAGTCAGCTCTCAAGAACTGGTAGTCCTAGATGAGTTTCATGAGACCAAGGTAGAAGAAGTAGCTCTTGAAGATGATCATGAGAAAGGAGATATATGGAATAAGTTCAATTCCATATGCAAGGAATTTGATGAGTTGTTTAAAGTTTCTTCTTTTCAAAAATGTTTAATAGTTAATGATAAACCCAATCTTGTTGATGAGTTCAATGAACATGAGCTTGAGTGTGCAATCAAACATAAAGATCAAACTCTTTTTGATGGTAAAAAACCAATTGTCATGAAGCCATTTGATAATGAAATGGAGCTTGGAGAATACAATATTGATGACATCATACATCAAGAAGAGAAGATGGAAGAGCTAGTGGTTATAAATGATAAAGAGGACAAGGATGATTGGTAGCTACAAATCGAGTTACTTCAAGTACTTGAAGAGATTTGCCAAGTTGAAGGCCAAGTGTATGACAAGGTGAAGGAGGAAATTCCATGGAATATAATGATATAAATTGGATAGATTTTTCAAATCTCCTTGATGGAGCTAGAAGAGCTTGTACATGAGAAGAAACCTAATCTTATTGAGAGCACTATGGAAGACAAGAAAGTATGCCTTGATCAATCATCATTTGAAGTTGCAATTGATGATCTACATGACAAGGTTGAAGATGTTTGAATGAAAGAGGAATAGTTTTACATTTCAAAATGGTTTGAAAATGGTCTACTTGAGAGTATGATAATTTAAGTGCCAAAGAACAAGTTTGATCCACAAAACATCCAATCCAAGGAGAAACATGCTTTGTACCATGTTCCATCTCATGAAGAAAGTGATGCTTAAAACTTCCCATTTGATCCAGGAGGAAGGTATGAGTGATTTTTAGTTGTAAATAATAGTTTTCTTCTATTTCCCCTAAGTGATTAGGGCACATGATTGTGTCTTGTATGCTTACTTTTTTTATTGTGTTTGTCATTTACTTTATGTAGTTGAGGTAGCCATTAGTGTCTTGTCTTGATAAAAGGGTTTGTGGTCAATGGTCAATGTTTTATTATTTGTCTCAGACCTTATATTACTCCATAAGCCCAATGGAATAATAAGGCTACTAGTCTAGTTAGTATAACAAGCATACTACCCCTATGAGTTACCAATTTGTTGACCAAATTTAACTTTTAGGTCAAATTGGGGTAACCCCTAAGTAAAAAAATTGAGTTTTATGTGTTTTAGTGGTATATAATATATTTTCATAATGTGTTTCATAGGTTAATTGATGTCAATTAATGTTATATTGGCTTTGGTCAATTACTTTTTAAGTTCATTTATCATTTTAAGGGTCAAATTTGAGTATTTAATGCTTTATATGGGTGTTTTGGGAAATTTGAAGGTTAAAAAAGATTATGTCATACCCCATGTGTCCTTATAACTCTTAATCAATTAAAAAGATTGAAAATTGGTAGGTTATGCAGAAGAAAAGTTAGTTTTCTTAAAAAAAGGAGAAATTGGCACTTACATGACCTCCTTGGGAAGTGTGCCACTTAGAAAATGTTTAAATGTGACTCTTTAGCTTCTCCAAGATTATTTACATGTTTTTTTTGATCTATAGATGTAATTTATTTCTCAAAACCATTCATCTCTCTTCTCAGACTTCTTAGCAAGCAAAAGTGACTTGTAGGTTTTTACTTGGTACAAATAGCTCAAGAGGTTTTAGGAAAAATGATCTTGGGGAAATATTATAAATTTATTTAGATTAATTTTGATGTTTTTTTTAATATTAATGGTGCCCTGAGTTTTATGAACCATTAATAACAAGTTAACTATGCAAATCTACCTACTAATCTATGAACCCTATAGGTTTTACCTTGGTGTGAGAAGATTCATACAATACACTTGATGAGGTTTGTTAAATACTATATTGGATATTTACCCTAATGTATACCATTCTTTGTTTCATGTTTTGTGGTATTTGGATGAGCAAATAGCCTCAAATTTATAGATTGGTCTTTTTTGAGAATAATGGGTAGTTTTCACCTTTTTCAGGAAATTTGTGCTTCCCCATGGTTTAAAAAATTTGTTTTAAGTTAATTTAAATGTTTTAAACATTTGATTTCTCCCCTTCATCCTAAAACTTCATTATCTAAAACAATATTCATAGTTTTCATGCATAGACACACTTCACCTAGTCTGCCATTGGAGTATGCATATATAGGTGGTTGCAAGGATTATTTCCACATTTAAGAAGAAGTTTTGAAATTTGTTTAAATTTTTCCTTGGTGTAAATTATTTTTTTGAAATTTTAAGTTTGATTTTTTTTAAATACCTTTCATCCATATTTTATTTGATTTCATACTGACTGCCTATATACAAGTAACCACCTATAGGAGCTCTTGATAAATTCATGCTAAGGTAAGAGGCTTAGTGATGGTTTCAAGACTTTTAAAAAATTAAGGATACATTTGAGGTTATTTAAGTGGATATAAAACTCATAAAATGTCTAAAACATGCATATTTTCCATTTTCATTTTGTTGCCTGTATATGCCAGTAATCACCTATAGGTTTTGCCTTGGCAGAGAGTTAAAGAGTCTTGTTTTGAAGCATTAAAACATGTTGAAATATTCCTTGATGTAATATCATGTTAAGGAGGTAAAATTTCACTCTTTTTATGTGTCAATTTTAAATATTTAAGTGTGAAACCAACTTGAAAGAGCAATAGACTATGTTTTAGTCTCTTGTCCCTAAAATGGTAAAATAGAGGCCTAAGAGGTTTTTGAAGACCTCATACAACATGATTTTAAAGTGATCCAAACACATAAATTGGTAAACCATGTATACCATAAATAGGTATATCAACTTTCAAGGGGTATAAATTAGATGATAAAGGGACAATGATTGTTAAGCAGTCTAAAGTTACTTATAAGGACATTGATTTCCTTCAATGTTGTCTACAGGATTATGAATCCAAATGAGGCCTTTACCATCCAAAAGTTGTGAATTGAATTTTTTATCATAATGGAGTGTTTATATATGATTAGGATAACATTTATGAGTAGATAAACCACCTAAATAAATGGTACTTGGTGTTGCGACCTCCCATACTCACCCTCATTTCGTACACTATGAAAATAAACACCTACAACAAGTAGATTGTAAGTGGATTTGGTTATTTGATGATGTTTAAAGACATATAAGGTTAGTGAAAGAGAAAAAATGTGATGTGAGATCTTAGTGGATTTAGAGGGGTGTCTGTAGGGAGGATAACCAAACTAAATTGAGGTCAAGAAACACCTACATCAAGTAAGAAAGGTAAAATGCACAGTCAACTAGTCTTGACTAGATTTAGGAGCAATTCAACTCAAAATGTGATATAGGCATTTATATAATGAATTAAAGGTATTAAAAAATCCATAAAATGTGCATAAAAACCATGAAAATGATATATTTTAAATCCACATACACCTATAATAACCTACAACAGGTCCAAAAGAGAAACACAGTCAAAGATGATGGAACATAGTCTTGTGGTTTTCAAAGAGTATTAAGGGTTAATTGAAGGGTAAAAGTGTTGAATGGGAATGGATAAAATTAATAAAAATTATAAAAACCTAATTTAATCATTGTTATGTATACAAATAGAGAGATATCTGTAAAAGACACAAACACAGTCAATTTTGGAACCCTGCATAGTCTGCATTATCAAAAGTCTATTTTGGTTTTTTGGGTCTTTGAGGAGTCAAATGGATTGACCAGAGGATAATTTTTTTTATAAGGTACATATAAAATTTTTAAAATACCATAAATCATTAATTTTTATTTTTTAAAATAGGGGAGTTCCCTTTGTTTTGTCTTAGATAGAGGGCACTCCCCTCATGCTTGAAACTAGTAGTTAAGGGGGAAATAGAAGATAGAGTGGGCCAAGAGATTTAAAAAAATTTAAGGAAGATATGGAGGGTTTTTAAACATAAATATAATAATATTAAAATATGTAAAAGAAGATAGAGTTCAACAAGGTGTTCCATACTCCTAAGGTTGTAGTTAGACCTAATGAGCAGAGTTAAGGTCTAGAGGCCAAACAGTGTGCAATTCCTATTTATATATCTTAATGAGATTTATAATTGATTTTATAATGTTATAAAGGTTAATTTATATGTTTAAAGAATATATAATGCAATAAATATTAGTTTGGAGGTCTAGACTCCCAAGCTGCAAGAAGGATTGTTAGGCAGAGTTTAAGCTAGGTGCCCAAATGAGATATTATTTTCAAGTCTAACATGAAAAATTATTTCCAATGAATTGATAATTGTTTGAGAGTTAAAAATGGATGGTTTATATACTATTAAAATTCAATGAAATGAAATACGATGACTTAAAACATAGAAGTTGCAAGCAGGCATATGGAATAAGGTTTAAGCTAAGACCAAATGGAGGGGTCATTCACCATTATAGCATGAGATAAAAATTATATAATATTTAAATTTTTTTATGGGATAAATAATAAGGCTTAAAATATTTGATAATGCAAAGGTGACCATGAAGAGTTATTTTTAAGGTCTAGGATAGCTGAGGTTTGTGTAAGGGAAGCAAAGAGTTTGATAAGATGATTTCAAGAGCTCATATCTTTCATGATGATATTAATGGTTACAAAAAATGATAAAAAGAGTTATAAAGGGTCCATAGAAACCAACATGTGTAATTATTTTTAAACTTGGATGTGAAATCTTTATGAATAAAGCTTAATAAGTCAAACTTCTCAAAAACCCTCTTAAACCCTTGCCAAGGACTAGTTTGTGAAAATGGAATTGGATATGTAATATAATGGACCATTTTGAACATAATAGATATTGGAAGTTTTATAGGACTTCCCCAATTTGATACCCATAATTTTTTTTATATAGAATTGTATATATGGGGTGAAAAATAGGATTTTCTTCACCATTTTTTAATGTTTTTTAGGCTACAAGTGGATTCAAGACATGAAATCAAGTTTGGGAGGAATATTAAGAATTTAAATATATAAATATGGAAATTTTATTACAATAAAAATATTATAAATAACTCAACAAACAACTTCAACTTAGCCAATTAAAATTGGCCTATTAGACAAGCTAGTGAAGAAGATGGAAAAATTTAGGTGAGCTAAATTTAAGGTGTCACTTACTCCTTGCATGACCAAATGAAGCCAAATTTGATGATAAGTGTGTAGGGTACATAAAAGTTTTTATTTTTGGACTATAGATGATGATGGTTCCTTTCCAATTATTTCTAGAAGATTAGGAATGCAACCAATGCATAGAGAGGCATGCCTAATGTCCCTACCCTACATTCTAATCATTAGACCTAGTCCTAATTAGTTATGGGATGTTCAAATATATCCAATCATGATGGTAGTTTTTTGAGTCAATTTAGTAGTTTTTTTTTAATAATTTTTATGAAATTTATGACTTGGATTGACACTTATAGCTCTTGAACTTACATGGTTCATCCCATACCCTCTCCACATGCACAAGTAACTCCTTGGATTAGATTGACAAGTGTCCTTGTGACCCTTGGAATTATCCCTTTTCTCTCTCATAAGTTTTATAAGAACTAGCCATTTTGGCATTGTATTGGATGCTCCACCTAAGTATGGTGAAGCCCTACTCATTTATATACCTTTTGATCAATAAAATGACTAAGTGTTACCTCTTCCATGACTATTCATAGTGTGTTTTTCTTGAATGTTAAAATTTGTTAGTGAAGACTATGGATTCCTTAGCAAGTTGTCACATTCTCTCACCTATTTGTAGCTTCTTCTTGTAAGGCATGTGATGTGTTCTAGGAAATGTCAAAGTCCAAGTGAGTTAGTCTTTTCATTAGTACCATTCAAGGCCTCTTATCTAGTCTTCCTAGGTTTGCACATTCATACATAACCCCACAATGTAAAATTGATGCAAGAAGACATATATTGGAGAGTGTATGTTTATTTTATCTTTTGATTTTAAGTGTAATATGCATATGGTTCGATGCCATCAATCTATTTGGTGTATCACCTCCTTTAGGTTAGTTTAATTTTAGTTATCTCTCTCCCTTTACACCCCCTAAATTTAGTAGTATTTATAATCCTAAGTGGTACATCAAGTGAGCTAGCCTTATCTAGAGACTCACCTCATTCCTTAGGCTAACCACAAGCCTAGAGGTGATTCTATTGTGCCATTTAGATGAGGAGAGCTTTGAATATCCTCTAAGGGTGAAAATCCAAGTGACAACACTAACCCACATTAGGTTACCTTTTTACCCATTACCATTAAACCATCTACCTATCACCTCCATATCCTTCACTCACTCTCTAAAATCAAGGGACTAAGAGCTTACTTGATGAAAAGTAACTAGGTCACCCTCTTTTTTTCATTGTAGCATGCTCATGTGAATCATTCAGTAGGCTTATGTTCACTTACTTCTATCCAACTATGTTTTCTTATTGTTAGGTCCTTGCAAACCAAAAATCATCCTTCCTTTTTCTTACCCTCTATTCATTAGTTCATGTGGACATATGTCTCATGACTCTTTTTTCTTTCAACACCTAATTTATGTGATTTAATTATACCTATATCATAAACATTCAACACCATATTTTCATCACAACAATATGAACTATATCCCACCTATGCATTCAAAAATCCAACACATCATAAATCACCTTATCAAAATAAACAATCAAAACCATCCTATCATCTCTCATATATACATAAAACATCACTTAATACCATCCACATAAGAAAACCACATAAGCCATGTCATCATACCATTTACCATATACATTATAAGAAAACCACATCATAATTATGGAATAACCATTTCATATCTATAAACATTTTCATTATTCCATCAACATCTCTATAAAAAATAATTTATCACAAACATGAATTCATCATGATCATATATACATAAACAACATCTATCTCCTATCTATCAATCATATCATGAATAAAATCATTCTACCACCACAACGCATATACATCCATGAATAGAATCACACATAGCATAATTAATCAATCATCTACACATCTAAAATCATATATCCTTAAACTAATGCCATCATTTATAAAATGTCACCATCACAACATCATGATCATAAATTTATCCATGAAAAACATCATCATAATACACCATATCCATCACATGAACAAACAACAATCAATATGCATATCCTCTCATAAGAAATATTCCTCATAACACATCAATGCATAATCAACAAAACATTGCAAACATCTAAACATAATCAAATATCATTAATATAATCATCATATCATCAAATGTCAACACGTCATAAATATAATCAAATGACATCAAATCAACATAATCAACATATAATCCTCATATATATCAATAATGAAATACATGACATAATGTATTAATGTCTCTCTCACTCATATACATCTCACATCATTAGCATGAAGGCTGGTATCAAAATCATGTAAATCATATAATCTCATCTATCAAACCCTTGGGCCAATAGAACCACTACCACCTACACCATTACTATTGCCACCATCTTTACCTACACCTACACTACCATCTAGTGGTGGTCCCCCTGATATCCCTATTTACCCCACTATCAAGGCCCACCATCCTAGAGTATTTATCTATGGGCCAACTTCTAAAATGACCCTATACTTTCCATACCACATCTCTAATGGCAATTAAACTAGCACTATCACCTTATAATATCTCAACTCCTTAATGGTGGATAGGTACCATGTCCTTAGAACTATGTCAAGTGGTCCTCTTGTTACTGCTATGGATGCTCATATCCTTTACTCAATGAGTCTCTCTCTTGAGTCACTAGCCCAAGAAATATCTTCACTTGATCTTGATTTCCAATCACTCTAGCAACTGACCCCTATAAGGTGACAATCTATTCCTATAAAGTGGCCACCTATCCCTGTAACTTGATAATTTGGGCCTATGATACTACCAATGCTATTATTTCCTATCCATCCTATGCTAGTACCCTTGTAAGATCCACATCCATAGGCTACTTCCCCCCATCACCCCATCCAAAATTAGTCACTGCATACCTAGTTTGGTACCACATTACATAACCATCTATAATCCATGTATCATCTATGGTATCTCTTATTATTATCTCTTTGTGGTCTAAAACAACCTCTTGTGACTATAGCTTTAGGAGTAAGAACTCAATATCCTCTCTCTTATATCATAGAAAATCTAGTGGTATCCCTTGCATAAGTTAAAACTACCTCTTATCTCAATTGAATGGGATAAGCTCAATCTTGCCATCCCATCTCCCATATATCTAGTGCTAGTTCTGAAGTGATAATGTGTGGTAACTATATCCTACCCATCTTGGCTAGTCCACATATAACCTCCACACTATGTAACCACCACTAACCCCTCAAATGCATCTCTAAACCACTTTATGTCTCTGGTACCACCACTAGTCCCCATTAATGCATAATCTCCTTAACACCTCATGAAACCCACTCTGTAGTATATTGGTATAAAGCTATCTCATGGTAACCCCAATGGTCTCAAAAATTGTATATGCTTGTATGCATAACAATGTAAAACAAAGCCAATACTGATCCCATATCATCTACATGCTCTAAATGCCTACATATCTGTATAGATCTACACCAATAACATTGGGTCCCATCCAAACACATTTCTCCCTAGAAGCATCTCCACCTACATCCTTAGTAATAGGTATGGAAATCAGCCACTTCTCGATTCAGGTATTTTAAAGTAAGACACAACCATCATCATTATGGTGAGTAAACATCTATCTGTTGAAGCCCTTTGGTATAGTGACCCATAAAAATACCACTTGTATGATACTAATCCTAGAACTGATCTACTCCATATATCAAATACATGTGGTAGTCTCACTCCTCACTCTCTATGTGATAAATTATCTCACCATAGATGGGTAGCCATGTGATCCTCACCACATCCTCTAGGAGAATCATCATCTCCCTTATTAGTAGCAAGAAGGTGTTTATGGTAGGATCCCATCTCTTGATGAGTGCCACAATCATTACTGCATCTTGTGATAGGTGCTGATAATGTCTTATTGACCTTAGGCCTATCTCATCCATGTGTCTCCACTCATTAGTAATCATCACATCAAAAACATCTACAAAGATCTTAGGGACTTGATCCCTCATCTAAATCTAGTTACATGCCTATAAAATAATCAAATTAGCATGCCCCTTTAGTTTTCCATGATCAAGCTCAGTACCATCCTCTACCTACCCTTTTTCAACCTATTCCAACTAAAAACATTTGATCTACCCTCTCACCTATAACACTCTAACAAACCACTAACAAATCTACCACATCTTTTTGAACTCCTAAATACTTGTATTAGATCAAATCTACCCACTAATCCCTCATCCTATCTAACATACGTTTGACCTTTTCCATACACTAGTATAAGTATCTCTTCTAACATTTAACTACTTCAAGACCTTTTATAAACTTTACACTATGTTTTCACCCACTTATCCCTTCATCAAACTTTACAAAACCTTCAAAACTCTTGACACATGATAACCTTTTCACCACATTAACAATTCTACCAACTATAATGAAATTTAAAACCTTCACATTTAACATTTTCTTAACCACTTTCCAAACAATTTTGCAAGACTTTTCCAAAACAACTTTCCTATCATTTTAATAGACCTTAACAACATTTTCAAACTTTTAATTTTTTTCAAACTTAAAAAAATTTATACCTTTTTAACCACACTCTCCATATATATATTGATTTTTGATAGTCAGGTTCCTCACTATTTTTCAACCCTTTCAGTAACACCCCACCTAGGTCTAGACTTTTAGGGAGAACTACATTTGGCCTAAATTTTTTTGTAGATATTATGTCCATATGACTATTTAGGCAAAATCCACTTACCTAATGCATATGGCATCAGCTCAACCTTCCCTTACCAACCTATTCCCAACCAACCAACCATTTACCCACATCCACCTTGATGTTCGTCATTTTTGATCGAAACCATTCTCATGTTTTGTGATGACCCTACTTCATCATTTGTGACCAAACTGACAAATCTTGCCATGTTGAACTTTTGAAATTTATACCACCTCATGCACAACTTGACCAATTGTGTTGTTTCATGGGACCACTTCTTACCCTAGATACTTACAACCAACACTAACCCTATCTAGATTACTTGATAGGCTTAACTTGATCAAATATGACCAATGTTGTGGATTGGTTACCCTTATCACATGTCCCTTTAGAATCTAACCATATTTTTATCAAATTTGATAACTTTCACATATGTATGATATTGATTATCACACTTAGTCACACTTTGTGTGTGTGATTACATCTCTAATACCTAACCTTTTATGTCACCCACCTTGTGACTACCCTTTTACCATTTATCAAACCTTGATCTGATTTCACTTTCACCTCATCCACTCTTAGTTTGAGGGGAAACACCTCCTCCCATACTTAGGGAGATCAAACCTTGACCAATGATCTATTTTTGTTCTATATCTTGTTAGATCAAAGCCACATAATAAAAAGGGGTAAAATGTAGACACTCAAAAATTACACATGATAGCTTTGGATGTCAAACTAACTTTTGATCCTCATCTGACCTTGCATATAATAAACTACCTAGTCAATTAGACTTATTTACTAAATTGACCCTATCAAACCCATAACTTAACACATTTGACGAAACCACTTAATTCACCCTTGTTAACTTTATTTAACCCATTTTCTTCTGACCCCTCAACCACTGATAGTCAGCCTAACCATCGATGGTTAGCCTAAACATTGATGGTTAGGTATCCAAGCCCACTTTAATGTTTTAAAGCATTAAATATTTATGTGAGATAAGCATCTCTCTAAATAGAAATTTATTTTTAAAACTAACTTTAAAATGTCATGATTTGGTAGCTTTATCCCCTATCAAATTAGTAACTTCCTCCATCCCAATCAACAACTTCATCATATAAAGGGAGAAGAGGAGGAAGTAAAATGGATCCATAATCCACAATCTTTTATCTAAGCTCTCTTATATATAGGTATCCAATATCCTCTTAGTAAGTAAGCAACATCATTAAAGACCTAAAGCTTTGATAGAATGACTTTCAAAAGTAGAAGTACTATCACTGTAGTCAAATTACTTCAACCTTCCACCATCAAGTTTCAATTATCTTTCACTTATTTTCATTGATTTATCTTATCTCTAACTTCCTTGCCCTATCAAACCCATCATTATCTTGTTTTCCAACCCTTAGCCCTATAATAGACCTTTATGAATCCAAATATCTAATTTGAACCTTCTTTTCTAATAATTTTTAAATTTACATAGGTAACCATTGATGTTTAGCATAATCTCTGATGATCACTTCAACCATCGATTGTTACCCAACTGCTGATGGTTAGCCTAAACCATTGATGGTTCACCTGATCATCAATGGTGACTATGGAATAAAAATAAAACAAGCTATTTTCAGCTCTGTAACCCTAGTCAAACCCAAATTAATATATTTTTGCCTAATTACAATAACTTTTTTGATTTTTTGGACCAGACCCTGACTATTTTAGCATAAATATTGATTGGCTTTGCTTCTTTTGGTCATTTTTCTATTACCTAGAATTCTAATTTCTTTGTATTGCATTTTATTTATCTTATAAAAGTAGATTTTTAATTTATCATTTTTAACTTAATTGTTATAATAGTGGATTGATGGCCTCCTAACAAGCAATACACTTCTTATATCTAGCTCATGCTAGGTAGTCCACTCATCTATTTTCTAACGACCCCCTCTTCTAGTGTCTTTCTTATCTACAGGTTATTACTTCATAGCCAAAGAGGATTTCCCATTGTCATCTAGATTCATGCATGAAATTCACCAGGTATTCTTATACACACCCTATTCACTTTTGTCTAGCTTATTTATCAAAAGAACCAAGTTTTATACCATTATTTATGAGAAAATAAACTATCTATAAAAGTGCCTTTTGTTTCATACCTTATACCTAGTTGATAAAGTTTATGACCAAGAATCAAATGCCTAGTATTTTTTATAAGTTTTTCAAATCAATTATATTAAAACTTTCATCTATTTCAAAGTCTAGCTTTTGACGCTATTTGGCAAAGAGTCCTAGCGCATGCCTTGTTTGAGCCTAGATTTTGATTCCGCATTTAGCCAAAAGGCCTAAAAACTTTTAAATTCCTAGATTAGACTAATTTTAAACACTTTGATCTTATAGTTTTACATTTTGATTTTTGTTCTATTTACTTGCTTATCTTTTTGTGAATAGTGAAATGTTGGATACTTCACACTAGCTTGTTTTTTCACAAATCTTTTTATAAACCTTTTTGATCCTTTTAATAAATCTAGACCAAGTTGTAACATCATCTATTTTAGACATTATCTTTTCAAAGTTTGAAAAAATCTTTGAACTTTGATCACAAAGCATTGACTATGGATCGCAACATGTATTCCTACACTCATAGTGGACTCATGTACAATCTAGGGATTAGTAATGTAGATGTGCAAGAAAAAATTGGTGCAACACCCCTATGTGGATAATATTCCTTATGAGATGGATTATTATCCCTTTTATAATACTTAATTATGGGTACAAAGACAAGATCCATTGGCTAACTATCTAGTTAACCCGCCACCTTATTCAGAATACCAATAACAAACCACATAATACCTAGTTACAATACCCACAGTGGATGATCCAGTTCTTCAATAGTCATATTATACTAAGATGGATTCCACATATGATCCATGATGTTTTTTCCTTGATTATATATATTAGGATCTTGATACGTTGTTTAGACTAGAACCATTGTACTGTTTGAAGAAGCCTATTGATCATAAATGAGATTGTGGTGCACTCTTACTATACTTGGTAAATTTTCATGGGGAAAGTTGACTAGAAAATTGGCCCCTACCTCTATATCTCTAACCAAAATTTTGTCTTTGTTCTCTAACAAATATTGGTAAAAAAAATGGATCATACATGGAATATATATTAGTAGAATATGACTATTGAATAACTGGCTCATCTATTGTGGGTATTGAATAAATGGATCATGCTTTATATCTCTATTGAGAGAATTTGTAGATATATTTATATGGGCCTATTCTAGCATGCCAGGTTTAGACCTCACCTTAGTTATACACCACCTTACGATTAGTCCTAATTCCAAACCAATAAAAAACATTATGTAAGATGCATCCTTGCATTATTATATTGGTAAAGAAAGAGTTAGAAAAAATCTTAGAATAAGGACGTATCTGATCTATTAACTAATCAAAATAGATCTCTAATGTGGTACCTATTAGTAAAAAGCCTAAAGGGATCAGAGTTTGTAATGATTTTTGAGACATCAATAAAGCTTGTCCTAAAGATGATTTTTCCTTACCTAATATCAACATGATCATCAAATCCCTGACAAGTTATGAAATGATTTCACTCATGGATGGATTTTTAGGATACAACTAGATCAGAATAGCACTAGAAGACCAATATAAAATAGCATTCACCACTCCATGGGAAATATTTTGTTATCGAGTAATACCATTTGGCCTTAACAATATTAGAGATACATATCAAAGGGCCATGACTATCATATTCCATGATATGATGCATGGTACTATTGAAGACTATGTCAATGACATATTAGGAAAATCTAAAACTAGGATTGACCATCTAGAAGTGTTGCATAAGATATTTGAAAGATTATAGGAGTATAAATATAGACTCAATCCAAAAAAATGTGGTTTTAGTGTAAATTTAGGCAAATTACTTGGCTTCATCATGTCTTTTAGAGGTATTGAATTTGATTCGACTAAAGTCCATGCTATAATCAAGATGCTACCACCAACTAATTTAAAGAAAATCTATAGTTTGTAGGGTAAGATCCAGTTAATCTGATGCTTCATCTATTAGTTAGCATAAAAGTGCCATCCATTTACACACCTTTTGAAGAAGGGAGTTTCATTTCACTAGGATGATCACTGTCAAATAGATTTTCAACAACTCAAAGACTATCTTATTAATCTACCTATTTTATTACCTCTTATGTTAGGAAATCCATTCTTGTTATACCTATCAGCTACTAACCATGATTTGGGGGAAATCTTAGTTCAACATTATGACAATGGAAAAGAGAATGCCATATACTACCTAAGCCATACCTTGGTTACATATGAACATAACTATGCACCTATTGAAAAAGCTTGTTTGGCCATGGTCTTTGCAACTCATAAACTACATCATTAATTTGTTGAATAATAAGACCATGGTCATTTCAAAAGAAGATCCACTCAATTATCTACTATCTAAAACAACCTTGCAAGGTAGAATGGCTAAATAGATCATACTTCTTAGTGAGTTTGACACAGAGTATGTCACTCAAAAGGAAATCAAGGGACAAGTTATTTTACATCAACTTGTTGAAGCACCTCTCATAGACACACAACCACTCACATTTCAATTTTATGATGAATCCATAATGACTATCATTGACACACCCCTTAAGGGGCAACCTTGAAAGCTATATTTTGATGGTTTATTTACTACACATGGATCGAGGGTAGGCCTATTCTTTATTACACCATAGGGGGATTTAATCCCTAAATCATTTAGAATCAACTTTCCTTGTATAAACAACAAGGATGAGTATGAAGCACTTATTATAGTAATTTGACAAGTAGTGCATTGGAATCAATTTCATCTCCAAGTTTATGGTGATTTTTAGTTAATCATCAATTAAGTCACAGATCATTTTTATACTAAATATGACAAGCTAGTTCCATATAAAGCTATGGTCAACACTCTTAAAAAATAAATTACCAATATTCAGTTTGAGCACATACCAAGGGATAGTAATAGAACTACAAATTCCATGGCTAATATTGGCTCTCTAATTTGACAAATAGATAAAGCTAGAGAGTATCAGTTCCTTATCAAGAATTTGTCAGCATCAGTTCATGAAACTTCAACCATTTTAATGATTTATGATATTGTTTGTCTTAATTCTATCTGGTACTTAGAACTTTACAAATACCTTCATGAATAAGTTATACCAACTACCCTATCTCAAAAGCAAACCAAAGCCTGGATTCATCATTCCACTCTTTATACTCTACTTAGATCCACCCTTTATCATCATAATTTTGATGGAACTCTACTTCATTATTTAACTTTGATAGAGTCTACACTAGTATTAAGAAAATTTCACAGAGTATGTGATGCTCATTCTAGTGGGGCAGTCTTGTATAAAAATCTCTTATGTACTATTTATTATTGGCCCATAATAGATGCAGATGTCGCTACATATGTAAAAAAGTGTGACAAATGTCAATAACATGCTAATCTGATTTATGCCCTAGCCAAAAATTTGAAACTAATGTTGACACCATGGCCATTTTCTAGATATGGACTTGAACTCATTGGGAAGATCAACCGCACTTCATATGATGGCCATAAACATATCCTTACCACCATCTAGTATTTTACTAAGTGGGTTGAAGCTATACACCTCACTTATGTGACTAGAAAGAAAATTTCCAAATTCATCTTCAACCATCTAATTTACCACTACAATATCCCCTTTGACATTATATCTGATAATAGAGGATCATTTAAGAGCAAGGATGTAGATTAGTTATGTACTAAATATAACATCACACAAAAAATTTCTATAGCATATTACCCTCAAGGTAATGGACAAGTTGAGGCATCCAACAAAACCATTTTCAATATTCTCAAAAATATTATCAATTATGCTAGTTGTGATTATCACTGTAGATATTTACTACCCTTTGGGCATACAATACCAATCATCATACCCCCATGAGAGCCACTCCATACTCACTTGTTTATAGTACTGAAGCCATCCTTTCCATTGAGTTCAAATTGCCTTGACTACACATATATTTCAAGCATGTCTTAGATGATCATGAATATCGAGTAGCTCACCTATGAGAGCTAGACCTACTTGATGATAAATGCATAGCCATGCTCAACAATCTCTAAGCATATCAAAACTAACTCAAAGCCCACTATAATCAGCATGTTAAGTATAAAAAATTTGAACTTAGTGATCTCATTTTTAAATAAAACCAAAATAATACCATGGTTGATAAGCATAAAGTAAAATTTAAACCAAATTAGATGGGTTCTTTCATCATTACCATAGATTATGGATCAGGAGAATATAGGCTTGCTACACTAGATGGAGATGAAATTCCTGAGTTGATGAATATTATTCATCTCAAGTGGTACTATGCTTGAGCACTAAGGTATATTGTCTATAAAGACCATTTCATTTATTCCATTTTATCTCTATTCTTCTTTATACAAATATCATCCTTATCCATCTTCTTAGCCATATCCACTTTCCACTTCTGACCTATTGGCCCAGTGTGTTCTAAAGCCTAGCCTGTTTGACCTTGGTTTTTACCATTTTTTATGCATTTTTAGCATCAAGGTATCTGATCAATTTCATCATTTGATTTAAGTACTTCAAATAGAGATCATATTTTTGAACAATGTGATAAAAACTTTGGTAGTTGCATCCTTTGTTTGTTATTCCTTTCTTACCACCAATCTTGCTACTAATTATAACTACCTTTAGGAAAATTAGTATGATTGATATATGATGTTGTTTCTTGGTTATAACAACCTATGGGAAAACTAGGGGTAACATTAAGCTTTGATGTACCAACTTGCCACTTCGTATATCATAATATGCCTTTTTACCAACTGTGCCTATTTTGTTTGAATTGACTACTTCACTAGTCAAATTCATCCATTATAATGGTAGAACTATAGTAACTTGAGGACGTACTATGGGACTATGTATGTAGTGCTTGATACTTTTTGAGGTTAGATCAGTCACCCTAAGCCATGCTCTCACCATTTTTCAAACAACCTAAGCCATGCTCTCACTATTTTGTGAGCAACCTAAGCCATGATCTCATGGTTTTGTGATTAACCTAAGTCATGCTCTCACTATTTTAAAAGCAACCTAATCCATTCTCTTAGTATTTTGTGAGAAACTTAAGCCATGCCCTCAAAAATTTATGAGTAATCTAAATCATGCTCTCACTATTTTGTGAGCAACCTAAGCCATGCTCTCACCATTTTGTGAGCAACCTAAGCCACACTCTCACCATTTTGTGAGATTGAACCATTTAGTGTCTCATCATTATTTATTGAGTTGAGACACTCCAAAAAAAATCCAAAAACATTTAAAAAATTGTTATAAAATAATAAAAACATTGACCACTTCTTTGCCTTAAGGATTTTGGGAACCCTTACTAAGTTACAAGCACATCACTTGTCATTTAGTTTTCCCATAATTTTTGGTCTTTTTCTCTCATGAACCTACCATTTTTAAAGACCATTCCTCTTCTTCTCCCACATACATTCTATTTATTTTCATTAGTTATCACATTCTTCCCATTCCTTGGGAGAACTACATTTAGCTTGAAGTTTTTTGTTGGATATTGCATCCATAGAACTATGTAGGTAGTGTCAACTTGCCTAGTGTATATGGAGACATCTCGACAACCCACTTCCTTTTCTTATATTCCCTTATTTTTTCGTTTATTCAATTTTCACCTATTTTCTAGGAGTAATGTTCATATGCTTTCTATTTCATTGTTTATTTGTTTATTTCAGCTTATTTTGTTTGTTTATTTGCTTGTTTGTTTGATTTCAACATTGTTGCCTTGATTCAGTTTATGTGTGTTCATTAGGTGATTCCTTGTCCACACTTAAACTCGAATCCATCCATATTCATATGTTTACATTGTCATCATGGTTTTTATCATTACTTAATTATTTTTTATTGAGTATTGGATTATGAGAGTCAGTCCTCATGCATATTTTGGCCAAGTCCTCATGATGTTATACCATGATCCCTATGGACACATGCTACAATAAACCTCATCTTCAAGAAGTTTATTTAGTAATGGTATCATCTCTTCAGTATTGACATCCTGATTCTATCCTAATCATATCCCAAATAATGTAATTAAAGATGAAAGAATTTTAGCCTTTATTAGCTCATATGAGAATATCCCTACTAGTAGGTTGTTCTAATTCATCATTATCCTCTATGTTAAGTTATCATCATCATCAGCCAAGTTTATTATGTTTTCCATAATCAGGGTCCAATGATTATAACTACCTATAGGCAAATCATTACACACCATCCCACTTGCATTTCTCAATGATTATAACTAACTTTGGGAAAATCATTGTGTTGTCACCACTTTAATTTTTCTACTTATACATGGGTGTGTTATTCTCTAGTTTGTATATCCTAACTAGGGCATCTCCATCTTCTCAATGATTATAACTACCTTTAGACAAATCATTGTGTTATCATCAATGTTGCCACTATTGGGGTACAATGTTTATAACCACCTTTGGGAATACCATTGTGCACCATCCCACTTGTATTCTCAATGATTTTTACTACTTTTTAAGTATCATTATGTTTTTACCCCATCATCTTTATTTTCTTTGGTCCCCTTATTTCACTTCTTTCTTTTTGAGGGACCGTTTGTCAACTTACTTGTGCCAACCATTCCCTTAAGAGGGCATCATACAGTTAGTTTATCATCATTGTAGTTGTAGACATACATGACCTTTTCATTTTTTAGAATACATTACTATTCTTATATCTAGCAACACCTTCCCAAATAGGGGCAAACTATAGACACCTAAATCTGGCCATTGATAACCTCTAATCAGGCTTTTGACCAATTTCCACCCAAAATGCACAATTTGGCTTAAAAATACTAAAATGCATTAATTTAGTTGAAATTGACATATTCAAGTGCCAATTTTGGCTAGGGTATCCCTAAATGGGGTAGTGCAATTTATGGGCTAGTTAACTTTGATCAAATCATTTTAAGTCAAAATGCCAATTTTGCACCTAAGTGCTCTAGATTGCTTTTTCCTATCAAATTTATTGCATAAGACATGTGCCTTTATTATTTTGTGTTGGTAACATCCTAAATGGGAATATAGATCCAATGCATTTGACATCACCTTCCAATTCCAATCTAGTTAAAATTTTAACCAATAACAAGACATTCTAATCAATTTGAGTAATTTGTGCATAAAGTGCTTAATCATGATTAAGAGCTAATTAATCCAAATCAAGGCCTAATAAATAATTCCATGTAAACTTGTTGATAAATTATTTTTATAAATGTATATTTAATATCTATATCATTAGGTAACCTCATTTCTTGGGAAGACATCCTTAGGCCATAAATACTATAAATATAAGGATTCAAGCTCTCTAATCCTCATCAATGCCTTCCATGATGCCCTCCATGCCTCTTAATTTCCCATTCTTCCAATTTCATGATGACAATAATTATAAAATTAATTTTAAAAATTGAATTAATCCTCAACCATACATCTCAATCTTAGGATGGATAGTTCAATTTGATTCTAAACATTATCAAAAATTTATAAATAGAGAGGCCATGAACATTATTTCTAAGATATTTTGGTGCAAATTTATAATACAAAATATCTTCAATAATCCATTGCAATTAGTGTTACCATGCCAAATTTATTCCAAGCCAAGCCAAGCCATAATCTAAAGGTGCCAAGGAGAGATGGAGGTAGCCAAGCTTCCATTACCAAGGACTTCATGAGCACAAGTTGAGAAAGCCACTACAAAAATCATTTTGGAGCATCCAAAGAAGGTAAAAGAGGGTTTATTTTTCATTTTAGTTGTGTGCTTTATTCATGTTTGTTAACTAAGCTCTCCCTAGTGTCTATAACTAAAGATGTTATGCTAGTTAGTATGTTTCTTTCATTTTGTTTTCATTTTGAAATGAACACGATACTAACCTTCCTCTCTTGAGTCAAATTCATAGATCATAATAAATAACCTGATTACAAGAAAATTGATCTTTTTATGTAGTTAATTAACACTAAACTCATTATTGATGAAGATTTTTTAGAGTATGTGTCATGCATTATTAATTTGAATCAAGAATATGGCACCACTGATGGAAAAATTGATGATGAAATACTCATTTCTATTATTTTGAATGGCCTTAGCCCAAGCTACAAGAACTTTATAAAGATGTTATAGTTTAGTGATAAGCTTCAAAAATATACTTTTGATTCAATTTGTTAGTTGCTCACTCAACATGAGTGATAATTTTTAAAGAAGAAAGAATAACCTACTAATGAGGCACACTATTCCACAATAAGCAAACCATTGTATAAACCCAATAAAAGACACAAAGAGAAACAAAGACACTCTCATAAGCACATTTCCATACATAAGCATAATTTTGGTTCTTTAAGACAATAGCCTCATTTTGGACATAGGGAACATTTAGGCATTCCTAAGCATAGAAATCATTTTGGTTCTCCACAACATGATCATCACCACAAACATTCACATCGACATAAGCACAAGCACTAAATTTCTTCTTCATGTGGCTATTCTTCTTCTCATTCTAGTGGATGTGAGACCACATGCTATAATTGTGGTGGCATATGACATCTCTATATAAAATGTCCCTCCTAATGAAGGTATTCTCAACTTTGATAGAAGGTAAAAGTAAACATTTCTATTCACTCTAGTCATTCTTCTAATTTTATTCTAGCTATTCTTTTGTATCTTCTTCTGATGGATGGAATGATTGTGAAGTTGCTTGCTTCATAGTTGATGACTATATCTTCTGAGATAGTGACACATCCATATTGTGTGAGTTTTTAGGCTCAATATTAGGATTTGATGTAGCAACATTTTTTGGCTTGTGTACTTTGATTTCATAGATGTAGTGTTGATATGATATTTGATGTGGAGTATTTTAGTGTTTTGTACTTAGTTTACTTACTACACAACTTCTCACCTCACTTGATTAGTGGAGAAGAGATTGATTATTTCGCATATTTGGTTTTCTATCAGTCATTGATGATTTACAATATGAGTTAACATTTTGTTGCTAGCTTTATTAGTGTTGAGTAAAGGCTTACGAGAGATGTTGGTGATTGTTTGGAATAAATTTGAGATGTGTTATACATAGTAAAAATAGAAGTCACTTTTTGGATAGATTCTATGTGAGGATTGATGTATTTTGATAGCACATGATCATGTTCTACTGTATTTTGGGGATAATCATGGTGTGGATTAGTCTAGGATGCAAAGTGTACCAATTTTAGTTGCATTGGAGTCTACTTGGATGACTCACAGTTCATTATTCTCATCTTTCTATACTCCTTTGGATCAAGGAGGCATTTATTGGAATCATTTATTGATCCAAATTATTTAATTTGTTATGTTTTTGTTTATTTTTTATTTATGGGTTGGTTTCACCTATTAGAGGTTGGTTTTGTAACCACCTTCTTCCTTTCATAAGATTTATAAGCTTATCATTGTAAAAAAATTAAAGTATGAGATTTTATAATACATTCCCAAATATATTTTCATTTTATTCCTCCTAATCTTGGTTATATCAATTTTAATATAGCATCACTATAAATATATGTTATTAGATATTAATTTAATCACTTGAGTGAATTTCTCTTGATGAGATGCAAGTGTCATACAACTATTTCACCACTTGGTTAATCTAAAATTATATACATGCAAAATATGCCCTAGAGTGGAGTTTATCTCCATTAAGATATTAAAATGTTAGAGGTTACCTCATTATATGTGGTGTGCATAAAAATTGCATCAATAACAAGCATGACACCTACCCTACTTCAATTCTTAGATCTAGATCCATTGAAGAACAAATTACATACACCTTCATGATCTTAGCTAAAACTAGTGAGAGATAGTATGAAAATCCCTTCCTCATGCATAAAATATAAACCAAAATCTACCACTTTAATGCTCTTATATAAATCATATCCATGATTCTATGCTTCCCATTCATCAAGGAGTAAATCTAATATAGCTTCAAGTTGTTTAATGGGTTTTTGGTCACAACTCATCCTCATCTATAATAGTGTAATTGATGTTAGACAAGTTGGGAATGTAAGGATATAAATAGAACCTATAGATAGGTTCTAACCTTATGGTGACCTTTTTTCCTTACCTATTCCTAAAAACAATATAATACTAGTTAGAAGAGAGATAGTCCCCTATCTTGACAATGAAATCCATAGACAAGCATAAGGAAAAGTAAAGAGGGAAGTCAACTACTACCACATATTGAGATATAGTGAAATTAGGACAATAAACCAAGATAATTTTTATATAGTTAATGACACCAATAGTGTTAGTAGGATACCCATCTAATTATAAGACCCCTTTAGCATTAGGTTCATATTTTAGCCCCACCTTGTCTTATATGGACTTGGGCATAATAGAAGTATTAGACCCACTATCTATCATATATTTGTGTACTAGGGAATAATTTATAATGATAAAGAGATATAAAGGAGGGTTTTTTATTACCTTGGGTGCTTGAGACTCATGAGGCTGATTGGCATTGGTTAGGATGACATCCACTTATTTTTCTTGCTTATCCAAGATGTGTATTTTGAATAGCTCTTATTGAAGGGGATATTTTTATCCTAAAATGAGTAAGGTATCCCACATGGATATAGTGATGTGGGAATTCTTCATTTTATCTAAAATTCTAAGATGAGATTTAATATCTTTGGACTTCAACTTAGGAGTAATAATACTACTTGGAATTTATGTGAATTGACTTATGAATGGACCTCTATGATTTTTCCCTCTACCATCTTGAATTTTTTAAGTTGGTTGCATTTTAGGAGCTAAAACTTGACTAATTCCTCTATAGGTGGTTGAAATGGTTGAGGATCTACTCTTCCAACTTATAATTCATCACCAATCACCCTTCCTTTAGCTGTTATATGGGATGCAACTTGACTGTCTACTTTGGCTACACCTCTAATCTGATTGGCTGTAACTTACTCAAATGAATTTTATACCTCTTGGAAGTTAATAAAACTAGCCTTATATGGTGCCTGACTTACACTTGTTCCTTGTTGATTTGGCATTTCATATTGAGTCATGAATGGAGTATCTTCATGTTGCATAGGACATTCCTTGTGTTGTGTAGGAGGCTAACTATTATGTGTTGGAGGAGCTTGATTCTACTACATGAAAGAAGATAGGAAAACATCTCCACTTGAACTAATTGACACCTCATGTGATTACCACCATTAAGTATCCAATTAACCTTATTGATCATAGTTGTTTTGGGTTAGAACTAGTGCTCTATAAGTATTAGAAAAATTAGGATTGTAGCTATTATAAGGCTTTACTTGATTGATCTTCCCTTGAACTTATTGATTAGGCTGATATGGATTTATATTATATAGATAAGGATGATAGGGAATTTTATATGGTTTTTGGTAAATTATATGATGTGGAACCTACTACCTCTCTAAGGCCAGTATCTTGTTGTTTTGTGACTTGAGTAGCCTTTCAATCTTACCTAGCCTATTTACTTGACTAACATATACCTAATCATGATTGATTGGTTGTAGTAAGGGATCAATGTTAGGTAAAAGGGGTTATGTCTTTGTAAAAAAATGCATGAGGGATTTTGGGGTGATATTTACTCTTTAGATTAGACAATATTCTTCCTTAATGGCAAATTCATAAGTATTCTATAGAGTGTTCCCCCCATGGACTATATCATGACCTCCAAGTAAAATTAAAGGATATTAAGTAGTAAAAAGTTTCATAATTAGAGGTAGGATTCACTACCATGGTTATTTTATCGCAAGGTTTTTGAAACCTATAATTGAAATCTACCATAAACTCTTGGGGATATCTTTAGATTGTGGTGTGTTTCTCTGCTAAAGATGAGTGGTCACTTCTATCCTCAAAAGGCTTACAAAGGTGTTCCCTAAATTCATCCCAAGTATTGATATAAGTAGGTGTTAAAACCATATACTAGTGTAGTGTCTTACCCTTCATGAAAGTGGCCAATAACCTCATTGCCACATTCTATTAGGTCACATTATGAATTGAGTATAAATTAGCTATGTTTATAATATGTTACATAAGGTTCATTAAATATTTTATTATGAAATAGGGAAGAATACTAAGTGTATTAGTAGGTATATCATAAAATTAGTCTAGATTTAGGGGGCTACTAGCATTGAATGGCATAAAATCTTGATGTCTAGGCCAAACCATTAGAGGTGTATGGGTTTTAGTAGTTTTTTGTTGAGTAATATTAAGAGTATTAAGAGGAGTTGGATCAAGGTTGGATCTAGGACATCTAATTATCATAGAAAATTCCAAATATAACTTAATAAAATCATTTTACTTACCTTTTGATGAAGACCTTGGAACCACTTTTGGCATGAAAATTGACTAGAGATCTTCCACTAGAGTACTTAAAGCTCTTTGATGTCATCCAAGTCTATAAGTGTATGTTCCAACTCACTTGAATGTTGGTACAATTAGGTATGAAATAAATATTAACACTATAAACTAAACCCTTATGAGAATATGGTTTAGACATTTCTATGTTTGAAGTAACATGGGATTGATCTAAAGGCTTTTAGTAACCTATAGCAAGACCAAACCTCTAGCTTATGGGGTCATCTCCCCTAGTGAATTAGTTTTATCTCACTTCCTAAGACATATTGATTTGTTGGGGTGAAAATATTTAGATAAATTAATGAATTTAACCTAACCTAATGAGGTGATGCACCAATATTTATCTATCCATTATAACTGATCTTCAATCAACACTTTATGAACCAAGTAAAGACTAATGATTGAAAAAAACTTTATAGTGATCTCCAAAGCATAATTATTTCATGTGAAGGATATGATAGATATATAAAACTTTAATTAAATGGATAAGATTCATGTTTAAGACACTATAAACTAGGTTTATCTTCAAACAAAACTAACAACACTTTGGCACATCACATGACCTACATAGGATAGCATTCTAGAAACTAGGTGAGGGAAGGGACCTAAAAAGGAGAATGGAAATTCAAACTTTTTTAACTAAATAAAAATATACACACTAATGCTAGAAACTAAACCTAAAAATAGTCCTTATTTATTAAATTAACGAGGTTTACAAGATATAATTTTGGTAGAGTTTCATCATACCCACTAAGGAATGGATATAATGGCCTGAGAGCCTAAATATATAGAACCATGAGAAGGTGAGAGAGGGAATTATATTATGGAAGTGTCATTTATAGGTCATGAATGAACATAATACACTCAGAAAATAGTTACAATAATGCTCATAACTCCCTCCATGCACTACCTAGGATATGAGTGGCCTTTAATGAGCCTTTTGTTGTGTTGGTGTCTATTTTGTCCAAGGTTGACCACATAAAGAGTATGTGTACACTAATATTCATAAATTACCTCTCCTCATGACAATAAAAAATCATTTATATTAATCAATTAGGCCCCCTCCATGAATCATTTAGTAGCCACCTCCTTCTTATATGCCAATATGACTTAGAAAACTGACATAACCTTCATGGTGGATAGGAAATGGGTCTTATCACCTCATGAGGTAGTTATAAGAGTCTCATGACCATGAATTTATTCCATATTATCCCTCAAATCCCATGAAAAATTTCCTTTGTTGATCAAGTAAGCCTATTAGACAAGTAGCCTAGTCTCTTGACTAATTGTTTGGATGCCTATGAGGATTGAATGAAACCTATTAACATTTTGGCCTCCCAATCCAATTGTTAACACCTAAAGTAAAAAATTTTCATGATAACCCCCCTAGGTTTGTCCATGGTGTCTACAAATTGTCACAATATTATAAATATTTATTGAAGTCATTTAACATTGTTAGAGGTGCCATGGAATGTGTTAAAGCCTGCTTTTGAACTCATCATGTCATAGTTGTTTTGAGGTCTGGTGGTAATGTTATAGGTCTTTGTGTAGTGTTTTGAAGAGCAAGAGAGTGTCAAAATGTCTGGTGAGGTCTAGAGATGGGTATTTTTGCTATTTTATAATATTGAGGATATGTAGAAAAAATAAAGGTAATTTGGATAGAATAAGGTTGTTAATCCTTATGGTATATGAGCTTGTTTCAAGCCATTCATTATGTTAGAGACTTTATAAGTAATGTGAATGGTGTATAAACTATGATTGGGTCCTAATGTAAAGCATATTTATGTGCCCAAAGGTCATTATCCATGGTATACTTGTTCAAGTTTGTCTCAAACCTTGATTAACCCTTTCAAAGTACCAAATGATTCTCAAACATGACACATGAGTCTACATGTCTTCTAAATTTTTTAAAGAGGGGAATATTTCAATGTCAATTTTCATATAGGGGTTATAAAGAGTCCTATTTTAGTCATATTATCACTTATTAGGAAACTTCATGTCCATAAAAGCCCATTTTAGAATTCAAATTCACTTCCCACTCACCAAATGGGCTCCACACATGGGAAATTACATCCCTCTAGGTCCCCCCAACTGTAAAATTAGGTATAAAATATTTTTATACTTGTATTTTCACTTATTATTCCCTCTAATGGCATTTCAAATCTTGAAATTTGAAGAACATGTAGAAAAGAGAGTGTTTTTAGGTGTTTTTATAGGTTATATAGACTTATATGGTCAGTTACATATAGGGGAGGTCATAAGGTTACATAATAGTTCATAGAAGGTGTCTCAGAGGAGTTTCATGTTCAAAGGATGAAAAATAGGCCCAAAACCATTTCTCTCTCTCCACCAAACTCCTTGGTAGTCCAAACAAGCTTTTAGGTTTTTGGTCATTTTGTATAGGAGAGAGAAAATTAATGTGTAATACTTAGGGAAGAGAAAGGGGATCTATTTAAATTATCATTTAGGAAAATTTTATGCACATTCATGGCCCATGCTTTATGAATCAACACTAACAATCTGGACACTTAAATGGTCTTCTTCATTTATGTAAGGAATAAAAGTTTTAATAGTTTTGGTGTATCCTACAAGTGGTTTTAAAAATTTTATTCTTATATATAATTCCAAGAGTCCTAAAGATACAACTCCATCACTCCCCAACCCTATTTCACACATGTGAGAGTGTGGGAGTAAGAAAAAACTTAGTTTATCACATTTGCATAAACATGGCAATGTTGCTACTTGTTTCTTACACTTTAGTGCGTGAAAATGGATGTGAATGGTTTTTTACACTTTATGATGGGTTACTTGGAGACTTTAAATCCTTATCTACCTCATAATATTAGTTTATCCACAAAATAATCAAGTGATCCCATAAATGTCCTATATTTAATGTGATATCATGAGTGAATGTGATCTCATCTATAAAGTGAGGATAAAATAGTTGTAGAAGGTCTTTTAGAGGTATTAAATATACACATAATATCTTTCATATTTAGTCACTCAATTTTAAATTACCCTCATTTATTCTTACCCATTCCACTATACACTAACCATACCCATATTCATATTGATATGAAAAGATAAACCCCTCATAATCACATTAGGTATATTGTGTAGGCTAGGAAGATGAGGTGCCACTATCAGTTTGAAATCTTAAAAACATTGAGAAAACTTGAGGAGTCATTAAACATATAAGGAGATAAGGATATATAGAGAAGTATGTAAGGCATATGGAATAGGTTTAGATGAAATATCAACATTTTTAACCACCCTATAATGATAACTTAGTCAACCCAAGTGAAATAATGGATCACCATACTCACCTTCTCAATATTAACACACAATCAGACATACCTCATTCATCACCAATAGTTAGAGCTATGAGAGAAAGAGATAAGTTCCTTAAATTTTTCATAAGAAGTAACTAAGAGTAAAATAGGGATTGAGTACTTATTTATTATAAATCCTCAATATACACTTAATGATGTGGTCCTCTAATATTGACAAAAGTGTTTAAAGCCTAATTAGACTTATTAGGTTGAAGACATGCATACACACACCTACTTATGGGAATAATAGATAGTTTCACATCTTGGGTGAATGATAAGGATTTAAATATTGAAGGAAATAATTTTTAAAGGTTAGAAAAACCTCAAAATCTCTAAAGGGATTTCACATAGTTAAGGTCCTAGTTACCACCTACAAGCTTGACTGTAGGTAGGGAGCATGTTGATCATAAGATCCAACTTAAATGATCCTTGAAGGTGTGTGATATAGAATATATTAAATCCCACATATTATAATTAATAGTTATTGTGATCATGTATATGTCTTCCTTCAAAATAAGACTCACCTCTTACCCCTTACACAAACAAGTAGTTTATGATTGTATCCTATAGGAAAATAGGGGCCAAGTGATTGAATTGAAGGTGGAAGATTTTAAAAAGGTATGTGATAATTATAGGTAATAATATTAATAATATTTTGATTATATTAAATTCAAAGTGCTATCAAAGAATAAATTCACGCTCATAGTCCTAATAGGCTTAAAACCACATACAGGCAAGGTAAGATAAGTTGTAACCGTTTAAACCCTATATGGAATTGAGGTATTATAATGTAAATAAAAGACCCATGGATTATTATATTAAATATATTAGTCTCCACTATATTATATTATCCTTAATAAATTATATATTCTTTACAAACTAAACATACCTAATGGATGATCCATAACCAAGCAATTAAGGTCAAACAAGAAATATTAGAGTGTATAACCCTAAAATTAGGTGAAGCATGAAGGTGAAGGAAGGATAAATTAATTTATATATAAATTTATCTTATTTTCCTCATATTTAAATGTTTTTTTATTAAATATTTATGAAGAAACATCCTAATATCCCACACATGCCTATTAGGCTCAGATTATCCTAAACAGGCTTGTGCATTAGAATTGGAGGCTCATGCATGTTTGGGGTTTGATGTAAGTTTGTATAAATATGAAGAGGGGATAAATAAATATAAAATGGTATCCATAATAATATGATCCTCATTAAAATGTATGGGAACACTAAAATAGGCACTAGGGCTACTCAGGCATGATTATGCAAATACCCTAGGGCTAGTTATATTAGGTTATGCAAGAAATAGAGTTGAAAGTGGAATCATAAATAAGAATTATTTGAAAATTTAAATTTTTTATAGTATTTTAAAACCCCATAAACATGGTATTAGGATGAGGAAATACTATTCAATCCCCAATGTTACTTTTAAGTATTATGGAGTTAATAAGTAAATACTGGCTTAGGCAGAATCATGAGAGAAGGAGACTAAGATGGAGTTTGGGTATATAGAGATAGATTTATAAGGATGAAAATAGTATATATATGGTTTTAGGATTATTATTTAATCCCCCAAGCCACCTATAGGTCACTTAGACCCCTAAAACTCATTTTAGGCCATTAGGCCTAAAATCCATGATTAGGCCTGAAAATCCACCACCACATTGAAGCATACTCAAATCCTCCTAAGTATATTTGACATCATGTGGAGGTATGGGAAGATGGTGTAGGACCTAAAATAAGTGTTTGAGGTATTATAATGTAATAATATGTTTAATTTAATATTAAGACGTAACCTAGGTTTTACTACCCCAAACAATCAACTTGACCCATGATTTCAATTAATTTTATGTTATAAAGTGTAATAACACAATTTCAATGTTTTTTTAAGGAATTTTGAACCCCTATGAAATCAACATCCTTGGAGGAAATACCTAGTTTTAGGGGCCCACCTCTATGAATCATTGTTAAGATTGTAGAAATGTTTAGAAGGCTTGTAAGGTGTTCAAGGTCGACCATCTTCTATTTCTATCTCCACACATAAGATGCATGGGACCTAAATCATTTAAGGAGTTTAGGGAGATCTATGGACTAAACATCCATGACCATAAGTTTGGGATTTTGTTTTTGATCTTTATGAATCATCATTAATATGGTAGACCTCAAAAACCCTACCTAAACCCTAAGATAGACCTGATTTGAGAAAACTTGGTATTTTTTCAATAAAAACCCCTAAATTCACCTGGTAGATACTTGGATTATCTATTACACTTAGAGGAGATATCATCTATGGTACTGGTCTGTACAGACATTGTATGGAATTATCAAAAATTGGTTCTTTTTCAAGGATTTGAATAAAGAACTAGATGTAGGGTTATTTTATAAGTTGAAAATAATTGGAGGGTATGCTTTGAGACTTTATTCATCTTCCCAAGACATCATATTTTCACATTTTTTCTTATAAAATCCTTTGTAAGGCCACACCAAACACCTAGTCTATGAACTCTAAGTGAAAGTGACCTAATCACCTAGTTTGGTAGGGTTATAAATGTTTGTTAATTAGGAAGACCTATGTCATGGTATGTGATATTTATTTAGACATATAACATACTTATCCACTTTATATAAGGTTTATTTTCATGTCTCTTATCATCCATCAATAGATAGTTAAGCCAGTAAGCCTTAAGTGGCCTAGTAGATGTACTTGGTTAAAATGAATATATGTAGAATGGCATATAGGGGATGATAGGAAGTTAATATAGGTTAAAATTACCATCTTTCAATTTCCATCATGAATACTAATAGCTCCACTTCATATTCATAATGTAAGAGGAGGTAGTTTCAAGTCTAGTCAACATGCATAGAGGGTGATGGGCTATTCAACACCTCATAGAGGCCTAATTAAATCTCATTCACACCTTTTAACTACAAATAGATATGTAATTGACCATATTTTGGAATTTTAATGTCTAAAATAAGGTCAAATAATCTTAGGATAGCCTCCACCAATCCACCTCAATATCAAAAGGGCCGATTAAAGACCACAAATCAATAGATCAATGCATGGAGGGATCATCATGACTGTTATGATTACTATAACTAATGATGGAATGAAATATGGTCATTTATAAAATATACCTCTCACGTCCATGAAATTATCCCTCTCTTTCCCTTCTTATTCTTTTATATATATTTATACCTTAAGGCCATTATTGTTATCCCTCAACTAGGTATGCGTAAACTCTACCTAGATTTTTACTTTGTAAACCTCTTAGACCATTAATGGAATATTTTAACTTATATATTATTGGTCTATATTATTTATATTATTTTTTTTATGTGCATAAGTGGTATAAATTCTCTATTTGCATGTCCTTTCCACACTTACATGTTGAAAAGTTGTCTTATGTAGGTTATATGATGTGTCAAAGGTTGGTGACCATATTTAGAGTGTATTAAGCCAAATAAATGTACCATGGGAGGTAGTTCCATAATCTATAGGTCTATCTTATCCATATGTCACCCACAACTTTGGCATATTCACATATTACCCCATCCTTTGAGGTAGGCTTAAACAACCTCTTTTTAAGATGTAGGTTAGAGAGTTAATAGTTCTATCATACTTTTTGGGATGAAATTCAATCATTAGAGCATTCAATAGTAGCACCTTAGTCATAGGCATCTTAAAGCATTCACATTCTAGGTTTGTAGTCAAAATTTCATGACAAGGGTTATTAAAAAGGTCATCACCGCATGGTAAGAACATCTTGTTGATTACTAGTTTACCTTGTTTTTAGTTGTATCATAACATGTAATGGTTGTATACATGGAATAATTATATAGTACACTTCCTTATCAATATCCCTACGATCTATATTAGCTCCATTATGACCCTTATCAACCTTATACTAACCCCTATCAACCTTATAATGAGCCTATTTACTACTAAGATTATCAACCTCATTGTGAATCTTATTCACCTTCTTGGAATCCCACCCATCCTCTTGATTAGTCTTGGTAGCCTCACAACATTCCTATTCATCCTACCCGTGTAGCTAACCAATTTTATTCAAGCCTTAAGCAAACATTATTGGGTTATGAGAGATACATGGTGGAGATTAACACATAGAGAGGGTATGGATAATAAATTCTTAGGCATGTTATTAAGAACATGAGAAACTCATTATAGTAGGAAAAGAAAGAGTGGGAATTCCTCATGAGAGAGGGTGATCATGAATTAGTGATGATTTAATAGATATACATGATCTAGTTTCAAGCATAGATGAGAGGTTAGTAGTATATGAGGGACATCAAGTTCATCATCATCAAACTTTTATCCCCTAATCCACCCCATTTTAGTATTTTATTGAAATTCACATCACCCCTTAAAATCCTCAAGCAAATGTATGCCAAAACCCTCCAACTCCCTCACAAGTCCTTCTAAACCTTCCTTCCTAGAAGTCAGTTTGAGAGAGAGTACAGGGACATTCAACTTCTAATCAATTTGAAGATATCAGTGATCAAACCATTCTTTACTTTGAGGCTCACCTTGCTATACAAGTTGATCTTTCAAACAAACATCTACCTCAATAAGTGGAAATAATAGAAATAATACCATCCTAGTTGAAGATACCATAACTCATATCCAAATATGTAACACATGTGAAAGAGGCTCCTAAATCCATGTTTCCAATTTGGAAATAAGCACTATAAGTAAGCGAAAGATAATGTGACTCAAGCATGAACCAAAGTTTTGAAGTTTAAGAAAAATTAGAAAGCATTCAACTCCTACCTCTCCTTCCTCAAAAGCACAAGGCATTTCCATCATGTAAATATATTCAAGATAATGTGTAAAAGAAAGATTAATTGCTGACTATCAAAGATGAGCAGATGAATGAGTAGAATGAGACATTTATAGCACAACTAAAATTGACCCCTCTTTTGGAGTTATTTCAAAAATATCCCATTCAAATCCCTGATAAGGAACCCATCCTTAAGGAGACAAGCAAATAAATTGAAATTGAAATGGTAGATGTTGAAGTTGACTTGAGTGAACTTGAATAAGATATTTTTATTGGGACAACTCTTGTCAAGGAGGAACAAAACCTAGCCTTGAAGGATGTAGAAGAGGATGGGATACAAGAAAAAAGTGGGTCACAAGAAGATTACATACATGTTGATCAAGAATAATATGGCATACAAGACCTCCTTGATGATATGGCATCTACCCTTCATCATTATAATCCCCAAGAACTTGTAATAGTTGTAGAATAAAAGTGTAGACCAGCCAATGAAGATGATGAATAAGGTAACTTTGATATCTTACAAAATCATCAAGTTATTTTTGAGAATGAATAAAATTCAAATGATGAATCAAAGATGGTATAAAATGGCTTGTAATACTATGATCATGATCAAGAAGGTGAATTTTCAAAATCTTTCTCAAATTATGATGAGCATGTTCCTACATTTGCCACTATTCAACTTGTTGGGTGAATATTTTGTCACCAGCTGACTGATGAGTAAAATAGGTCTCTTTAACCACAACATAGGGAGATTGGTCAGCCAGATGTACAGGTTTACTACATCAAAAGGGGAAAAATCTCTCCTCTCATCAAGGGGAGGTTCCCTAAAAATATGTAGGAGTTATATAATATATATATATAAGCAAAAAATAACACTCAGGGGTAGGACAAACCATCCATCTCTCTTTTTTTAGAGATGATGTTAACAAATAGAGGATAAAATCCTGGTGAAGACACTGAAGGCACTTCTCTTCTTTGAGAAGTGATCTTGTAGGGAACAATAGGAGTTCTTTTAGGTAGTGACAAGTAACTGGTAACCAAAGGCATAGTAACCAACAGATTGAGATGTAGCACAAAGTCTCCACCTAAACTATCCAATAGTGAGATACGAAGGACAATGAGGGCACAAAGTCATCCCAAGGTCCTTTACATAGAAATAGAATACAAAGGATAATGAGGGCACAAATTCATCCCAAGATCCTTTACATAGGAATAGAAATAAAACACACTAAAGGCAATTATGGATACACAAAGTCTCTCCACAGTTGGCTTCAAGACACATTTTTGATTATTTTCACTAATTATACTTATTCAATTAAATGGACAAAAAATGTATTAAGAAAATAGACATAAGAACAATTTCCCCAACAACCAAGCTATTCCAACACAAAGTCTGAAAAGTCACTTATTTTCTTATTCAAATAATGAAATATGATCAACAATCTGAGCTCAAAGTCTCAGTAATGTCTTTCAATTTGGGCATAGTTTTTGTTTCTAATAACAGAGAGAGATCTCTTTAAAATAATAAGAGAGAATCCAATATATAGTGCTCCAAGAAAGATGTGGGAATTTTGTTTCACAAAAATGGCCTATGATGTATTCAATGCCTTTAATGCATTTTAAATTCTGTCTATAGGCTATGCTAGAATCAAGCGTCAGTTTTTAATATGGGTTGCCTGATGTGTGCGCAGTTGTTCACTCTACTCAATGTAGAAAAATAGGCCATGCCATTGAATGTTTGCACTCTCTAATGTCCACTTGGTGGACTGCTTTACCTTCTAGAAACATATCCCATGCATATATATTTCTAATCTTTCTCCATCATTCCCCATTTCTTTGTTGTATTTCTTCCTTATCTATGTGATCTGAGCCCTCAGGCTATCTTTTTGGTTGGTCACTGAATTTGTTCACAGTGTCTATGCTTAAGCTTGCAAGGATCAATAGTTATTTCATTACTAAAAATTTGAGATCTTTAGATATGTCATCATTTGAAAGCCAATAGCTACTTGGTTGCCTTGAATTTGATGGTTACGGGCCCGTCATCCTCCTTAGCAATTCCTTTGTGTCTTTCCTACTTGATTTGGCTACTTTTCACTGATCTTAACAAGTGACAGATGGCATGTTCCACTGTGAAATAGGTGAGGACATGTGGTAGCATCTGCTCAACTTATAGAGGCTTTATATGTCTTTTGAGAGTCCTACAAAAGATTACTCATGGAAGCTTCTGTCAAGCTCATAGAAACACTGTAGAAACATTCAGGACTCTTTTGGATTCATGTAGAAGCAAAAACTTGTCACACTCTACTGAACGAGAATGAGACACATGGCATCTTCTATTGATTTGTATAAAAATCTATTACAACCTCTTACTGTCACCACTTGGCACCCTCCATAAGACTCTGAGAGAAGCCTATTGAAATAAGCTTTGAAACTTATTAGAAACCTAAGACATGGATGTAGACACTTGTCACACTCCATTGAGCTAGAATGGGACGCATGGCACATTCTACTACTCTGAAACTTATTAGAAATTGAGTTTTGGTAGACAACACTTGGCAGTATCTACTTTGAATTTATAAGGGACACGTGGTGGCTTCTATTGCACTGAGGTTTGATCTTTCTCAGAGGGAACTTGCCCTTTGGGGTCTTGAAAGATGGTTCATTTTCAGAGTGTCAAGTGTCCCCCATGAGGGTACCTACCCTTCAGGATCTTTTAGGTGGCCTTCAGGCTTTTCTATTTGGTTGGGGTTATTTCCTTCAGATAAAATTCTGAAGGAATTCCTTCAGACTTTTTGTCCAAAGGAAATGGTCCTTAACAACTTTGCCATGAGAACTTTTTCGAAGGAATTCCATATTCATTTTTGCTCAATGTCCTCCATAAGGGCACTTGGCTTGGTTCATTTCCCTCTACAAGGGCACTTGGCCTAGTTTATTTCCCTCTATAAGGGCACTTAGATTTAGGGCACTCCCTTGAACCTGTCGATTGAACTGACTGATTGCACCAACTTTGGTTCAATGGTTCAACAATTCAATCTTGTGTTTGAAGCCATATTTTTGTCGAAGCCTTTTGATCACTCAAAAAAAATGCATTGAACCAACCACTCATTGAACCTTTGTACCATTTAACCCATTGAACTTGTTAAACCTTTGTCAAAGTGCTTAACTCTTTTTGATGATGTTGAACCTTTGAACCCATTGAACCCGTTGAACCAAAATGGTTCAAGGTTCAACGGTTCAATGGTTTAATCCTTACTTAGAAGCATGCCAATGGTAATTTTTGATTAAACCAAGTGATTGAACCAACCTTGAAATCACCTAAGTGTTGAGAGCTTGTTTCTTTCCTATAGAGTCAGTAGAAATCAACTTACGAAGTCTGTATAAATGAGTCAGTAGATTCAAGCCTATAGAGTCCATAGTTTTCAAGCCTAAAAAGTCCATAAAAATCTAAAAAATATTGAATAATGAAGAATTTGAAAGCTCAAAACAAGTTTTTGAGAAGGGAAGAGATAATTTTGGTCTGGTAGGGCCAAAATAGTTCATATGTTGTCCTAAAAATGAGTGACATTTTTTGGGGACAACACATCTTAAAGAGAACCTAATCACACTTGAATCATATGAGGATCAGTAAAGGGATTTATTTGAAATCATAATAAAATTATAATATCCTATAAAATGTTACCATGATCTACTTTATATTAAGGAGGATGGTTCCATCAAACATGAAGAAGGTAACCATCTAACCATGTAATCTCAAAACTTTGTTCCACTTGAGGATAATTTATTTGACTTTTTTAAACAAGGTTAGTAGCTCTTCTTTCCATATGAATATGAATCTCCATTATTTAATGATGAAACTAAAATTTATTGGTCTCAAGCTACCATGAGAAAAGTTTCACCCCTCTTTGAAGTCAAATCTCCAAGGGTGTTGCAAGGTCTACCTCAAACCATTCAGCCTGCTCAATAACAACCTATAGGTGAGTCATAATTTACATTGATCATGTAATGAAGACATGTTTATGATGATTATGATTTGGATTTGGACATGTATATCCAATATATGCATCTAACGGTGGAGCACGAAGGTCCAACTACTCTCTTAATGGGTTATCAACATGTTAGTGTTTATAGATTCAAATGAAAATCCTTATGTAGTGAGTGTCATCTGATTAGACTCTAATCATCATATGATAATCAAACCTCATGGAGATATGGTGATAAAATTATATTCCATTATAGATTGGGAGGATAACTGAAGTGTGTCTATATTAGTTATTTTCTTGTTTCAAATAATTAGTCTACATAAGTTTAGTATGTCAACTTAGTTGCTTTGTTGTCTTATGTTGTATTTATTAAGTGTTGGCATTATTCCTTTGGATGTTTTTCCTTTTGTGGAGTTTTTTCATTCATAGAGGTATACACGATAACAATTTATTTGGCATCCTAAAAGGGTGGTTATCTAAGTCATGATGACATATATGAGTCTTATTATTATTGTGAAGAGATAGTGGGTTCTTTTGACCAACAAGATGGTCAACCCTATGAGATACCAAAATTATTGACATTTTGGTCTCCCCAGACAAATTTCAACCACTTAAATAAAATAATTTCATGATAACCCCTCTAGGTTTGTCCATGGTGTTTAAAACTTGTCATGATCTTATAAATGTTTCTTAAAGCCATTTAACACTATTAGATGTATCATGGTATGTGTTACAATATACTTTTGAACTAATCACATCATAGCTATGTTGAAGTATATTGGTGATGTTTTAGGTCTTCATGTGGTCTTTAAATGAGAAAGAGTGTCAAAATGTCTTGTGAGGTCTAACTAGGGTCTTTTTAATATTTAATAATATTAAAGAAATTTATCAAAAATTAAGGTAATTAGGATAAAATAAGGTTGTTAATCCTTATGGTATATGAGCATGTTTCAAGACATTCCTTTCAAGAGAGAATTGATAAGTAATGTGAAGGGTTTATAAACTACATTTGGGTCTTAATTTGAATCTTAGTGATGTGTGCCAAGGTCATTCTCCATGGTATATTTGATCAAGTTTGTCTCAAACCTTGATTCGCCCTTCAAAAGTATGAAATGATCTTCAAACATGACACATGAGTCTACATGATTTATAAACCTTTGAAAGGGGTGAATATTTTAATGTAAATTTATCTATATCCGTCTCAAAGATTCCCATTTTAATCATATTGTCATTTACTAAGTAGTTTCATGTCTATAAAAGCCCATTTTAGAACTTAAATTCACTCACCACTCACCAAATGGGTCCCATAGATGGGAAATTATTTCCCTCCAGGTACCCCCAACCATACCATAAGGTATACAATGTTTTTTACTTATGTTTTCCCTCTATGCACCCTCTAATGTCATTTTAAAGCTTCACACTTGAAGAAAATGCATAAAATAGAGTGTTTTTGAGTGTTTTTGTAGGTTATACAAACCTGTATGGTCAGTTCCATAGAAGAAAGGTTAAAAAATTTCATAATATTTCATGGAAAATATATCATATAATTTTCATTATCAAAGGTTTAAAAATAGTCCTAAAACCATTTCTATCTCTCGAGCTCCTTGGCCGTTTAGACAAGCTTTCATATTTTTGGTCATTTCATATAGGAGAAATAAAATTAACATCTGAGACTTTGGTTAGACTAAGGGGATATATTGAATTTTTTATTCATAGTATTTATTTAAACATTCATGTCCCATGCTCTATGAACCAAAACTAACAATCTAGGAACACAAATGTCTTCTTCATTTGTGCAAGGAACTAAAGTTGCAATGGTTTTGGTGTATCCTTCAAGTGGTTTTGAAAATTTGCTCTTATATGTGGTTCCAAGAGTCCTAAAGGTATATATTCATAACTCTCCACCCCTAATTTACATGTGTGAGAGTTTTGGAGCAAGAAATCACTTAGGTTGTCAAATTTACAGAAACAAGACAATGTTGCTCCTTGTTGAAAACTCTTTAGTGCATGAAAATAGAGGTGAATGGTGTTTTAAATTATATGATCAGTTTCTTAGAGTATTTCAATCCTTCTCTACCTATAAAGCTCAACTGAGCCACTAAATCAAGTGATCTCCTCAAGGTCCTATCTCCAATGTGGCTATCATGAGTGAATGTAATATCATTTGCAAAGTGAGGATAGTGTAGCTATAGAGGCTATTTTGGTGGTATTAAAAGTACACCAAATATACTTCATGTTTAGTCACTCATTATTTTATTACCCTTAATACCTATTACTAATTACCTTATACACCAACCATCCCCACCCTTAGCCCATTATGCAAAGATAAACCCCTCATGATCACATTAGGCCTATTTTGCAGTCTAAGAAGATGAGGTGCCACTGTTGGTTTAGAGTCTTAAATACATTAAGAAAATTTAGTATTCCTATAAAATATGATGAGATAAGGATTTATAGAGAAGCATGGTAGGCATAGGGAACCTAGTTAGCTATAATATCAGCATTTTTAACCACCCTAAAATGATAACTTAATCAATATTCTAATATGAACATTGTTGTGTGTAGACATCCAATTCCTAATACCATTTGTGTTGAAGTTATCAATCTTACTTGAATTACACTCAAATACACAATTTAGGCCAAAACCACTTAAATGTGTTAAATGGTCCAATATTGTCATATAAAAGTGATGATTTAGGCCAATGTATCCCTAAATGGGGTAATGGATTTTATGTGATTCCTAACTTTTCCTAAATCATTTCCATTCAAAATGATGATTTTGTATTTTGGTAATCTGGATCACTTTTTTCTTCTAATTCATAAGCACACATAATGTGTCATTGTTATTTTGTGTTGAAAACATCCTAAATGGGATGATAGTCCATACACAACTAACATCACCTTATAATTCCTCTTTAGCAAAATTATGACCCTATAGTCATGTAAAATTTGAAATTATACAACTTTAGTATGGCTAAGACACCTAATCCATAGGTCCTCTTGTTGGCTCACACAACCCTTTTAAGTTACTTATTTCACTGATTCTTAGTCATCCATAGCTTTTTGGACTTAGCCCTTCCAGACCAAAGTATCCCTTTTAGGCCTAGATATATCCCCCTAGGTCTCATCCTCTTAGGACAACAACACCAAAATAACACATGAGCACTAGAATTTAGGGTGTCTTATTTCTAGTACTATTGTCCAAGCTCATTTTGGCCTCCAATAGTCATATTTTCTTGGATATTTATCTTTTTAACTATCAACCTCACATGAATTCATTTAATCCATAACCATTATTTTGCATATAAAAGGCCATTCAAAGTCCATTTAGAAGGGTTATCACTCATTTACAAGGGAGACACAAGAATACAAGTACATTAAATCACTCTCATTCTTTACATACAACCTTTTAATATTATTCAAAGAGTACTCAAGTCATTGTACCAGTCCATAGTCAGCTAAAGCACATCTAATTTCACATTCTAGTTTTAATTATCATACACAAATTATACCAAGAACTTAAATGGGATAACTACATTAGATTGATTCCTCTTCAGAGTATTGGTATGTAGGCAATGTGCCCACACACGAGGTGTGAGGTGCATCCAACATATCCTTTATACACTAACCCCTTCTCTTTATTTCCTAAGTTTACATTCAAGTTAAAGCACTATGAGATCCTAAGGGTTTTAAATATTAATATAGGCATACAATGAGCTCTGTGAGGTTCTAAACCCTAAAATTTTAGTGATAGGGTAACACAAACATTTCTAAAATAATTGAAAAATCTTTCAACCTCAAGACAATAATGTCAAAATAAGACTATAGCACTAGATAATAGGGTGTCCTATTTATTACACTCCTATCCAACCCAAAAATGAAGTTTAGGGATCTATTTTTGAGTATCTCTTAGTCCTATTCCTTTAGTATCAGACCTTATCTTAGTCCAGATCAATTGAAATAAGCTAAGTTTTAATCTCTCTCATTTCATACTATATTTAGAAAAGGCAAAAGTACAATTTATTTTCAAAAATCAATAGGTTAATTCTTGCATATTTATTTACTAATTTACATTACTTAACCCCATTATTATTTAGTAATATAACTTTAATATTTTGAAAATAATAAAACATTTGGTGAACCCAACTTACTCCAACTTTTTTGCACAAAAATGCTAGAAACCCTAAGGCTAATTATTTCTAAATTTTTGCAATATTTTCCTAATTTTTCTTGAATTTAAAAATAAAAAAACTAAAAATCAATTAAAATATTGTCAATAAATTCACCCAAACCCTAGTTTGCACCTACTAGGTCCTATTTACATATAAACACTTTCAAACCACTAGGAAAAAATATATTGTTAATTTTAGAAATATTTTCAAACTTTTCCTAATTTTTTAAAGTAAAATTATACAAATTTTGTCTAAATTTTTCAATTAATTTCACTAATTTTGAAAAAACAAAATTTTAAAACCCTAGTTGCTTCAAATACATTCTTAGTTATTTTTTAGTACTTTTCACTTCATTTTTTGAAAATGTAGTTGTATATCAAACTCAAAAAATTAATTTCAACATTAATAAGTTCATAGTGTTTTAAAAATAATATTTTTGAAAAATACCTAGTTGTATATACTAGCACCTACTTGTTTTTGAGGCATCACCTTACATGCTTGGGAGCTTTGTATCCTTCCTATGCATATTCTAGTTCCTTCTTTAGATTGTACCAGCTTAATATTTTCTAATATTATCCAAATTGTTTTCCCTATGCCACCTAAGTTCCTTTCATATTTTACTTCATAACAAAGTGAAATAATTATTGGCAATCCTCCTGAATTCACCCATATTCCTACAACTTGACCATATACCATGGATAAACAACCAACTTAGGTTTCAGTCATAGAATCTACACATCCACATTACAACAATTTCAATGAGGATAATTTTGACAAAGAGTAGTATGAAAATAAAAATGATGATGTACACATTGATGCTCATGCTCCACCACATTGGACTATTGATCCACTTCCAACCATTCTTGATAATGAAGTTGTACTCAATAAATATTTGATTTTACAAAATTTTAGAGAAAGACTTAAGGAATAACCTAAAGATCATACACTAATTTTGTAATCTATCATGGAAATTAAAAAGGCTAAGTAATTTGAGTCTTCCATCCCCATAAATAAACTAGTTGAGATTGACACTATGGGGGCAACTATGTCTAAACTACCCCTATAGTAGCCCAACCTTATTCTATGCCATCAACTATAACTAGTACATCCCTATCTCCTAATGCAATATCCTTTATGCAAGAGATCCAATCTCTTCAATCCAAGGTGAAACATCTTGAGAAAGGTACCACTAGAACTACACAAGCTTTGGATTATTTTTCTCTTCTGCATACACCATTGGCATGTCATAGTGATTCTACACCCTTGCCACAAGGATTTGTTCAACCCAAGCTTACTCTTTATGATGGCAAGGGTGATCCAGAGACATGTTTAAAATCCTTTCACATAGCATTTTTAGATTATGTACTGAATGACTGGATACTCACCAAACTTTTTCCATGGAGCCTAAAGGATTATGACTTACAATGGTTTTATAGTCTACCTAATTAGTTGATCATGACATTTAATAATTTAGGAGACATATTCCTAGCACATTTAAGTATCAACATTAGTGATAATGTCTCATATACATAGATTACACAACAAAAACAAAGGTCAAATGAGCCTCTCATGGATTATGTTCTTAGATAAAAGACTATTCTAGCTAAGTTAACTATCCCCATAGCTAATCAAGAGCTATAAGAAATCTTTAAACAAAGCCTTATACCATCACTACATGAACCTATTTTATTCAAAAGATTATCTTCGTTCACTGAATTGTGTTATACACTCAAGGGAAGAGAATTTAAACCAATTTCAATAAGAAAACTTAATTATTCAATTATCCCAAACACAATTAATAAGAGTAACAACAAAGTCCCATACAAGGTCAAAATGAACCAATAGTTAATGTTGCTTCAAAGACCCCTAAGCATGTGGTTTTATCAACACCTCCTCATCAAGAATTTACTAATCTACTAGTTCTTCCAACTAGGGTTTTATAGTAGTTATTGGAATACAACCTCATCACTCTCCCTCATATTCAAGAAGTATATCTATAAGATCCTCTTCCATGGGGATATGATCAACATGGATTTTGTAATTTTCACAAGGTACCAGGCCGCACCACAAATAGATGTACTAGTTTGTGACATAAGATACAAGACTTGATAAATGATAATATAATTGATTTGGTTACTTTAGTTAAGCCTCCAAAGACAAAGCCAACACAAGATAAAACTTTGAAAATATTTTAGATCCATTTTATAACATTCAAAATAAGAGAAAGAGGACACATCAGGTGTTCATCATGCATACCATACACATCCTTCACTAGTTACATACCAAGCACCTTCAATTGAGGCACATCCTTTGAGAGGTATGATAGGTGTGTATGAGTCTAGAGTTATAGCTATGCCTTTGATATATTTTTTACATAAAGAGATTGTGGAGGATAATATAGCATATAATGCACTTTTTATCAAAGCACATATTCATAATCAACCTATTTACAGTATACCCATTGACAATGGTTCCATTCTTAACATGTGCACCTTCACACTACTTCAGCATTTAGGTTATTTAGAGTAAGATATCACTCTAATAAACATAATTATTAGTGGTTTTAGTGGGTATATTTAGAGTTCATTGGGTGAGATAGTACTTCCACTACAAGTTTGTCCTACACATGTGGCCACCCCATTCACTATAGTTCTTAGCACAAGAGTTTTTGACAAATTACTTAGTTGACCATGGATTTAAAAACTCAGGGTGGTACCTTCTATAGTTCATATACATGTAAGTTCATTTATGCTAATCAAGTTATTATAGCTGATAAAGTTCTTTATGAGTCACCACTCCCCACTTTAGAGCCATCTATCAGCTTCTAATCACCAATTCCATTTCTCCCATAAGTTTTAGCTTCTCCTATAGTTTTAGTAAAGTTTCCACTTTCAATCCAACCATAGTTATAACATCCATCACAAATACAAAGGGTTCATACACCCCCATAATTTTAGGATTCTAAATATCTTCCAATGATAGTGTTCACTCCTAGAGTAGTTATATTATAACCCCATATATCTACATAGAGAGCACTTATTCATAGAAATTATTCTCCTACTTTTAGATGGGTCCCTAAGATCCCTATAGTTACATCCACTTCTCAGAGTCACTGGTAGACCCCACATTCATTTTCCACTTCAGATATTTAATAGTAGTTCCAATATACATAGATTTAAACTACATAATCACAAACACTCCATTATGCCTCATGATCACACATGATCCCATTATTTGATATAGGACACCATGATAGGGAGTCTCATTCGAGACTCATCAGTTAGTATTATTTATTTCTAACATTGATTATACATATTATTTCCTACTTGATTGTACATAGTTCAAATATGATCAAAAGTACAAAAATAATACAACACTTCAAAATACATAAACATTTAAATAATTTCAAAAACACCAAAAACATTTTGATTGTATGCATTATCTATGATTACATTACTATTATCATGCTAGGATTGTACATTTGCTATTTCATGATATTGTATGTCAATTTATCTACATTACCATGATTCACTTTCTCTTCTTTGAGTGTGTGTAGTGACATCTAGCTATTTGATGGCTTCATTCTCCCTACCCATTGAGGGGGCATTCCTACTTCTTCATATGAGACATACATCAAAATATACACCCACTAGGGGCATATTATACATGACTACACCATCCAGGTTATGTCATTCCTATATTACACACTTTGAGTTATCATATGGATGCACATTCATCACTAGATTACATACATTACTACATTGACATTTCACTAGTACTTAGTACTTGTGTATTTTTTAGCATATGACTAGTTTTGTACAACACATATTTTACATACTCTCACATTTTATTTGATTAGTTAAATGTGTATGTATCATCCAATTCTTAATTTTGATTTCATTCCTTGCTTTGCATAGCTTATGTGATTACACTTTCTAGTTCCTTTTTATCTCCTACTTGTGCCTTAGGAATTTACTAATGTCCTTTTCTTCTATTCTTATGTGTGCCTTAGGACATTTTCTAATGTCCTTTGTTTGTACTCGTTCATATGCTTTTGGCCCTTATGCCAACTTTGCTTCTTCCACTTGTATATGCATGCATCATTTGAACATGCCTTTCATACTTGTCTTCCAATTTGAGTGACATGTGTCCATGTCCCTTATTTTCATGGCCACTTGGCCACCCTTGTATGCTTCTTGATTCTTGTTTTGTATGCTTTTTGCTCTCTAGTATGTGCAATGTCATGATTACAGTCATGAATTTATCTTGATTTTTGGATGCCATGATGGACATTATGCTCCATCCCTCCATGTTTACTAGAAACTAACAACTAATATATAATATTATCAATACAATTTAGTATCATGCACATGTTCTTAAATTGTTATATCTATCTAGGCATACCCTTATTGATCTAACAATCTATCCATTTAAACATTGTTATATCTTGAAATGTATTTTCAAATATTCAATGCTATATCTCACATTTATACAAATTAGCACACTTGTAGGACTCTTTCTATTTTGAGGGTAGTCATGGTAGGTGCATCATTCCTAATATCAGAAGAGGGGTCATCAAATAAGGATTTTCCATAGAGATCAAACCTCCTAATAATCTAGACAACAATTTTTAGATCACCCAATTCAAAATATAGACATCAAACTAGGCAAATAATAGAGAATCTAAAATAGTGGTCAGATTTAGCTCTAGATAATAGTGTCAAAGTAGGACTAAAACACCAAACATAGGGGTGTCCACATTTTGGTGATATTGTCTAGGTAGGAAAACACTCGAGGATTCTAGCAATAGGCAAAAAATTAGTTCAAGGATAGCTTTTACACTTCCAAATTAGTCAGATTTAGTAGATTCAATATAGTTTTCTTGGATACAGTGGGTTATCATGCATAGCATGATGGTTCTCACTTATAGTTCAAACTAGGTAGTCAACATAAATTCCATATTAGAATCCATGTTTTAGACATTAGTGATTGGGGGTAATATATGTGGCACATTGATCTTATTTTCTTTTCAAGTTTAGTTTATACCCAGGCATTCTTAGTAGTTACATGATTTACTCCATCTACATGTGGTTGGCATCACATTTTGAGTTAAACTTTCATATAATTTTAGCCTTTTGAGTACCTGAGTTTTTGAGTTGGCTTTCACATGAGAATTTTGCATTAGTTTCAGAGAGGCTTTCATACAAGTTGCACCTCCATCTTCCAAAATGGCCAAAAGTGGCCTAGTTTCTAGCACACATTTAGACTATCCAGACCTCATTGTCAGATTTATAGCACATCTATGGGATCCATGAGCCATCTCATATGACATCTATTCTATATCAATATCACTTCATAGCTTCAATTTGTAGGTCAATGATGGATCCAAAGGTTTATCTAACCTTTGTATTCTTGAGCCACCTATTTAGAGGGATTAGACACATAGTAAAAACATTGATTAACACATGCATGATTCATTATATTCACATATTTGGTGACTATGGAGCTAAAGGCTAGCCTTTGCATTGTTGAGCCACTTTCTTGGGAATTGAGCACTCATCTTTGTTCATGATATTAATTTTGATTCAACACACACTCAACATCATCTAGCACATTCTAGCATCATAATAGGTTTTGCATTAGTTCATGTACCTAGTGAAGTATATTCATTCCTTTCTCTTCCTCTTACTCAGATCTTATGCATTCTTATTTTAGATATACTATATCTAGTAAGAACTGATCTACTTTATGTTTTCATTGTAGGTTCATAATTCATAGTGTGTTATTTACTATACACATTTAGTATCACACAGCTTCATGAGCTTCACCCTTATAGGTAAGTTTAGGTATGTTTTCTTATTTCTCATTTATCCTAGTATTTCATTTTTTTACATCACTAGAATAAAGGAGGGGCAAATGTATTCATGTAAAATGTGAAATTATACAACTTTAGTATGGTCAAGACACCTAATCCATAGGTCCTCTTAGTGTTAGGATAAAATAAAACATAGATTTATCCCCAAATTGCATACAAGATAAACTTGAAACAAATCAATCAAACATATAGAAAATAATGATAAACATGCACAAAATAGGAGACACCAGATTTAACATGGTTCACCCAAGATGGGATACATCCACCAAACTTATCTAGTATATTATTTCTAGCAATACAAGGGAGAAACAAATTATAAAACAAAACCTATTAAACCTCTCTACCTTCTCTACCTCCTCTCTATGTATAATATATATATTTTCATCTCAACCATTTATCAATACATTTTAGCTAAAAACACCTAAACATAGCCTCTACCATCAGATCTAGAAAAATTTAATCAATCGCCTAGATTGACTATAAAATTATAAAGAATGGGATCCAAAATCTAGCTAAAATAACATTAAAATTTTAACCTCTAATCTTGGAAGACAATCAGGCTCCACACCTAACCCCTGTTGGCTCACACAACCCATCTACATTACTTTCACTGATTCCCAATCATCTGTAGTTTTCCTAACTTATCCCTTTTAAACCTAGGTAGCCCTTTCAAGCCCAAATCTATCCCCTTGGGTCTCATATTGTTAGAAAAAAAATTCCCAAATAGGATAAGAGCACCAAAATTTAGGGTGTCCTTTTTTTGGTGCTATTGTCCAAGCTCATTTTGGCCTCTAATGGTCATATTTTCCTAGATCCTTATCTTTTTCCCTATTAGCCTCATGTGAATTATTTTAACCCATGATCATTAGTTTCCCTATAAAATGACATTCAAAGTCCATTTAGAGGGGTTGACACTCATTTACAAGAGAGACACAAGAATACAGGTAAGTACATTCAAGCACTTCTTCCCATTCTTTGCATACAACCTTTCAATATTATTCAAAGCCTATTCAATTCATTGCACCAGTACATAGTCAATTAAAGCACATCCAATTTTGTATTCTAGTTTCATTTATCATACATAAATTGCACTAAACACTTCAATGGGATAAATACATTAGATTGATCCCTCTTAAGAGTATTGGTATGTAGGTAGTGTGCTCACACAGGGTGTGAAGTGCATCTAGTGTATCCTTTACACACTAACCCCTTCTCTCTCTTTCCCAAGTTTGTATTCAAGTTCAAGAACCAAGAGATCCTAAGGGTTTTGAAGATTAAAATAGGTATAAAATGAGCTCCATGAGGTCCTATATGTTAAAATTTTAGTGATAGGGTAACATAAGCATTTTTAATGGAACCCAAAAAACTTTTAGCCTTAGGACAATAGCATCAAGATAAGACTATAACACCGAATAATAGGGTGTCATATTTTTGGTGATCCTATCCAACCCAAAAATGAATTCAAGGGATATATTTCCTATTTTTCTCAGTCCTACTCATCCAATATCAGACCTTGTCTTAGTCTAGATCAACCAGAATAAGATAAGTTCTAATCTCTCTCATTTCCTACTATATTTATAAAAGACAAAAGTAAAATCTATTTTCACAAATCAGTAGGTTAATTCTTACATATTTATTTACTAAATTAAAATTCTCATCCCCTTTATTATTTAGGAATATAACTCCAATATTTTGAAAATAATAAAACAGACCCAGTAATATGACTTTCTAATCATTTTGATTAATTGTGTACTAATTTCCAAAGAATTGTACTAAAAATGATTAATCTTAATAAAATTAAACCAAATTATGATCTCAAGTAATAATTTCATAGAGAAAATTGAATATTTATTTATTGGAAATTTATTCTAAATATTTCCATCACCTAATGACATGATCAATGGGGTGGCATCCTTAAGCCATAAATGTAACAAATATCAAGTTTATGAGCACCCATGCCTAATTAATGCCTTTTCATCTCAAATATTTATGAGGATATTTATAGATTTATTATGCAATATTAGATTAATTCATGGCCACACATCTTAATGTTGAGATGGACAGTCATAGTTTATCCTCAATAATTCAAAAAATATATAAATAGAAGGCCTCTCACTCACTTTTTTAAGATTAAATTATGTAAACATATAATGCAAGATTCTCTCCACAAGTCATTTGTGTAGTTTAATTAATGCTTTATTTTCAATAGGATAGCTTCATTTGATAGGCATATTAGTGATTTCATATCATGAGCCTAGATTATGCATGGTGATATTGAGATGATGAAGGATCTTTGGATCCATTGTTGATAAATATAAGAACACCAAATTAAGGGGAAAAACATGCTTGGAGCCAATTTTAGATGGTTGATCACTTTTGGGAAGTTAATAGGTATATGCATTTTTTTTCAGTTACTTCTTATTGTCATTTTTAAAACTTATTGAATAGGTTAGCCTAGATTATTAGTTCTTATGCATTTTTAGTGTTTTTCATGACTAATTTTTGAACTAATCCTCTTTTTAATCTATCTCTACATTTTGTCATGATTGGTGGGACCACAAGGTTCATTCAAGTGAGGAAAACATTATGTCAATATTAGATCTCCATTAAAGTCATTAAAAAGTCTTTTAACAATAATTTTAGCTTGTTTTTCCTATGTTTCTAACTTTTTTATGCATAAACAGGTTACATAGTGGCCAACATCAGATTTGTGTGGCTGGCATTGGTCAAGGCCAACTTGCATCAATTAGGTTGTAGAGAAAAACACAACTAAAAATTTCCATGTTAGAGCTTTATTCAAGTTTATTTTTATCAAAATTAGATTTATAAGTCTTTTGTCTAAACATTTTCCTTATATAGAAGTTTAATTTTGGATATTTTATCCTAACATTGTGCTAACAAGTTTTTAATCCAAATCTTTTCATGCTTATGGGTTCACAGGTGACCATTATTGGTATATTTTGACCTACAACAGTTGGTTTTGTGATTGACATCACTCAACAAAGATCAAAATCATTTTCTATATGTAAAAAAAAATAACATGAGAGCAAAAAATCTAAAGTTGATTATCTCATTTTAAATTATGCTTCAAATCTAAACAAAACTCTCTAATTTTTATTATAGGAACCATGAGGAAAAGTGGTTATTTTGAGCATAATTATGTCTTTTTACCTTCCCTTTGGTGTTTAAAAGGAACTAGATGGTTTGATTAAATTTTTTTGTGAATTTATTTTTAAATTTTTTTCCAAACTAAGGCCAAGGGGCCAAGAACTTCACTTAACATTTCAATTAGGTGTTATAAAACTCAACTTTGACATAAAACTTCAAACTTCTTGAAGTTATTTTATGTAAATCATATATCACTTGATTGTTATATTGTTTGAGTGAAAATAATTATATGTGTATGCTCTCCCCCATCCCCTTTAGAGAACTCAGGTGACCAAAAGTGCCTTTTAATTACACTTCTACCTTTGTCCAAGGAGTAAAAATGAAGTTGTTTAGGCTCTCACAAAAACATGTATGGTTTAGGTGATATAAAACAACCCCAAAGACTTTTTTCTTATATTTTATTTTATGAAATTTATAATGTAAATGGGATGTCATTACCTCTCACACTTTTTCTAGGGAATCACTGACCTAGGGCTTCATCTCATGGCAGTGTTTCAACCTCACTCCATGATGGGGTATACAAATTAGGGTACACATACTATGAGATCCATATAATTAGGTGGCTAACCTCTCCTTTTGTAATGAAATCATGAGTCATGTCTAGTCTATAGACATAATAAAACCACACACTATGGTTCTAAGTGTTGAAACACCCCTAGACCTCCTAGGGACCAACCTTGACCTTTTGACTACAAACCTAACATAAGTCATACTAACCCACCTTTTACCAAACTTTGCCTTTGATACTCAACCACTGATGATCACACTAACCATCAATAGTTGACCCTGACCATTAGTGGTTAGGTTTTCACTTCTTGAATAGTCAAATTTTAGTCAACTAAAACTTGCTTTTTAATATATAGCTTATCTAATTCATGTATAAGGTAATGCATGTAAAAGCTAAAATTTAACTATTTTTCAGACCTCTTGTAGACATATTATTGCACCTTTTTTTCATTTCTATAAAGAGAGAGGAGGAGAGGGTGAATTTGTTTCTATACTCAATCGATCATATGCATCTAGAGCTAGATCTTGTTTCAAAAACATTTTATTTTACAACTGTTCTTCTAGCAATCCAATGAACTAGCAAGTATGATAGAGAGACAAAGTGATACTGTCCATCAATCAATAGCCAAGTATCATCACTTTGCCAAAATTTCCCTAGACTCCAATAATGAGTTTGTTAATTAACCATGTCAACCATTCATCAGATCAATAATTAACAAGCTAAGTATCTATCTTTAGTAATTAGTTACTTTATTTCTATTTAAAAATAAACATAACATAAACCCATCTCTAAAAATTTCATTCTATAACCTCATAAAAATATCCTTTTCTTGACCTAGACCTAACCCATAGTAACCACTGATGGTCTGTCCCAACTGAGGATATTTACTTTAACTACTGATGATGACCCTAGCCATTGATGATCACTGTATGACAAAATAATAATAGGGTATTTTTACCCACCATACCTCAACCAAATATTAGTTTTAGACCCTCTAACTGATCAGAAAACCCTACCCTATTTTATTAACCATACCTAACCTATTTAACATTAATAATGACCTACTTATTTCTATAATTAGTCAAACTCACCTATTCATTTATCAAGCGCTTATTACATTTGATTTCATTATCTTCTGTTATTTATGAAAAAAATTATCTTTAGTTTCCATAACTTTATTGTTTAAAATCATGGATTGAAAGCCTCTAAGGTAGCTCGTGCTTCTTGGATCTATCTTACTAGGAAATCCACCTAACTATTTATCTAACCAACCATTTCTTTGAATGATTTCTTATCTATAAGTCATTCCTCCCAAGCTAAAAAGGATTATTTACAACTATCTAGATCAATTCATGCACAACATACTAGGTTTTTCTACCATACCCTTCTTTAATTTCTTCTCTCTTTCTTCTAAATAATATAAGTGAAATTTCTTTGAAACATTATGACATGCTTGGTATGACCCTTGAGTCTTTTCTTTGGTTCATAGTTTCATCTAGGTACTTTATTCTTCTTATCTTTCTTCTCATAAAATGAAATCAAAGTTTATTTTTGAGCTCAAAATTGATTGCATCCATTGTTTGCTTGAAAGTTAAGCTCACATAGTTTAAATTAAAGAAAAGTAATTTGATCACATCTTTAATCTTTTCACACACATAAGACCAAACCACTCACACTCAATCAAGAATCAAACATTGACATAAGGCCTAACTAGGATATCATTACCTAGAGGTCACCTTTCTCAGCTATCCTACTTATATTTCATCACCAAGGGGAGAACCAACTTACCTCTCTAGTTGAGTATAATATTTGGTAACTAATATATCTTGGCTAAGCACCTGACACCCTTATCACTACAATGTGTGAAGTGAGGGGGTAGGCCCCAATATCAAGCCACATATTGATTTCTAATATAGATCCCTTTAAGAGCCTTAAAAAAACTTAAAACCAACCATAAAATTATTTTTAAGTACTCGTTCTACAAGTCAAGTTCAATCACATAATTCTTAAAACATAGGGCATAAGCCACAAAAGAGACTAAACAAAATCTTAGGATTTAATGTGCTTTAATGTGTGTTTTATTTCCTTGACTCTTTCTTGTATTGTATTTGTTTGAGTTGTGAGATTGGTTTTAGCTTCTTCCTTTTTTCATTTACATGGTCTTGACTAGGGAACAACTAATAAACTAATCAAATAAGACCTCATCCATTAATCATCCATATTCCTCTTCTCCTTCATATATGGAGTAGATCTCAGATGTAGATATTTCTCCTCATACTTATTTAAGTCTGATAATGCCTTAGATGGTTGCCTAAGGTGATGTGGATTTCACCAACTTTCTGGATAACAACCACATATTCCTCCAACATTACATTAACACCATATCTCACTATACCCCTAATTTGGTTCTACCTATTAACCAATACTATGACATGCCATACTAAATTATGGGTGACACTTCTATAGCCATCATATCCACCCAACCTCTTTTCACTCAAGCATCATCCTCTACCAATAACCCCACTGATACCATAATTCAAAACTAACCCACTCAATCAAACAACACCTTAACATCTCTTTCACCAACTAATAACCCTCCTAGTATAGGATCAACCCAACACTTGGGCATCAATACTTCCCTTACTATATGAATGCCTTCTATTAGTGCCACAACTATTCCTCTCACTTTTAACCTACCTACATCCACTCCATTTCAATACTTGGTGGTTCCCATAACTTCTACCCTTTCAACCATCAGTACCAAAGTAACCACCTACCCTCTATCTACTAACCCAACCATACCTCCTACCTAACCTACATTAATTTCTCAATAAGCACCCATTGCACATAACCCAAGATACATCCCTAACCCACAAGGGTATGTACCTCTACCTTTCACCCAACCACATATATCCATGTATTTATATATGGCATCGTCCTAACCACCCAAAACCACATAACAATATGTGGCAAATTCTCAACCCCCACTATCTACCCACATGTTGCACTAACTTAGACCCAACACCACTTACCTTACAACTATGGGAGTACACAACCCCAAGCTGACCTTGTCAAAATGTTAATGGAAAAGATTACTACTTTAGATTCATCCATTTTTGGAGCTCATAATATCATGTCATATGATCAAATATATAATGAGCCAATTCACCCATCCATCTCTATTTGACCATACCCTCCTCAATAGGAGCTTCTAAATTTTTTAAAGTTTTAAAGTAAGGAGGACCCTTAATAAAACCTAATATCATTTAGGCATTCATGTTATATGATTGCCTATGATGATGCTCTCCCTCTTTATACCTTCCCCATGTCTATATTAGGTATATCACTAGATTTGTATAGTGTTATTACAAATTTCTCCCTCTTTTATTTTTCCCAACCAGCTCAGGTTTTCTTATATCACTTTTCCATAAGAATCTCTCAAAAAGTCTTCATCACTGATCTCTACTCCATTCAGTAATTTGATGACAAATCCATTGATGAATTTGTAGCTCATTGGAGAAATCTGATAAACCAAATATCCTTCTCTCTACCCCAACCCAAACTGATTGAACTCTCTTCCTAGGCTTATGCCAAACATATCTCTACTTTATGGGTTCAAATATTTAGGACCTTTGATGAAGCTTTCACCATCGCACATAGACTAGAGAATAGATATAATGCCAAGGGGAAACTAAATTTGAGAAATAATAACTCTACCTTTAAATCAAATGAAGCTTCCTCCTCTAAACCTAATAACCAAACAACACTAATTCTAAAAACAAAGGAATTAATAATGTATTATTCTTAGACTGCCCCTTCACCCATTATTAACCAATCTAATTCTTCCAATTCCTCTAATCAAAACACTAAGAACCTAAACAACAACACCTAGAAATAATTTACTCCACTTGAGGAGTCATACACTTTTATATTGGATAGATTACTAAAATCCAATGTCATATAGATTTCCTTGATCAAACCTCCATAGTAATTCAATTCTTCTTATCCTACACTTGGTTGGTACAAGGATAATTACTAACCATTGATGGTTGGGTGACTGGTGGTGGTTAATATAGCTGGCAAAAATTATGGAAACCATGGCCAATTACATGTTAATAACTAACTAGGGAAGAAAGGTGAGTTAGAAATGGGTAGCTAAAGGGAAAGGAGGGTCTTAGGGGTAGAATGGGTAGGGAAAAAGGGGGCAAAGAAGGTGTTTAACAAAGAACACACTATCAATGAACAAAGAAGGATAAAACAAAATGAAGAAAACAAAGTGAAGTACCTTAACTTTAAAGAGATGAATGGTTGGATGCCTAGAGAGATGTAGGTAGTGTAATGGTACTTTGGTTTGGGAATCACATGGATAGAGATTTATGTTACTAAATGCATGTAAAGAAAATAAGAGAGTCTAGATGCATGAATTCTAGTTCCATGTCTCTTTTAGGGGCCCTATACTTATAGCATAAAACTTCTTAAATAAGGAGAGAGAGTTTCCAAATTGAAGGATGAAAAGTTTTTAAGTTAGTCCTAGATAAGTGTAATGGACTAATAGAAATAAATCTATGAGTTCATGCATGGCAAAGTTGCCAATTTTTTTAGTGTAAGCTTGTTCATGGGTAAAAGTTTCTAAGTTATTGGGTGATGGTACCTGACCATCGATGATTAGGCTAACCATTGGTGATGAACCCTTTAAGGAAAAATAGGTAAAATTCAAGGTGTTGAGTGGTTTATTTAAGTTTGTGTAAAGAAGGGAAAATTAGGTTAATATAGGAGTTAACTAGGTTAGTGTCAAGAGCTAGGTCCTGGTGTGATAACCTAAAAAATGGTTTGAGGGATGTTTTTAAGTGTTTACTTTTTCCCCCTTTTTATTGTGTGCCCTTAGATCAATAATCCATAGAATAAAAGTAGAAAGTTGATAGTCTAGGGTCAGTTTCCTAGAGTATGGGAGGAGGGTATTCCACCTTGAACTAGGATTTGTTGAGGTAGGATGACAATCAGGTCATGGTTTGATAAAATAAAGGAATGTCCAAGGTATGGAAATACAACTACATGCATAAGGTGTGACAAGATGCTAAGGTTACAAAATAATGTAATGAAATAAAATGGCTAATTTTGATAATAATAAGTTTGAGTTTTAGAAAAAGTGACAAGGTAACTAATCCCTAGTATTGGTCATAGATGATTAGGCTATGAATATCAAATTTCCTAGAAAGGGTTAGTGTTTATGTAGGTATTTAAGTAGGAAGTGGTCCCAAGAAAAACATGAATGGTTGGGTTGCACAAAAAGTGGTTCAAAAAAGGTTTAACAAGTCAAAGTTGGTTGAAGCAGTCAATAATGATCAAAGTAAGGTCATCACAAGGTGTATGAATAGGTGTGTTCTTAAAAAAGGATGACATCATGATGGACATGGGAAAATGGGTGGGTTGGTTGGGTAGGGGTGGTATAGCTTACTTCTAATGCATAAGGCAAGAGGATGATGCCTATATAGTCCCATGGATAATTCATCTAATATGGACTTTAAGCCCAATGTAGTTCTTGGGTCAGGAAGAGGGTGACTTCCAGAAAAGGGTAATAGTAAGGGGGATAGGTTACCCCATTGGATTAGGCAAGGTAAAGGTAAGTTGAAGAAAGGAATAAGTGAAATGGATAAATTTAGGGTGTTTGAATAAAAAGGGGGAAGGAAATGATTGATGATGGTTACCAAACCATCAACATTTAAGGGGAAACAATGGTGATTACCTAACCATCGATGGTTAGGATAACCAGTGAAAGTTGCAGTATCCATCAATGATTAGGGTTAAAAATCCATAAAATAATGATAAAAGTGATTTGGAGGGTGAAATAGGTCATTATTTATCTTATTGTGAAAAATTGGTGGAGTGTTTATCATTTAGTGGTTTACGAGTGAAAGGGATTGGTGGTGAGGTGAGTGAAGTGTCGAGATGAGATTGGTGTGTGGATAGTGAGAATGGGACCAAGATGAATCAAGGGGATGCACTAATAGTATGGCATGGGTTGAGGAGGTGACATTGATCATGGAATGAGGTAGGTACTATTTTAAAATTTATAACATCTAATTAGAGTTTGTATTAAGAATTAAAAGTTTATATAGTATGGATAATTATTGGTGAAAATGAAAAACCTAGGGTTTAGGTTAGTTTTGTTAGGTTTTATTATTATTGAGGGGAAAAAAAGGTGGGGTGGGTAAGAAATAGGGTAAAATTGATGAGAGGGTGGGGGGAAGATGGGTGAAAGTGTAGGGGGAGGGGGTGTTTATGTTTTTATTATGTTCTGGGGGAGGTTGAAGGGTCAAAACATATGGCCAATGGCCACCCATAGGTGACCATTAGTGGTTGATCCAATTGGTGTCAATCAACCCTAGCAGTATAAAATACACCAAGGGGACCATTCATGGTTAGAATAACTAGTGATGGTCAAAAAAAGGGGGGGTTTAAGGTTAGGTTTAGGGTTTAGGATTTAGGGTTTAAGATTTAAGATTTAGGGTTTAAGATTTAGGTTTTAGGGTTTAGGTTTAGGGTTAGGATTTAGGGTTTAGGATTTAGGATTTAGGGTTTAGGCTTTAGGTTTAATGTTTAAGATTTAGGGTTTAGGTTTTAGGTTTAGGATTTAGGATTTAGGGTTTAGGTTTTAGGATTTAGGTCTAGGGTTTATTTGATATGTGAGAAAGTATGTTTTATAATGGGGTGTGGGTGAGTGGTAGAGGATAGGTGGTATTAGGGTAAAAAATAAAGGGTAGGTAGGTGGTTCAAATAGTGTGTGTTGTATAAACATGTAGGAAAGGGGTAGGGATAAGTTTAATAGTTATTTTAGTTATCATGTTTATATGGCTAGGTCCTTACTTAATTTGTGACATGTTTATTTATAGCTATGAGAGTAGATTTAGTTATGAGATCATATTTTTGTGATATTTCCAATAGTTTGACATGTAATAATAGCTAAGGAGTGACATCATATGAAGGTAGTGGGTTTTGGGGAGATGTACCACTACTAGCATCTTTTGAGGGATGTTGCCATGATAGTTTTCCTCATCAAAAGATGGGACCTAGTGATTAATACCTTCTAGTTACTGATAGGAGAGATGATGATACCACTAGAGGATGTTCACTAGATAACATGGATACTAATCCAAGGAGATACCATTTGTCAGATAGAGGGGGATGAGATTGATGAGTGTTTAGAGATGCTATATGGGGATGATGCTAGTGTAGTAGAGTTTCATGTTAGAGGCTTCAGTATCAGACCACTGTACTAGAGAGCCCTAGGGGATAGACATTTGCTAGCTATGTTATAGTTAACAATTGCCTATTATGCATTTCCAAATTTAGTTAGAGGGAGATACCCTAGTGTGTTATTGGGGGTGTTAATGGATTTATATTTGGGTGGAGTTGTGTTTGGATGGGCATAGGTATTACTCATGCAGATATATAAGAAGCTATGGGGTTTTTAGCCACACAGATGATATGGCATCAATGTGGGGTTTGTGCTACATTATTAGGTATACAAGCACATATAAGTTCTATGACCATTGGATTTACTAACCAAGAGGTAATTATTGATGGAGGAGAGAGGGACCCTAATAGGAGTAGGTGGTGGTACACATGACCTAGACTAGTTTAGAGATGTACTAGGGGGTTTGGTGGATAAAAATGTAGTATGTAGGCCATATAAGGAGTGGCCTACATGGGAGGGCTAACAAAGTCATATACTATCTTTACAGAGCTATAGGTGGATCTATAGGAAATGGGAGGGAGACATTGACTGTATCCCATTAGAGAGGATATGATGATAGTTTGGATTGGTACAGGGGATCCATCTTGATTTTATATAGTACATGAAGAGGACTCAGAGTATCCACTTCTAGAGCCATAGCCATAGGACGAGGTTTTAGATTTTGAATATCTATCATTTAAGGGAGGTGATGATGTCAAGATGACACTTGACTACCCTAAATGATTTCAAGGTATATATACTATGATGGATTATGGTTTAGGAGATGGTGATAGGGCCCTGATGGATGTAAATC